>OZ023265.1:63513390-63940890 GCA_964006375.1 Tillus elongatus
AATAGTAGTTTAACCACTGTTTCAAGGTAGTACTTTAAATTATGATGAAATGAGATTATGTGTAAGAGAAATTTGCACAATTATTCATGCTGAATTCATTTATGTTTCAAGCTGATTGTTGATACAAATTCTATTTATAACTATATAATCAGAAAGCGTTTACTGTTTTGTCATGTACAAGTTTTTATATTCATCTATAATAAACCAATTGTCTAAATTAAGACTATTCAGGTAAATATATAATTCAAATTGCCCGTAATTTTTCTCAGAACTAAAGCAATATTTTAGTCTCGAATTTATTAACGTAAATCTTTCTAACACATGGCACGGCAGCAACCCTTAACCAAATTTGTGTAAAAATCCACATATTGTTTTAGTTACTTTGGTTTAAACATTGATCAGTAATTATTTTAGGGAGCAATGTACTTTTCTATATAACTGCTGGGTTAAAAAACAGTCCAAACGTACTTTACCATCAAAAATGTACTTCTTCAAAGGTGACCAATAGTAATAGAATAAGTACCTTAGCTGCTATTCACTAATACGGAAAAACCAGGAGACACAACAAGTATTGAATAGATTTTATTTTATATCAAACAATCTCCCAGAAACTTGTGTGTTTTGCCACAAACTTGAAATTAGGTGGTAGGTAACTTGGACATGTCCTTTAAAAATAGTTAACCAAAACTATGGTTTCCATTTAAAATAAAATATCAAAAGCGCCATATCTCAAATGTGGGACACACTGTATATTTTTTTAAGGACCGAAACCTGCAATACTAATCTATGTGAAGTGTTCATATTTATTTTATGCTAGCTCATTACCAGGCTTTGCCCGGTTATTACTTATCCCAATGCTGTATTAAGACATATAAAACTATATAATGGTATATATTGGTATTAAGGTTAACAGTTCAAAATTTACTAAAAAATTAAGTATCTGTTGGGTGCTGGTAAAGCAGGGTATAGAGATGGTGTATTACCTCAGATGTCTGGGTGAGTCCGTTCCATTTTAATATATTTTTTAAATTTTCCCTTTTTATTAAGAATGGGCCAGCTGTCTCGAGTACCGAAGTAATTTTAAAACTAAGATTGTATAGATATTTTGAACCATATGGGCTGTAAGCTAAATTAGTATAGATGATTGAGCCGTAGGGCACTGGACTTATAATCAGAGTGAATGAAATCTGATTAAAATTTAGGTCTTGTTTTATGATAGGTTTATGATGGGGGGAATATTTGTGAAATTTTATAATACGAGGAAGTAATAGGGCTTTGAGCCATAAGAATTTAGCTGGAAGCTATAGGGAGTTGGATAAGTTTGAGAGCTGTAATTAAGCTAAGAGGTAGTTAATTATTGGGCTTAGAAAAATTATACCGGGGACGAGAACAAATGTAGTTTTCACCGGTATCAACTTTGTGTAACATTTAATCCATTCCAAGGTTTGGAAAAACATCCTACACCCTTCGGTGTAACCTTTAGGATTTATATTATTGGGATTGACAATTTTTAGTATAATTTTAATCATACGAAAACTTTAAAATTAAAGAATATATTTAAAATTTATTGTGTTGTTAAAATGTTTATCCGTTTAAATTTTATTTTGTATTAAAGCCATTTTAAAACTAGATGTGGGGTTTTATTATTAGCATAAAACTCCCTAAACTAGAGTTACTTGTACAGTCCGTTTTAAAATGATTGTGACGTGTTTGTCACTCGGTATATACTAAGGCTGAATATATAGTAAAATTTTGCGAATTTGATCTCCGATGCTCGGTTTTAGTGTCCCAAATAAATTTAGGCAAGACCTTCCTTGAAGGTCGTAAAACTTAAACATTGTTTTCAAGGTAAATGGGGTGGTTTGTTAAATACACGTTCTGCCGCTCGAACGTTGCAGAGTTTAAAAAACGTACCTGAATAAATAATCGCTTAAATTTTAGTAACAATAATAATTAGAGTTTACAGTCATTTAAAACCTTTGTTTTAAAGAAAAGCAAAAGGCACGTAAAACCACCCCGTTAAAATAATCCCTCTCCTGTGAAGATATAGCCCCTTAAAGAGGTTGCCGAAAAGTAGTTCTTCATTTTTTTCTTAAATATAAAAAAGTGGCAGGAATTAAATTAAGTAGATGTTATCTTCTCGAGTAGCCACTTAGTGAACAATTTGTTCTTTTTCCCGTAAAGTTGTTAGAGGTCGAAGAAGCCACCTGTAAAATTTGTTTGACACGTAAATTTTTTACAACTATAACGCCATTTTGAAATACGTTTTAAATAGCCAGATTTGTTCTTAACGAAACCCCTCTTGTATTTTTTTCGTAAATTTAACGATTCCTGGGGAAAAATTAGGTAAACTTCAAGTATATATCATAATTTGCAATGTGTAGAACTTTAGTTGAACTGGCATTTGTGTAGTCGGCAACTTAATGTTAATCTAATTGTTGTTAACTAAGTGGCAGGTATTGTCATTTGGGGGTAATACTGTGATCATCTTTAGGATATGAAAATCGAAAATCGCTGGATAGGCCTAGGCGGGCTACAGTTTTAACCTGTTCGATCCCTCGACTTCAATTCTTTACATTTTTTTTTACTTAGGGCCATTTAAAAACTTTGGTGTTTATATATTCTGACGAAAACAATCAACTTTATATCATGATATAGCTTCATCAAAACAATATCAAGTACTAAAAAGAATTCAGCCAACATATCTACCAGCTTAAAGAATTTTGAAACAACATAATATGAGTGATTATTAGTTTACCAGTGAGTGACCTGTGGGACCTGTGATGAGTACTGATAAGTTCACTTGAAGAATCCAAATCACCACAACATAATTTAAAAAAAACCTGACGATTGTTTCCCTAACCAAGTTAGTGCCAGTAGAGGATAAATAATTCTGAATATCTTACATCTAAAACTCTGCTTATAGTCTTGTCTATAACGGCCGATAACGATTGAGGCTGGTCCAAAACACAAAAATTAACATACTTCGTTTGGAGAAAATAACTAAACTACCTTATTATCTACACAAGTCAACCCTCCTCCCACCCCTTGTTTTGAGACATAGGCCAAAATGTCAAATAAACACTTTGTATAATTTTAATAGGAGAGCCCAAAACCGTTCTGCGTGACTTGTTTTAAAAAATACCCCATCTACGGGCAAAATTTAAATGCAGAACATAATTTAAGTATACCTCTAGCGGTCACTTTTGTAATTAGTTTTCTTTCCCGAAAGCTGTGGGAAAATAGTTTTCGAAATACAGCCGCTGTATTGAAGGGCCTCGACGCACGGTTCAGTGGTAAGGACGTATACCAGTTAACCGAGGGGTACCGGGTTCGATTCCCAGGGTTTCTTTTCCACTTTTTCAGTAGATACTGTAAAATGAACATCAACCCTTCGGAGGGAGCGTAAAATTGTCGGTCCAGTGTCCTTGCAATATTTGGCATGTTAAAGATCCCTAGCCTCCTTACAGAAAGGCAGGGGTCGGGCAACATTTCCGGGATAGTGAGGTGAAACTGCTCCCTGGTGTCGGTTATTGGCCAAGGTTGCGAAACTAGACCGACGTTAAAGAAAAAAAAAAGAAAAGAAAAAAGAGTTCATTATGAAGGTGAAATTACAAAGATATCGAAAATATGATATGTACTTTTGAAAGCTAAGACAAATATTTTGCATTTCATGGCAGACGTTGACCAAGATAATTCTTGGTATCTTAATTATTTTATATTTTAAAATACCTACCTCTATATCTAGGATCCTGAGCCCTTAGTCTAGCGTACTGTTCGGCGGTCATACAAGTGCATTGTGGTTCCCTGGCCCTACTAGGAGATGCAGGCGTACTCAGCGGCTTTCGCTTCTGCTTGAACTTCTGTTTATTTGGCGGTTCCAGCTTCAGCGAGTATGAACTGCTCGCTTTGCGACTGAACTTGAAAGACGGCGACTGCAACAAGTCACACTGCTCTTAATCAGCACCTTTGTGACCAACTAACACTCTTGGGAGTAAACAGGGTGTGATGTGATGTGAACTAAGAGGTGTGGTTGTGAGAAACGGTAAAAAGTCATGCAATTTATAACTAACCTAGACATATTCAATGCATTATTGTTAACTAAGCTGTGCATAATAACTTAGTTATAAAATTTAGACGATGGTTAAAACTAATAGGAAAGAGTGCTACTGAGGAAACATAAATTTAAAACTCTAGTTAATGCTCCATTTTCTAACTACAGTTTTGATCTATAATCACATCGGTGTTTACTGGGGATACTTAGCAGGCATGGCTATTTATTTTAATATATATATATATATATATATATATATATATATATATATATATATATATATATATATATATTGTTATATGTTATTTATATAAATACAGGGTGGCGCATTGAAAACGAAATAGACCGATTTGCGCCCAAAGAATTTTTTTTTAAGAAACGCTGAAACACGTCAATTTTAATATTAAGGGGGACATATTTTGACATAAAACTCAACTTTGTCACATCAACCCCTTAAGGGTAGTGATAACAACCCTTATATTTTAAATAGGGAACATGGGACGAGTGTTACATCATTTTAAAGATCTTTCCTTTCTGAATTCGGCACACTAATCTTTTTGGAAGTTTTATCAACTCGTTTAAAAATTATTCACAGTTGGAATTGAAAGAACGTATTTCATTCATTGTGATAAGAAATGCACTAGCTGGTCAAGTTTTCGATAAAAAAAACAAAACCAAACGTTAAAAAATGTTTATTCAGATAAGTAAGTGTTCCAATTGTTGACCATCAGCATCCATACAAAATTACAAATTTTGTTGAAAACGAGCTCTGACATTCTGGAGCATTTGTAAAGTTATTGGACGGCATTCTTCAACAATGCGTCGTCGTAATTCTTCCAGAGACTCCGGTTCTGTTGCGAGAATTCTACTCTTTAAATAGCCCCATAGATAGAAGTCTAAAGGCGTTAAATCCGGTGATCTAGGGGGCCACCTCATAGCACCTCTACGCCCAATCCATTTCTCTGGAAACTCTCTGTTCAAAAACTCCCTAACACGTTGTGAAAAATGCGGAGGAGCTCCATGTTATTGAAACACTAACTGATTTTCTTGATAGCGATCATCATTTTTAACAATGTCAATTAGTAGAGGGTAGACGATATTTTCTAGTAACTCCAAATACGTCTCGCCACTCAAATTGCCATCAAGAAAAATTGGTCCGATTAAACGGTCTCCAAAAATGCGAGTCCAGACATTCAATTTCTGTGGATTGAGTGTGAACTTCGTGAACATTACTTGGATTACTATCTGCCCAATAACGACAATTATGCTGATTGACTGTAGAGTTTAATAAAAACGTACACTCGTCTGAAAAACAGATATTGAAGAGAAAGTTCCCGTTATCAGCTATTCGTGCAGTCATAACTTCACAAAACTCCAGCCGCCAATCAAAATCATCTTCATTCAGTTGTTGCACAAGATAAATTTTATACGAGTAAAATTTATGATGCTTCAATATTCGCTGAATAGTTCTACTTTCGATGTTTGGAACAGTGGCCAATTTACTCGTGCTCAAAGTTGGTTCTGCAGCAGTTTGTCCTAAAACTTCAATCTCAGTAGTCTCACTTGTATCCGGAAATTCACGTTCAGGATCCCGTTTTCTATTGGCTACTGAACCACTTTGACGAAACTTTGCAACTAACTCCAAAATGTATTTTCTGTTAACATGACTGTTCGGATGTCGTTCATTAAACAAATTTGCGGTACGGTTGGCACAGTCATAGTTTTTGGAAAAAAAGGGTAATTACTTTAACTCTCTCTTCTATAAAATACACCATTGTGAAATTAATTTTCGGTAGTACTATCAAGTATCAAACCGACCGATAAACTGAACTCATAAACCGCATTTATTTCATTCCGATAAGAAATGTTCTGAGTCAATTTTTTGTTTACAAACCAACAAAACATTGACTATCAGCATATTTCTTGTCGGAATGAGTGACATTTGCATCTTTAACTGTGAATAATTTTTAAACGAGTTGATAAAACTTCCAAAAAAATTAGTGTGCTGAATTCAGAAAAGAAAGAGATTTCAACCCACGTTCTCTATTTAAAATATAAGGGTTGTTATCACCACACTTAAGCGGTTGATGTGACAAAGTTGAGTTTTATCTCAAAACATGTCCCTCTCAATATTAAAATTGACATGTTTTAGCGTTTCTTAAAAAAAAATTTTTGGACGCCAATCGGTCTGTTTCGTTTTCAATGCGTCACCATATATATATATATATATATATATATATATATATATATATATATATATATATATATATATATATAGTTATATGTTATTTTATTTTATACACAGTGTGGCACATAAGTAACGCAACAAGGCCATTACTTTTAAACCGAGAAAGGCATCGGGCTCAAAATATGTAGGATTGTATAACAGATTATTTGCGACTATTCGGTGGCATTATCGACATTTGTGGAAGCAGCCCATTTTTGGAGAGAGACAACACTTTAATTTCTTAAACAGTAAGATGTGGCATAGGATACATTTTTGAAAGCGTATTTAGCGTACTTTTTGACGGTATTAATTATTTTTAAGCTACTTTTGGCAAGAACGAAAACAATCGGCTTTTCATTAAAATAAATGAAGTAAAACAAAGACTATTCAAGTAATTTTAGCTCTACCTAAGAAAGCCTTAACAACATGGCCTTATCAGAGATGGAATTCACTTGAGCGATAATACAGGCTACATTTTAATGATATCACCCAGAAAATCAGTACAAGAAACTCATAAAACTTCTGCATTGGAACTTGATAAAAGAAACGAGATCTTCAGATGTTCTCTACAACGGATTTTGCTTCAGAAAAATATTTTCCCTATAAGGCTCATAACTTTCAAAAACTTTTTGCAGAGAATTTTGACAAAGAAATAGAATTGTGTGAACAAAAAATTATATATATATATATATATATATATATATATATATATATATATATATATATATATATATATATATATATATATATATATATATATATATATATATATATATATATATATATATATATATATATATATATATATATATATATACGTCTACATCCAACACGATGGCGCCGATAACCGACAGATAGGCAAAAAAGGACCCATTGCATTGCCGGCTAGCTCTCCAGATTTGTCTCTACAAAATTTTTTTAATGAGTGTTGTTTACAACATTTAGTCTGCAAATTTGGAACAGTTTTAAGACTGAATTTTGACGGCCTTTCAATGGATGCCTAACTGATCACTGCAAAACTTGATTCATTTGTCCGACAAGAGGGTTTACTATTCTCAAGAAGTTCAAGGGGCAAGCCTCTTCTTTAATAAAGTAAGATGTTACCAGCTTTCTAAATAAATTTTATGAAAAGCGGAATGTTTTCGTTCTTGCCAATGGTAACTTAAAATAATTAATACCGTCAAAAAGTATGCTGAATACGCTTTCGAAAAATGTTTACGTGACACGTGTTGTATTTGAAAAATTAAAGGATCGTCAACGTCCAAAAAGAGGGCGCTTCAATCGATTATGCCTCCAAATATTCGCCAATAATCTGTTATGCATCCCTACATATTGTAAGTCCGATGCCTTCCTCGGTTGAAAAGTTATGGCTTGTTGCTGTACTTATGTAATTCCTCTGTTACGCTCATACTACCCTTAATATTGAAAATCTCGTGCAATATATGTTAATGGGACACCATAAACCATATTTGTAAGCTATTTTCATGTATACAGACTGTCCCATGAGAGCGTGACAAGAACCAGTTTATTTTTTTAATGGTATACGCTGCATTTTCTTGAAGGTTTGCATTTACCATAAAATTGTGTATATTATCATATTTTACTTTTTGATATTCATCACCCAGTTTCCAAGTTAATCGTGAAAACGTCAAACTGTTTAGTCTTTCTGCATCTTGCAACGTTTACGTTTAATCATTGCTATAAAATAGTTTTTTAATTAAATTCAATTTTTCTGAACAAAAATTCATTAGGACTGATTTTATGCTTTTGAAATGAGAAATATGAATAGCTTAAAGTGGTACACATACGAGAGATAGATTGTCTTTGAAATAAATAATATCGTTGACAACAAGAAAAGTGGTACCTAGATCGCAAATAAAATACGCAGGCTCAAACGGGTTTATTTTAAGAACTATAACAATGTGGTTTATTGTCAGCTAAATCATAAACAAGGAGTATTTTCTTTTAATTTAAAAGAAGACTTTATAATGTGTGCACACTAGATGTTGGCTTGCGTTTTTAGTTAACAGAACAGCTGCTCTCGTAGTGAAACTTTATAATTTGGTTTAGGAGACTTGAGGCTTCCTCAAGCCGCTCTGTCCATTTTCCTAACTAGATGTTATGCATCTAATATATATATATATATATATATATATATATATATATATATATATATATATATATATATATATATATATATATATATATATATATATATTATATAATGAATAGGGCATCAGCAACACCATTCTATTATCCAGAACCATATTGTGGACTACTAAAAAGCTGTGTAAGAAATGAACTTGAAACTTGGGAGAGGAACCAAATGTTACCATACTGGAGGAATACACCAAGCTTAAGGCAGGCAAAACAGGTCATCACCGTATCAATAAAGAAGTCTGAACTCTTTATTGAACTTAACAGGAACGGCTTGAAAACATGACTTCTCACAGGGCACCGCCCAGTAAGGTATCACCTTATGAAGATGGGTAAGGTGGGCAGTGAAAACTGCAGAGATTGCATTGAAGTAGTAGAAACAACAGAAGAGCAGAAGGTACGAAGTCCTTCGATGCATCATTTATATAACTTTTGTTTACAAGATTTCTATTTCCCATTCTCTTTCAAACAACCCTTAAACAATAACGACGCCTTTAGAATTTGCTTCCTGACTTCTCTACCTTCAAACCACTCAATTTTTTTATAAATAAAATAGTGACACTGCCAAATTGTTGGGGGGTAAACATAAGCAATCGACAAGGTTATATCCTTAATAAATTATATATTGTATATATATATATATATATATATATATATATATATATATATATATATATATATATATATATATATCTATATATATATATATATATATATATATATATATATATATATATATATATATATATATATATATATATATATATACAGAGTGGCGCGTTGAAAACGAAACAGACCGATTTACGTCCAGAGAAATTTTTTTTAAGAAACGTAGAAAGACGTCAATTTTAATATTGAGTGGGACATGTTTTGACATAGAACTCAACTTTGTCACATCAACCCCTTAAGAATGTGGTAACAACCCTTATATTTTAAATAGGGAACATGCGTCGAGTGTTACATGATTTGAAAGCTCTTTCTTTTATGAATTCAGCACACTAAGTTTAATCAACTCGTTTAAAAATTATTCACAGTTAGAGTTGCAAGAACATATTTCATTCATTGTGATAATAAATGCACTAATTAGTCAATTTTTCGTAAAAAAAACTAAAAAACAAAACCAAACGTTCAAGAATGTTTATTCAATTGAGTAGGTGTTCAAATTGTTGACCACCAACTTCCATACAAAAGTACAAATTTTGTTCAAAACGAGCTCTGATATTCTGGAGCATTTGTGGAGTTATTAGACGGCATTCTTCAACAATACGTCGTCGTAATTCTCCCAGAGACTCGGGTTCTGTTGCGTAAATTCTACTCTTTAAATGGCCCCATAGAAATAAGTATAAAGGAGTTAAATCCGGTGATCTAGGGGGGCACTCAATAGCACCTCTACGCCCAATCTATTGTCCTGGAAACTCTCTGTTCAAAAACTCCCTAACCCGTTGTAAAAAAAGCGTGGGAGCTCCGTCTTGTTGAAACACTAACTGATTTTCTTCATAGCGATCATAATTTTTAACAATGTCAATTAGTAGCGGGTAAACGATATCTTCTAGTAACTCCAAATACGTTTCGCCACTCAAATTGCCATAAAGAGAAATTAGTCCGATTAAACGGTCTCCAAAAATGCCAGTCCAGACATTCAATTTCTGTGGAGCTTGAGTATGGACTTCGTGAAAATTTCTTGGATTATTATCTGCCCAATAACGACAATTATGACGATTGACTGTAGAGTTTAATAAAAACGTACACTCGTCTGAAAAACAGATATTGAACAGAAAGTTCCCGTTATCAGCTATTCGTGCTGTCATAACTTCACAAAACTCCAGCTGCCGATCAAAATCATCTTTATTCAGTTGTTGTACAAGATGAATTTTATACGGGTGAAATTTATGATGCTTCAATATTCGCTGAATGGTTCTTCTTTTGATGTTTGAAACAGCGGCCAATTTTCTCGTCCTCAAAGTTGGGTCTGCAGCAATTTGTTCTAAAACTTCAATCTCAGTAGTCTCATTTCTAACGGAAAATTCGCGTTCAGGATCCCGTTTTTTATTGGCTACTGAACCACATTTTCGAAACTTTGCAACTAACTCCAAAATGTATTTTCTGTTAACATGTTTGTTCGGATGTCGTTCATTAAACAAATTTGCGATACGGTTGGCACAGTCATCGTTTTGGAAAAAAAGAGTAATTATTTCAACTATTACTTCTACAGAATACACAATTGCGAAATTAATTTTCGGTAGTACTATCAAGTATCAAACCGACCGATAAACTAAAATAAAAAACCGCATGTCTCTCATTCCATTAAGAAATGTTCTGATAGTCAATTTTTTGTTTACAAACCAACAAAACATTGACTATCAGCACATTTCTTATCCGAATGAGTGAAATGCGTTTTTGCATCTTCAACTGTGAATAATTCTTAAACGAGTTGATAAAACTTCCAAAAAAATTAGTGTGCTGAATTCAGAAAAGAAGGATCTTTCAAATGATGTAACATTCGACCCATGTTCCCTATTTAAAATATAAGAGTTGTTATCACCACCCTTAAGGGGTCGATGTGACAAAGTTGAGTTTTATGTCAAAACATGTCCCCCTCAATATTAAAAGCGACGTGTTTCAGCGTATCTTAAAAAAAATTCTCTGGGCGCAAATAGGTCTGTTTCCTTTTCAATGCTTTACCATATATATATATATATATATATATATATATATATATATATATATATATATATATATATATATATATATATATATATATAAATCTTCTATATATAAAAATAAATTTTGAAATTATGTAAAATTCTACACACTGATGCATTAACCAAATAACTTTCTGCATTAGATAGGAAGCGGTTTCTGAATCAAATATTGCTTAAATAGATTCCAACAATGGTTGAAGCAGAAGACTAAGCTAGAATTTCACAAGATAATTATATGCGTCAAAGCCTATAATCCAGATATGTTGAAACATGCAAATTATATATCGCTATTCAGGCAGGAGACTCTCTGAAAACTTTCGGTATTTCTATTCATGTCATGTTGTAGTAACACTAAAAATTGGAGCGGCCGTAACTATGTTATATTCTCTCACTTGAATCATATTTACAAAGTTTTATATTGTGTTTGTCTGGATAGCACGCTCTGTGGAAACATCAAACATGGAAACGTTTGTGGGTGAAACGAAATGCACACATTTGAAATATTGTGATGAAATTCGAGTTATTGCCGTTGTAATAAAATTGTGTTACTTGCATACGAAGGTTGGTTTTTCTTTGGTTTCTATAACTCTCACATTTTTTATATATTTTCGAAAAAATAAATTCACTTTCAGACCTCACTATTTTAACCCTGACTTTGACTGGTGCTGTATACCTTACATTGCAGACAGTGATAACATAAGCCTAATTAACACGCTCTTATGTATTAAGGATAGAAATTGTTGCATAAATGAAATACAAAAAAGCCCGGGACGCAGCAAGTGCGTTATGGTAGTGAATTTTTATTAAATGCTTTAAATTTAAATAACTCAATTTTATATAAACTTAGAAAGTTTGATTTTGGTATGTAGTAAGGCCTTTTCTAGGGCAATATATTCGCCAAATTTCATTAAAACAACTTTGTAATTTTTTTTGAAAGAAAACTCAAAATTTTTCCGGAAAACCTCGTCCGATTTTCCTGGCTAAGGAACTCATCCAATCCATTAATAAACAAAAGGCACTTGGCGAGTTTCATTGAAATCCGTTAATTATTTTTTAGTTATCAGACGGATACATATATATATATATATATATATATATATATATATATATATATATATATATATATATATATATATATATATATATATATATATATATATATATATATATATATATATACCGGGTCTCCCAAGTTGAGTAGCCTATTAGATTATTATCCAAACCATGAATACTGAATGCTGAAAATTTGCACATGGGGGTTGCAGAAGATGCTCTATCTGAAAAAAATAATTTCCAAAATGGCGCACTTCCGGTTCTACCAGAAGTAGGTGCTAACTTTGTTATTTTAAATAGAACACCCTGTGTATTATTACATTTTTAGAATGATTATTTGATTTTAGGTAGACTTTTATTAACAAACCTTAGTCCTATCTTCAAATGTCATCGAAATATTTCAATTTTTTCGAAAATTCTAGCCACGAGAAGGCTTTTTTTATAAGGGTATTGTAGCTTTCTGGTGGGTGTGTTAGGATATTTTTTTAAACTGTGCATTGCAGGATAAAAAATGTGTGTTGCGACATTATTGAAACAATATTTCATATACAGGGTGTTTTGTGTAATGTATATGAATTCCGTAGCTCTCAAACTCAAAAAACTTGTTTATTTCAAATAGAACACCCTGTATTTTATTATTTTATCAAATTCTTCTGAAGACACTCTTTCAAACTGTATTAGCATTCCCTATACCTAAAAACGATTTTTCTTGAGTTATTGACATTTTTTAGAAAAAAGCACAGAATTCCGCAAAAAAAAGTTAATTAATTAACTTATTCAATAGAACACCCTGTATTTTATTGTTTTATCAGATGCACTAGAAGTCACTATTTAAAACTATATTAGCATTCCCTATACCTCGAAACCATTTTTTTTTGAGTTGTTAACAATTTAATAAAAAAAAGTACAGAATTCGGCCAATACAGTATTATGTTAATAATGTATGCATTTATGTATGTATTTATGTATGTATGTGAATGTCTGTCACACATAAAAGAAATTATATTATCATAGGAATTGTTCAAATTGTCCACCATTTGCATTAACACATCTTTCCAAGCGAGATAGAGCTCCATCACTTGTTGCACGCTGTATTTCGAAGGGATTAAGGTTGTCGAGACTATTTCGAACTCGGTTTTCAAGTTCTTCTCTTGAATTAACTGGAGTTGCATAAACGTCTGACTTGATCTTGCCCCACAAGTAAAAATCGAGCGGCGTCAGATCGGGTGACCGTGAAGGCCAAACATATCTTCCTCCGCGTCCTATCCACCTATCTTCGAACACTTCATTCATGTACACCTTGACATCTGCTGAAGAATGCGCAGGGGCACCATCTAGTTGATACCAACAATTGATATGATGGTTGAGGGGTAGAGTGTCCAGGAAATCACTGACTGTGGTTCGTAAGATTCTTAGGTACTGATTGGAGGTAAGGTTACTATCGTTAATACAGTAAGAAATTTTATTGTCCATTAGAAGAGCAAATACATTAAAACTAAATTTATTCTGGAAACAGCGCTCTCTTATCACATGAGGATTTTGCTGTGCCCAGTGATGCGAATTGTGTCTGTTAAAAATTCCTTCATGTGAAAACTTGGCTTCGTCTGTCCAAATTATATTTTTTATAAAGGAGGGACTATTTTGGTGACGATCCAGGAGCCATTGACAAAATTCCACTCTTCGTGTTGCATCACTAGGTTGTTGAAAATTCACAGTTGTAAATTTATAATCGTGCATATTGTGCTTACGCAATATTCTATGTATTGTCGAACGCGACAGGTTCAAATCAGCTTCAGCAGTTTTTACTGATGCCTGGGGATGGGCTTCAAAATACGATAATACAGTGATTTCAACGTCTTCGTTTCCTGTTAGTGGTGCGTTTCTTGATGAGTTTTTCATATGGCAGCTACCAGTGCTCAAGAAGTTTGATTCGTACTTTCTGAATTTTTTAATTGTCATTTGTGGTACCTCAGGATACCGTTCGTTGAACATTCGACATGTCCTGCTGGCAATTCTGCTACACTCCCCGTAAAAGTAAAACAAATTGAGCAATTGTTCATGTGAGTAGTTACGGCTTTCCATTATACTCTCGAGTCGTAATTTATTTTATTTTTATTTATCTATTTATGATAATTCGCCCAACACGATATACAAGATATAACAATAATAACTATTGTTCACACAAACATACATCAACTCAGGTAATAAAACAATAATGTCACATTACTGAAACGTCAAACTGTAGACAGCACTCTAATAAGTTTATTAACTAACTTATATTTGTGGCATTCTGTGCTTTCTTCCGAAAGTTGTAAATAACTCAAGGAAAATGGTTTCTAGGTATAGGGAATGCTAATACAGTTTTAAACAGTGACTTCTAGTGCATCTGATAAAACAATAAAATACAGGGTGTTCTATTGAATAAGTTAATTAATTAACTTTTTTTGCGGAATTCTGTGCTTTTTTCTAAAAAATGTCAATAACTCAAGAAAAATTGTTTTTAGGTATAGGGAATGCTAATACAGTTTGAAAGAGTGTCTTCAGGAGCATTTGATAAAATAATAAAATACAGGGTGTTCTATTTGAAATAAACAAGTTTTTTTGAGTTTGAAAGCTACGGAATTCATATACATTACACAAAACACCCTGTATATGAAATATTGTTTCAATAATGTCGCAACACACCTTTGTTGTCCTGCAATGCACAGTTTAAAAAAATATCCTAACACACCCACCAGAAAGCTAAAATACCCTTATAAAAAAAGCCTTCTCGTGGCTCGAATTTTCGAAAAAATTGAAATATTTCGATAACATTTGAAGATAGGAGTAAGGTTTGTTAATAAAAGTCCACCTAAAATCAAATAAGCATTCTAAAAATGTAATAATACACAGGATGTTCTATTTAAAATAACAAAGCTAGCACCTACTTCTGGTAGAACCGGAAGTGCGCCATTTTGGAAATTATTTTTTTCAGATAGAGCATCTTCTGCAACCCCCATGTGCAAATTTTCAGCATTCAGATATGCATAGTTTGGAAAATAATCTAATAGGCTACTCAACTTGGGAGACCTGTATATATATATATATATATATATATATATATATATATATATATATATATATATATATATATATATATATATATATATATATATTGAAACTGACCCCGGATATGGGTTCTAGGGGGCCTAGTTCGCGTTCATTTGAAAAAAAATTTGCTCACCATCGATACCTCTCTATTAGTGAATTTTTTTTATAAAAATTAACTAATAACGAATTTTGTAAAACATAAAACTAAAAAAATCAATTTTATTCGTAAGATATTGTTTTAATGAAACAATTTATTTACAAATCTCGTTCTTTTATAAAAGTAACTTCCTTCCGGAATTGTCGAACTCGTTTCATCACATTTTAAAATAAATGTAATTTTCGTTGGGCAGCACAGAACGATTTATGTGGATATAAGAATTTACCTTTTCTTAATTAAATTTCAAAAATTATATTTTTACTAAGTAACTACACCACTATGAAAACTCATAGCCATTATTTAACACTAGACATATGTGATAGGATCCGCCACTTCTTGACAATGATAAGTATGCGAATCCACTTTAAAATAAATCCAACAGGGTTAAAATAATTTGTGGACATGTGACTCTTATAATTATTACTTATTTTAGTGAATTTTCTTTAAAAAAATTCACTAATGAGGAGATGCCGACTTTTTGAATTTTGAAAAAATTTCTTCAAATGAGCGCTAATTAGGCCCCCCAGAACACATATCCGGGGTCAGTTTCAATTTTTATATGTTTATATGTTTATATATATATATATATATATATATATATATATATATATATATATATATATATATATATATATATATATATATATATATATATAGGAAAAAGGGTTAAGGGCAAAGCCGCAAGGAGACAACCGTATACACGCGTATACAGTTGTCTCCTTGCGGCTTTGCTCTTAACCATTTTTCCTTGTATTATACAGAAATGCCGTGTTATAAATCCTGTTATAGTTTATATATATATATATATATATATATATATATATATATATATATATAGGTATCACACCGATAACTCAGAAAATAATGGGCCGACTTTTATTAATATCGGTAAATACCTTTCGTTAGCAAATGGCTTGGATAAGTCCGTTAGTAAGGAAAATCGGCCCAGGTTTTCCCAGAAAATTTTGTGTTTTCTTTCAAAAAAAAATTATATCTCCGGAATTAACAAAGTAAGGGCAACTAAATTTGGTACTCTGGTTTATATCGTTATAGGTGAGCTACCAAAATTTAGCTCTGTAGGTCAAAAGGCAAAAAAGTTATGGGCATTTAAAGAAAAATAAGTTGGGGTTTTCCTCAAAACGTCAAAGTGACAATTTAAAACGTCAAAATTCGCAACATTTAGGCAAAGAACTTGAATCTAATACGGGCTATGGAAAGAAAATGTCTCAAGAAGAATGTTTTTTTTTTTAATGTCAACAACACACCACGAGGGCTTACAGCCTAAATACTATCGTACCGTGGGTGTTGACAAGGAGGAAAGAGGCAGCTTGTTAATACTGGACTTGAAGGTTTGGAGGTTCGGAGGAGAAGGAAAAACATGTGCCGGCAAGGAATTCCACAACTTGGAAGTCCTCGGGACAAAAGAGCGGGCATAACAAGATGTTCTATGTCTGGTGACCTGGACGTTAAAAGGGTGCATTCGCTCTGTTCCCCTGGTAGATCTGCTGGGGACAGCAGGTGGGGGAATTATGGAGGAAAGCTCCTCTGAGCAGTGCCCGTGCAGATATCTATAAAAGAGAGAGAGGTCACCAACGGCACGTCGGTGGGCAAGGGATGGAAGCCTTTGGGTGAGGGTAGGGTCACCGATGAGACGTATAGCTCTCTTTTGAATGGAGTCCAGGATAGCGAGTGTAGATGCGGCAGCTGCACCCCAGATGTGGGAGCAGTATTCGAAGTTTGGCCTTATTTGTGAAGTGTATAAGGTATAGAGATTAGTTGGTGAAAAGAATTTGCGAGCCCGGAAGAGGAAACCCAATTTCTTAGCAGCCGCTTCTGCAATTGATGTAACATGTTGGTGCCAATTAAGATTTCGATCCACAGTAATGCCAACAAGAGAAAAGGACTCATTACTTTGAATAACTTGGTTGTTCATTGTGATGTAAGTAAGTTGCTTTACAAATTATAGATTTAAAAAATTTGATTCGATATTCAATTCTTGCCTGTTACCTCATCACCACAGTCTAATGTCGCCTTGTTTTCGCAATCACCGACAATAGGCATGGATGCAAAATGATGAAAATGTTCTGTATCCTCCTACTATGTCGAAAATCATAACTACTGGACAATTGATAGTCCCTTTATTAATCTTATTTTTAAAGGGGTAGACATTGAGCCAATCCAATCCATAGCAGGTGGTAGTGGAATTTTCCTTTATGTAATAGTAAAGGATTTTTTCACGCCCGAGGAGGTACCACCCCATACATCAAGGGGCCGGTGAAGTCTCAACGGACGTTTCCGGTTCTGGTGTATGAGTCGGTTTCCCTTATAAGCAAAAATGATGATGGCTCCTCCTTGTATAAAATATTCCGGAGGCAAAATACCCCTCCATTCGGATCTCCGGGAGAGGGGTGTACAGGGGGCGCCAACATCAAGATTTAACATATCCTTTTCGAATATATGTGGCCTAAATTCTAACCTAACAGCCACTAATCACCTTAATTTCCCAGGGTATGAGCTCCTTACTGCCTTTAGATTGCATGGAGGCGTGTGCGCATACGTCCGTAGCAATCTACCCTGCACCAGACTTCCCAATTTAGAAGCTGGAAGAAAAGACATACTATGGATAAAACTCTCTCTCAGGGCTGCAACTAAATTCATCTGTTGCATTTACCGGTCACCTTCTGACAACAACTTTGTCCAGCTCTTTGACTACCTTTCTGAAAAAACCGACTATCTGATTTCTGAATATCCTTCCTCCGAGGTCACTATTCTTGGCGACTTCAATGTCCATAATAAGGAATGGCTAGGATCTTCAAAAACCGATCCACAAGGGAGAGCAGCGGAGGCCTTTGCAGTCAGCAATTCTTTGGCCAATATGGTACAGCAACCTACTTACTTTCCTCGTATCCCAACACACAGCTCAAATCCCTTGGATCTCCTTCTTACTACAAATCCTGAATGCTATAAGATAACAGTCACCGCCCCCCTTGGTCGCTCAGACCACGGCATGGTCACTGCTTCCTGTGCAATGCAACCCGAGGTCACACAGTCATCACACCCACGTATCGTTTGGCACTACAACTCCGCAAACTGGGACGAAATGCGGGATTACTTTTCCTCATTTCCATGGGCGTCTGTCTGCTTCTCTCATCCTGACCCCTCTGATATCTCACAAAACGTCACCGAAATTATCCAAGCTGGCATGGAATTATTTATTCCACGTACACAGAAAACCTCTTCAGCCACTCAAAAGCCCTGGTTCTCTAAATCCTGTGACAAGACCAGACTTGAAAAGGTCAAAGCTCACAAAACGCTTCTACACAATCCCAGTCAAGAAAATCGTCAAGCATTCAACGACGCAAGAAACCGCTATGTCCGAATTCTTTCTGAGGCAAAAAACTCGTTTAATAACCACATCAAAAATAAAGTTCTCTCAAGCTCCAACGGCGGCAAACCCTTCTGGACTCTTGCTAAGTCTATTGGGAATAATTTCTGCAAGAGCACGTTCCCACCTCTTGTCTCAGGTGAAATTGTTTCTACCGCCCTGGGCACGGCTGAACTTTTTGCTTCGTTGTTTGCCGGAAATTCTACTCTCAACCCACCTCCAAATGTTCAACCATCAACAGTCCCCAATGTCGCGCATAAAATGACTGATATCATTTTCCAAACTAAAAAGGTACGAAAGATGCTCTCTTCTCTTAATACCAGGAAAACCTCTGGCCTTGATGAGATCCCAGCAATTGTTCCCAAAAATGCGCACCAGAACTTGCTCCTGTCCTGACTCGTCTGTTTCAGATATCTTACAATAAAGGCATATTCCCTATTAACTGGAAAACTGCTCGAGTACAACCCATCCCCAAGAAAGGATCCAAAGCGCTTCCTAGCAACTACAGGCCTATTTCTCTTCTTTCAGTCATCTCTAAAGTGATGGAAAAGTATATAAACACCGAACTACTAAAATTACTTGAAAAACACAGTCTAATTCACGACAGGCAGTATGGATTCCGTCAGCGCAGATCGACTGCCGACCTACTTTCCTTTGTCACCCATTCTTGGAACAAGTCTATGGAACAACACGGTGAATCCCAGATTGTTGCTCTAGACATATCCAAAGCATTCGACCAGGTCTGGCACGCAGCGCTGCTTAATAAACTTCAGGCCTATGGCCTACCACCAAAACTTTGTACCTGGACAGCAAATTTCCTCTCCAACAGAAGCATATCTGTTGTTGTGGATGGCCATTCCTCTAAACTGTATCCAATTAATGCAGGAGTTCCTCAAGGTTCAGCTTTAGCCCCTACTTTGTTTCTTCTCCACATCAATGACCTCCTCTCTAGCACATCCAACCCAGTTCACAGTTACGCGGACGACAGCACCCTCCACTCAAACATACAATATTCTAAGCCTGTCTCTTTAGCCCAATTAGATGAGGATCGCAGACTCATGGAGGGTTCTGTCTCCGTAGACCTCCAAAAAATATTAGACTGGGGAAGTAGAAATCTTGTACAATTCATTTCACAAACCGTGAGGTCTTAGTTTCAACTGTCATTGTGTTTCATTTTACTAAAATATTTCCAGAAAATTCATTTCAAATAGACCCTTTCTCTGATGCTTCACAGTAGCCTGAGCTATAGAGTTTATCGTTTAATGGTATATAATTTTGGTCGAATTTTCGTAAAAAATCAATAAAGCTCAATATATCCGTTATTATACAAGATATGAAAAATATTGTATACATTAATATGTGTCTTAAGCCACATCTTAAAAAAACTTATTTCTACAATCACAGGCTGGCCCATAAGTCGTTGGTGATACAAATAATCTTTTTTTAGTCAAAACGCCTTATGTTTTTGCATTTTCCATCGAAATATAATGCATGTTTGTAAGTTAAGAAATTCTGGACGCAGAAAGTGCGTTATGGTAGCGCATTTTGATTAAATGCTTCATATTTGAAAATCTCAATTTGCTATTAACCTATAAGGTTGACCAAGAAACGTTTTTTTTTTCGGTTACACTTTAAGTTTACTTTCGGAAATGTGTGTACGTTTTCAAGCAATAAAGTTATTTTGATGAAACATGGTACATTGTTTTTACTATATATGTTATACTGGTAATCAGATTTGATGCCTGCTTTCTGAAAAAAAAAACACACACACATATTTGCTATTAAAAACATTTTTATGAAAATTCACTACCATAACGCACTTGTTGCGTCCCGGACTTTCTAACTACTTGAACTATCTGTCTTCTCTTTATAGACGGAAATTGGATACATTCCCATAAAAAGACGAAGGGTTCAGCTGAGATATATTTGACGTACAGATGCGAAAAAAATACGCTTGCACTGGTCGCATGTGATATGTGTCACAACAGCGTGTCAATAATTGCATCTGTGTCAACGTTCTGTTAAAAAGTGTGGACTTGTAGTCCTGTTATACTTATAAGGAGCACCTTCCTGGATGGTGGATAAGGAAATGTCTTCAGAAAGAAATACTCATGGCAGACCAAATCCTACACTAAAATGGTACAGCTTGCTACCTCAGTACTAAACTACAGGCTTTACGCGAACCCGTATTTAGATACACTGGTCGAATTCACCAAGCGCCAACAGTTGTGTCAACGTATGCGTTTACCAGTCCCGCTGAGCTTCTGCTGGAACTCAACTTTGCTGATGTGTCAAAGCGGAATGACAGACTAAAGTCTGCTTGAAATTAACAGCGCGTTCACCAGTCCCCAATCGCTGTAATGTATCGGTAATCAGCAGATGAGCGCTTAAACTCAGCTGCTGGCGCCTGGTCAATTAAGCGATTGTTTTTTGTCAGTGGGCCATCCAAACCTCATATTCATTAATTGTCATGTCGTTGTCAACAGTCACTGAGCGAATAATTAGTGAGGCTAATATAAACACGAAACATGGACATGGGCTCCAGGAGACCTCCCCTGAAGATGCTTATAACTTATAATTTCCTGGCGACGTTCAGCAACCATTTAAATGCACGTTTTCCAATTAGAAAAAGTAGAGTAGGTAGGAAACGTAGAGCTCCTGCAACGGAAGAAGTTAAGGAGATGAAACATGCCATCGCACTATATGGCGAGTTTGCCCAACACTTTTCCGTATTTAAGCCTACGTTCAAAACAGTAAATGCACAATATAGACAACTTATCTCCGATGTAGGAAAGGCGTAGCTTGATAAAGTTATTAGCAGCAGCAACAATAAGAGCAAAACTATGTGGAATACCATTAACGAACTAACGGGGAGGAACGTAAAAACTGAATGTCCTGCCATAAATGCGGACCTTCCAGACCAGTTTGGAAATTTGTTTTTCGCCTGCTGCTCAAAATCATCACTTGTTACACAAGAAAATATTCTGAATGCAATAAATACCTTCAAACCATCTAGTTCTGCAGTGCCGTGAATGAGGAATCAACTATACTGCTTAAGCGCTTCAAGTTTCTTGTTTCTTTACCACTGTCGTATATATATATATATATATATATATATATATATATATATATATATATATATATATATATATATATATATATATATATATATATATATATATATATATATATATATATATATATATATATATATATATATATATATATATATAATTTTTTTTAAGAAACGCTGAAAAACGTCAATTTTAATATTAAGGGAGACATGTTTTGACATAAAACTCAACTTTGTCACATCAACCCCTTAAGGGTGGTGATAACAACCCTTATATTTTAAATAGGGACATGGGTCGAGTGTTACGTCATTTGAAAGCTCTTTCTTTTCTGAATTCGCCACACACTTTTTTTGGAAGTTTTAGCGACTCGTTTAAAAATTATTCACAGTTGAAGATGCAAAAACGCATTTCACTCATTCCGATAAGAAATGTGCTGATAGTCAATGTTTTGTTGGTTTGTAAACAAAAAATTGACTATCAGAACATTTCTTATCGGAATGAGAGAAATGCGGTTTATTAATTCAGTTTATCGGTCGGTTTGATACTTGATAGTACTACCGAAAATTAATTTCACAATGGTGTATTCTGTAGAAGAAAAAGTTAAAATAATCACTCTTTTTTCAAAAACGATGACTGTGCCAACCGTACTGCAAAGTTGTTTACTGAACGACATCCGAACATACATGTTAACAGAAAATACATTTTGGAGTTAGTTGCAAAGTTTCGACAAAGTGGTTCAGTAGCCAACATAAAACGGGATCCTGAACGTGAATTTTCGGTTAGAAATAAGACTACTGAGATTGAAGTTTTAGGACAAATTGCTGCAGACCCAACTTTGAGCACGATAAAATTGGATACTGTTTCAAACATCAAAAGAAGAACTATTCAGCGAATATTGAAGCATCATCAATTTCACCCGTATAAAATTAATCTTTTACAATAACTGAATGAAGATGATTTTGATCGGCGGCTGGAATTTTGTGATGTTATGACTGCACGAATAGCTGATAACGGGAACTTTCTGTTCAATATCTGTTTTTCAGACGAGTGTATGTTTATATTAAACTCTACAGTCAATCGTCATAATTATCGTTATGGGGCAGATCATAATCCAAGAAATTTTCACGAAGTCCACACTCAAACTCCACAGAAATTGATTGTCTGGACTGGCATTTTGGGAGACCGTTTAACCGGACCAATTTTTCTTGATGGCAATTTGAGTGGCAAAACGTATTTGGAGTGACTAGAAGATATCGTTTACCCTCTACTAATTGACATTGTTGAAAATGATGATCGCTATCAAGAAAATCAATTAGTGTTTCAACAAGATGGAGCTCCTCCGCATTTTCACAACGTGCTAGGGAGTTTTTGAACAGAGGGTTTCCAGAGCAATGGATTGGGCGTAGAGGTGCTATAGAGTGGCCCCCTAGATCACCGGTTTTAACTCCTTTAGACTTCTTTCTATGGGGCCATTTAAATAGTAGAATTTACGCAACCGAACCGGAGTCTCTGGAAGAATTACGACGACGCATTGTTAAAGAATGCCGTCTGAGCACTACACAAATGCTCCAGAATGTCATAGCTCGTTTTGAACAAAATTTGTACTTTTGTATGGAAGCTGGTGGTCAACAATTTGAACACTTACTTAACTGAATAATCATTTTTGAACGTTTGGTTTTGTTTTTTAGTTTTTTTAACGAAAAATTGACTAATCAGTGCATTTCTTATCACAATGAATGAAATACGTTCTTGCAACTCCAACTGTGAATAATTTTTAAACGACTTGATAAAACTTTCAAAACAATTAGTGTGGTGAATTCATAAAAGAAAGAGCTTTCAAATGAAGTAACACGCGACCCATGTTCTCTACTTAAAATCATGTCCCCCTCAATATTAAAATTGACATGTTTCAGTGTTTCTTAAAAAAAAATTATCTGGACGCAAATCGGTCTGTTTCGTTTTCAATGCGCCACCCTATATATATATATATATATATATATATATATATATATATATATATATATATATATATATATATATATGTATATATATATATATATATATATATATATATATATATATATATATATATATTCAAATATAGACTTCTATTATATATTTTATTTTATATTTTATTTATATGAAAATTCAAGGTTTTTATATTTCTATTTATTTTATATGGAAAAATGATATTTGAAAATGATAATGATATTACACCATGTGTTATGGGTGACTCTGTATATTTTATAATGTGAAACTTTATCTGAATAAAAATGTTTTATGACTCTTGTATTATGTGATTTAAGCTATCTCAGGGTTATTTGAGTTGCCTATCCTTCTACTATATATATATATATATATATATATATATATATATATATATATATATATATATATATATATATATATATATGTATGTCAAATAAATTGTATTCAAATATTTTAATATACTTACTATCTCAGTGGTGAGTTCTGCTAAAATAGGGAAAAATATAGCCTGCAAATATTTAGAGCAACCTTATTTTATTTTATTTTGTTTCAAAGAATTATGTTTCAAAATTCGTAAACAAATTTTATTGGCACAATTTCAAATTTAAAATCTAAACGGATCCGTTTGTCAAACTAATATTATCAATTTACAATGATTAATCTTAGTACCCGAATTTTCGGCTGTTATTCAAATGTTCTGGTTAATAAAATATGGATCCTTGACCTGCACTCCCTCTGTATTCGCAATGTTGAACTATGGTTAAATTATCCCATAAGATTTCTACTTTATGCGTTTAAATCTTAGTTTCCCATAAACACATTTGCTTAAAATGATATTTGACAGAATGGGCTGTCTTTTTATTGAAATATTTGTCTGGTTGAGCTGATATACATTAAACAAAATAAATCTCTAACCTTGGCTTCCTCGCTAATGGTATTGGGTATCCTCAAATGTAAGTATTCTTGATATATTTACTGCTCATCTCGTACTTTCTTACGTTAAAAACTTGATGTAACGTCTCTTCTTTGTTTTAGCGGCAAATTGAATTTTCCTCGCACAATTTATACTTTAAAATATTTACATTTAAAATGGGAAGCAAGAATGACGCGCTCTGGCATCTCAATTTCATCAACAACCAACAATAAATCATAACAAAAGCGGAAATGTTGCCCAAATTCATCTAACATTTGGTGTTTCCTGTCTGGTCAGGGCATTCTCTCTTCCAATTAATTAATACATATTTGACAGATATTCACCTTTGAAACCGTCGAGTAAGTAGAAAATAAATCCTTATTCTTAAAAATGACATTTGGCCTAACCTTACTTTTTTAATCTAATTATAGTCAATAACAAATTCATTAAGTTCATATGCTGCAATCTTGATTTCAAAGTTCCACAACACACTAAACACTGTCTTTAGTAACTTCCAGTTCATTGTTTTTATAAACACAGACATATATATACACATATATATGGGTACATTTCAGTTCATTGTTCACATAAATAAAAACTAAATTTACATATTGAAAACATCATACAGGGGTTTGTTTTGTTCATTACCTTCAGGTAATTGATTTAGAACATAATTCTTTGGTATGTATTTCATGCTTAATATTTCAATCTATCTACATATAGATTTTTGGCTTTTTTAATTTCACTTTAACTGAGATATTTCCAAATTGCTAGTTATACTTTTTAAAGACTCATTTAATGATCATTCCAACAAATTATGGCTATATATCTTTCATTGCTTCTCCAAATAACACTGACTAACAATAATAGTGAATGTGCTTGTGTTTTAATGTTATTATTTTGTTTTCTGTTTTAGTGTACAGTAAAATATGTCGAAGGATGTGGATATGTATACAATATACAGATAACCCATATGCATTACGTGTAAACCGTAAGTATTTTACTTACTATTGACCAGTGGTACTACTACTACCCCCCATTACTAATCTGGTCACCCAATTTTTTAATCAATAATCAGAATTTAACATTATCATAGTAGTTTCCGTAAGGTTTTTTTTTCATTTTTGTTTTTATAACTTTATACGGCCTTTGCATTTCTCAGCACAATATATATATATATATATATATATATATATATATATATATATATATATATATATATATATATGGGTTTGTGTGTGTGGAGTAAGAAAGGCGAAAAGAAAATCTGGTTGGACGTAACAAAATTTGAATATCTGAAATGTCATTTTCAATATTTCTGGATCAAGCCTTATTTAAACTGAATTTTAATACACAGCGCAAGTAGGATACTTATTGTATATGACCATAGTGTAAAATTTAAGCCAATAAAGGAATAATCATGTCATTGGCCGGATGTATTGTTCAATCGAAAATGAAAAAAGCCCATATAGTACCCACTTTTGCAAAAACCTTCGAAAAAATAGTAAATAACAAGCTGACAACTTATCTTGCCGATAATAAACTTCTTGCGCCATATCAACATGGCTTTCGGCGAGCACGAAGCATCGAAACTACAATTGTTGAATTTGTGTAGCAAATTTTCGAACACATTGACCAACAAGAGGTAGCTTTAGGGATTTCTGTAGACTTCTCCAAAGCCTTTGGCTGTGTAAATCATGTGGTCCTTATAAGTTCACTGTTCAAGTATGGAGTTACAGGTACTGCATTGGAGTGGTTCAGAAGCTATCTTACAGACAAAACACAAAGAGTTCTAATATCTAATTCTACCAGGACCCACACATCTGGGCCTTTCGGTGTGACGGTTGGGCTGCCACAGGGAACACTTCTTGGACCTACGCTGTACGTTATTTATTCCAACAACCTACTTCAGTACATAGCGCATTAATCTGGAAACAACATCAATCCAGACAACAAAAGAACGGTCACCTGCTATGCTGATGATACTAACTTTCTGATGGGTGGATATAATGTTCAGGGCATTGGGGCTGATGCTGACAAAACTTTCAAAAGGCTTAGCAACATGGTTGATAAAACCTGCACTTAATAAGTATACGACAGCATGCGTGCTTTTTAAGTCCTTAAAATCAAAAAAGGGTATTGGACAATATGTAGAACTTAATGGCAAAACCGTAACTCTGCAGACCTCTACGAAATTACTAGTATCGGTAGCAAGTCAAATCTACTAATGAAACAGACCTAGCAAACGAAAACGACTATTGTCCTAGAGTACGATTTCGTTATGTGGACGATAGTTTTGCAGTATTTAATACAAATGTATGCAAAGTAGACGATTTTATTGCCAAATTAAACAGTAAATTTGACTCACATTAAATTCACGCATAAAACATAAATTAATAACAAATTTAATTAAGAAAAAATGTTCTTAATTGTTATATGATCGTATGTGTTATGTTAACCTATAGACGTACATGAACATCACTGTGTCACTTAGGTGACATTCGCCTGTTTCATTGTTAATATATACATTACACATTATACATTACACATTATACATTACACGTTATACATAATACGTTGTTGCCCTCACTTGGAAAAACTTTACCATACTGAATATAGACGTGGAGACTATTTTTGGCTTCACAAATGTTCGTTTTCTTCTTTGTAATCAGTTACGCTGCTTGACAGCATCATGAGATAGAAGGAAGTTGAACTCATTTATAGATATTCATGACAACTACGAATAAAAATCCGTTATTACGTTATGATGTTTTGATCAAAAAAATATAAATTATTCAGGTTTCTCCCGTCTGACTATGCTGCCAAGTAGGAAAACCACTTACAGAGAAGAAAACGAACATTTCTGGAGGCAGAGAAATAGTCTCCACGTCTATATTCAAACCACATATACAAATGGAATTTCTTTGTATTTGTCATCTTAACGTATTTTATAGAATGTAAATATCAACCACCGTAATTGATAGTAGCTTATTTTAAACGTATCAAACTGTCCGACTAAACGATAAACTATACAGGGTGGCACATTGAAAACGAAACAGACCGATTTGTGTCCAGAGATATTTTTTTAAGAAACGCTGAAACACGTCAATTTTAATATTGAGGGGGACATGTTTTGACATAAAACTCAACTTTGTCACATCAACCCCTTAAGGGTGGTGATAACAACCCCTATATTTTAAATAGGGAACATGAGTCGAGTGTTACATCATTTGAAATTTCTTTCTTTTCTGAATTCAGCACATTAATCTTTTTGGAAGTTTTATCAACTCGTTTAAAAATTATTCACAGTTGGAGTTGCAGGAACGTATTTCATTCATTGTGATAAGAAATGCACTAATTAGTCCATTTTTCGTTAAAAAAACTAAAAAACAAAACCAAGCGTTCAAAAATCTTTATTCGGTTAAGTAAGTGTTCAAAATGTTGACCACCAGTTTCCATACAAAAGTACAAATTTCTGTTGCGTAAATTCTACTCTTTAAATGACCCCATAGAAAGAAGTCTAAAGGAGTTAAATCCGGTGATCTAGGGGGGCACTCAATAGCACCTCTACGCCCAATCCATTGCTATGGAAACTCTCTGTTCAAAAACTCCCTAACACGTTGTGAAAAATGCGGAGGAGCTCCATCTTGTTAAAACATTAATTGATTTGCTTGATAGCGATCATCATTTTCAACAATGTCAATTAGTAGAGGGTAAAACGATATCTTCTAGTAACTCCAAATACGTTTCGACACTCAAATTGCCATCAAGAAAAATTGGTCCGATTAAACGGTTTCCAAAAATTCCAGTCAGACATTCAATTTCTGTGAAATTTCAGTGTGGAGTTCGTGAAAATTTCGTGGATTATTATCTGCCCAATAACGACAATTATGACGATTGACTGTATAGTTTAATAAAAACGTACACTCGTCTGAAAAACAGATATTTAACAGAAAGTTCCCGTAATCAGCTATTCGTGCATTCATAACTTCACAAACTCTAGCCGCCGATCAAAAGCATCAGACATTCAATTTCTGTGAAATTTGAGTGTGGACTTCGTGAAAATTTCGTGGATTATTATCTGCCCAATAACGACAATTATGACGACTGACTGTATAGTTTAATAAAAACGTACACTCGTCTGAAAAACAGATATTTAACAGAAAGTTCCCGTAATCAGCTATTCGTGCAGTCATAATTTCACAAACTCTAGCCGCCGATCAAAATCATCTTCATTTAGTTGTTGTAAAAGATTAATTTTATATGGGTGAAATTTATGATGCTTCAATATTTGCTGAATAGTTCTTCTTTTGATGTTTGAAACAGTGGCCAATTTTGTCGTGCTCAAATTTGGGTCTGCAGCAATTTGTCCTAAAACTTCAATCTCAGTAGTCTCATTTCTAACCGGAAATTCACGTTCAGGGTCCCGTTTTTTGTTGGCTACTGAACCACTTTGTCGAAACTTTGCAACTAACTCTAAAATGTATTTTCTGTTAACATGTCTGTTCGGATGTCGTTCATTAAACAAATTTGCGGTACGGTTGGCACAGTCATCGTTTTTGAAAAAAAGAGTAATTATTTCAACTCTTTCTTCTACAGAATACACCATTGTGAAATTAGTTTTCGGTAGTACTATCAAGTATCAAACCGACCGATAAACTGAAATAATAAACCACATTTCTCTCATTCCGATAAGAAATGTTCTGATAGTCACTTTTTTGTTTACAAAACAACAAAACACTGACTAATTTCTTATCGGAATGAGTGAAATGCGTTTTTGCATCTTCAACTGTGAATAATTTTTAAACGAGTTGATAAAACTTCCAAAAAAATAGTGTGCTTAATTCAGGAAAGAAAGAGCTTTCAAATGATATTACACTCGACCCATGTTCCCTATTTAAAATATTAGGGTTGTTATCACCACCCTTAAGGGGTTGATGTGACAAAGTTGAGTTTTATGTCAAAACATGTACCCCTCAATATTAAAATTGACCTGTTTCAGCGTTTCTTAAAAAAGAAATGTCAGGACGCAAATCGGTCTGTTTCGTTTTCAATGCGACACCCTATATACTAGTTTATTCAGTGTGGTAAGTAGTAAAGAGTGCAGCACATAGAAAAGTTTTTTGAGAGATGCATGTGCACATATTTTGTTTGAAAAATCACTAGCTCTGGCGATAGTTCACATCTAATTTGGAGATGTAAAATAATGTATTTTAAAATGAACTGATTTTGTTATGTTAGGAGCTATTGATGTATTTTCTCATAGCCAGGTTCACTAGCAAATCGGCTTAAAGCATGCAAGTTTGCTAAACAGCTAATACAGCGGTGTCATCTTCTAATAGATGGCAGTACTGAAGTACGGCTCCGATGCACATACGAGGGGATACCCAAAATAAACTGAACTGATGTTGTGGTAGGTGGAGTTTTTCTAGTTCCGCGTTCTGCAGTTAGGAGCGTATAGAATACGCGAAATATATATATATATATATATATATATATATATATATATATATATATATATATATATATATATATATATATATATATATATTTGGAGGGTACTAAAAAAATGTGTCCTAGGTGTACCATATATTGCATACAAAAAAATAGGATTTTTTAAATAAATACTTAGCCGCGCCCCAAGGGGGTTAAAAACGCATCTGTCATTTTATTTTATTTTTTAATCTGGGTAGAGTAAAATTATTAACTTATGATCTTTTTAATGCGTGAAAAAACTGAGGTTAAAATTATAAGTTTTAGGCTCGCGCCTAGTAAGTTACTGATGTGCAACTCTTCGCCTAGTTCGATACTCAATTTATGTAAATTATGTACAATATTTGTGGTATTTAAAACATGTAGTTTTTTTTAACCTCGGCCTATTTCCGCGACTATGGTCAATCACCGACGCCAGGGAGCAGTTTCACCTCACTATCCTGGAAGTTTTGCCGAATTCCTGCCTTTCTGTGAGGAGGGCAGGGATCTTTAACGTGCCCAGCATCGCATGGACACGGGACCGACGGCTTTACGCCCCCTCCGAAGGGCGGAACGTGCAGACATTCAACTTGCTCAAATACAATGTGTTAATTTTACAGTTTGTACTGAAAAAGTTAAAGGAGTACTCTGGGATCGAACCCAGTACCCTTCGGTTCAGAGGCACACGTTCTTACCTCTGAACCACCAAGGTTCTAAATTAAAACATGTATAATATGTATTTTACTACTTATGATTGATGCTAAACCAACCCAGAACTCCACGCGAAGGTGGTCGCACCTCCAGTTCCATCCACCCTACCTCCTTTATTTTGTCAATTCGTTTCATTTTATTTTGGCTTTATAGTACTGACTTTTATTTTAGAAAATAGATAATTTTGCTCTCGCTTTTAGTTTTGCTCTTATGTATCCATCACGTGTTTTTTTCTCCACATGTAATTAAAGAAGCATCTGTAATTATTTTCAGAGTTCTATCCACTGCCACGGTATGACAAGGAAAACTTTTAAAGGTTATTGTTTCTTGGTCCCGTATTATGCAAAGAGGCTCTTCATAGAAAATATGCATTATCAGTGGAGGTTCAGTAACAGCCACAAACACTTCAATCAGGTCAATGTCATAGTTTTGGAAATCAAAAATTCCGATCGTCTTTTGTAAACTTTGTCTTGCTTTTACAATTTTTCTCATAGCAAGTTTTCTGATATTGGATCATTTATCTTCCAACATAGATATTAAAGTATTTTCTACATGTGCAAAGTATGCATTGTCTGATATAACTTTGTCAATAATTTCCTTAATATCATCTGGAAATGTTGAGCTTCGTCCTCTATAGACGCATTTGCTTTTATTTTAAACCATAATGGGTCATATACTTTCATGATATACTTAACTAGTACAAGTAGTATTTTAGATGGCTTCTTTGTAGAAATATAGAGCTGCAGAATTCGATTTGAGGTATTTAACCATCCGGCGGGACCTAGTTTTCTTGAGTTTCGAGAGCTAAGATTTTCTGAGCACTTACCATTTTTTATTGCTCGACAAATGAGATACAAGTATTGTTGATCTGTGCTTAGGTCCTTTTTATCTAATCCTATTAGCTGAGTTGCCACTGACAAGAAGTCTACAATAGGAGCCATTTCGCAATAGCCAAGTAGCGACCCTATTGGTCCTGAAAGAGAATTGGGTCCTTTTGTAGCACCATCGGGCTTTTGCAACAGATGCCTTAGTGGAAGTTCATTAGCATGTGAAAGACAAATTCTTCATTGCAATGGGTTGTTCAATTGAGTTTCAACCAAACGATGACGCCTTGTTTCGAACCCGTGTTTATATTTGTACCATCGAACTCAGTAGTCGTTAGTTTTGTTGTGTCGATGTTGTTTTCTTTTATAAAACACTTTAGTCCCTTTACTATCTCAGTTGCTTTTACTGGTCGCACAAAATATACATTGTCTAGGTATTTGATTTCGCGTTCTTCAGTTAATGCAATATGCTCCTCCGCTCCCTACTCGACGTCCTTCTTGCTAAGTCATGGTCTGGTCCTTGCGCCTTGTTAATCCGGATAACTGCCCCTCTCTCATTTGGTTTCTGTTCTTATCAACTTATCTTCGTATTTTATTCTTATCTATGACTTTCCCTTGTTCATCAACTGATACTGAGCTCATATCTTTTGAAAATGCCGTCGCATTTTTTGCTATATTTATATATAAATTACGGACGCGGGGCCAAAACTTAATATATAACGTCAAGTTTTTCTAACCCAGTAAGGGCATAATAAAGTTGCTATTTTAGTAACCCCGGCTTATATAAAACAGAAATAAAAAACTACCTTTTTTACCCCCAGGGGCGCGGCTCATTTTTATTTAACTTTTAATTCTTTGTGAGCATTATCAGATGAACCTAAGACAACTTTTTTTCACTACCCGTTAAGAAAATGAAAAAAAATTCAGCCCACTCTAGTATAGCGCTACCATTCGAGCGTCAGTGAGCCAAGCGTTGGCGCTAAAGAAGGTTCCTTCTGGCTTGTGTCAATTCTTTAGTGATAGTTATTTTGTATGCTCTTCGTTTTTGTAATGGCTGCATCTCATGAAGGACCGTAAAGCTTTGCTTCTTATTTGAAAACAGTCGCACAGAAACTTCTGAAATAATACAAACAGCCTACAAGGATAGTGCTATTAGGAAATCTCATGTGCTTGAGTGGTTTTCCAGTTTTAATAAAAGAGGTGAAATGTCAACTGATGACAAACTTCGCTCTGGTTATCCTGCACAGCTCGAACCGATTAAAATGTTGAAAAAATTCACAAAATCATTATGTAATATCAACGACGGACCACTGACAAAATTCTGGAGCTGTCTGAAGTGACTTGAAGTTCAATTTAGTAAAATTTAACGGAATATTTTGGGACGAAAATGGTGGCTGGAAAATTCGTGCCTGACTGAATAAAAGCAAGCTCGGGTGGAAGCATGTTATGCTTTGAAAGAATAATTTCGAAATGATCCAAACTTTTGTTCCAAGATCATCACATGTGACAAATTATGGCGCTACGTTTACTACCCTGAAACGAAGCAACAATCAAGCCAGTAAGAGGCTCCAAGTACGCCTCGCCCCAAGAAATCTTGTTCAGTGAAATATACTGCCAAAAAATGCTGATTTGTTTTTTTGATTTAAGAGGAGTTGCCAGGTCAAATATTGTCCCACAGGGTCAGACAGTTCACCAGGCTTTCCACCTGTAAGTTTTGGAAAGAATGCGCAATACTTTTAGGCGGAAGAAGCCTGATTTGTGGCAGTTGGAAGACTTTTTTTTACCATGATAACTCCCTTGTACACACAGCCCTATCTGTACGCCAATTTTTGCACCCATTCAGCCGACCTTGCCCCTATGCTTTTTTTATTTACTCGAATCAAAATAGACATGAAAGGAAAGCGTTTTTCCGACGTTGCTAAGGTGAAGAAAAGACGACGGACGCGCTATCGGGCATTACTGATGACGAATTTTAAAACTGTTTTAAACAACTAAATAACAGATTGCTATGTCCGCATTCTTTCTTAGACAAAAAACTCGTTTAATAATCACATCAAAAACAAAGTCCTCTTAAGCTCCAGCGGCAGCAAACCCCTCTGGACTCTTGCTAAATCTATTGGGAATAATTTCTGCTAGAGCACGTTCCCACCTCTTGTCTCAGGGATGAAATGGTTTCTACCGCCCTAGGCAAGGCTAAACCTTTTGCCTCGTTGTTCGCCGGCAATTCTACTCTCAACTCACCTCCAAAGATTCAACTACCAACAGTCCCCAATGTCGCGCATAAAATGGCGGATATCATTTTCAAAACTAAAAAGGTACGAAAGATGCCCTCTTCTCTTAATACCAGGAAAGCCTCTGGCCTTGACGATATCCCAGCAATTGTTCTCAAAACATGCGCACCAGAACTTGCTCCTGTCCTGACTCGTCTGTTTCAGACATCTTACAGTAGAGGCATATTCCCTAGTAACTGAAAACTGCTTGAGTACAACCCGTCCCCAAGAAAGGATATAAAGCGCGTCCTAGCAACTACAGGCTCATATCTCTCATTTCAGTCGTCTTAAAGTGATGAAAAATATATAAACAACGAATTACTAAAATTTCTTGAAAAACACAGTCTAATCCACGACAGGCAGTATGGATTCCGTCAGCGCAGATCAATTGCCAACCTCCTTTACTTTTTCACCCATTCTTGGAACAAGTCTATGGAACTACACGGTGAATCCCAGATTGTCGCTCTAGACATACCCAAAGCATTTGACCAAGTCTGGCACGCAGCGCTGCTTAATAAACTACCGGCCTATGGCCTACCACCAAAACTTTGTATAGGACAGCAAATTTCCTCTTCAACCGAAGCATTACTGTTGTCGTGGATGGCCATTCCTCTAAACTGTATCCAATTAATGCAGCAGTTACTCAAGGTTCAGCTTCAGCCCCTACTTTGTTTCTTCTCCACATCAAGGACCTCCTTTCTAGCACATCCAACCCAGTTCACAGTTACGCGGACGACAGCACCCTCCACTCAAATATGCAATATTCTAAGCCTGTCTCTTTAGCCCAATTAGATGAGGATCGGAGACTCATGGAGGGTTCTGTCTTCGTGGATCTCCAAAAAACATTAGACTGGGGAAAAATGAAACTTCTTTCTCATAAGAGGTACACCAGCCCTAGACCCATCACAATGAACAACCAAGTTATTCAAAGTAATGAGTCATTTTCACTTGTTGGCATTTCTATGGATCGAAATCTCAATTGGCACCAACATGTCACATCAATTGCAGAAGCGACTGCTAAGAAATTAGGTTTCCTCTTCCGGGCTCGCAAATACTTTCCGCCAGCTAATCTCTATACCTTCTATACTTCACAAATAAGACCAAACCTCGAATACAGCTCCCACACCTGGGGTGCTGCTGCCGCTTTTACACTCGCTATCCTAGACTCAATTCATAAGAGAGCTATACGTCTCATCGGTGACCCTACCCTCACCCAAAAGCAGCCATCCCTTGCCCACCGACGTGCCGTTTGTGACCTCTCTCTCTCTCTCTCTCTCTCTCTCTCTCTCTCTCTCTCTCTCTCTCTCTCTCTTATAGATATCTGCACGGGCACTGCTCAGAGGAGCTTTCTTCCATAATTCCCCCACCTGCTGTCCCCAGCAGATCTACCAGGGGAACAGAGCGAATGCACCCTTTTAACGTCCAGGTCACCAGACATAGAACATCTTGTTATGCCCGCTCTTTTGTCCCGAGGACTTCCAAGTTGTGGAATTCCTTGCCGGCACATGTTTGTCCTTCTCCCCCGAACCTCCAAAACTTCAAGTCCAGAATTAACAAGTTGCCTCTTTCCTCCTTGTCGACACCCACTGTACGATAGTTTTTAGGCTGTAAGCCCTCGTGGTGTGTTGTTGAAAAAAAATAAAAAGGATAAGTGTACTAGTGCCAGTATATAGTACTTGCAAGCGCTGTTTTTTGTTTGAAAATTGAGTAAGTAAGATAAAAAAATTATTTCAGTTTATTTTAGGTGTCCCCTCATACATTGCACTATTTGCTGATAATAGTAAAACAAAAAAGAGAAACTAGATATTTCACAAAGAAATTGAATATCCTAATTAACATGCAACATATAATTAGTTCAACAAATCTGATCGTTCTTTAACAAACAAACAAAAAGCAAAATATTATATGCAAGTTTATTAATATTTTTAGTTTATTATTTTCAAAATGTTTGGTGGTGCCAGATTTAACAATAGTTTGCAAAAAATCACATTAGCGATCAAATTTTCGACTTGTCATAATTACATGCCTCATTAGAGGGTGCACATAATTACTGAAATTAACAGGAAAATCAATAGATACTTACACAACATTCTCTAAATTGTTTGGCATCAATAGGTGATGTAAAATTCAGTCCCCATGTATCGTTTGTCATTGGATCCTTCCAGTATACAAAACATTCAGAAGCTTGTCCAATCCTTGTTCCTGCAATATCAAGATTAAAACATTAAAGGTTTAATATTTTCTTTTAGGCCACTAATTTTAAAACTTAATTATGTATTGGATGGACTGTTTTGACAGCAAAACAGAAATGTGTTGAAAAAAGTTCTAGCTTAAAGATAGTTCATTTTAGAAGGCATTAAGTGATGTAATAAAATTTAAAAAAATGTTAAGTTAGTGAATTTTGGATGAAACATATACTCTTGAAAATGAGTCACGGGTGGAAAATTATCATAGAGAGATCAAGATCTTTACCAAATAAAAGGTGAGTCATTGCGAAAAATAAATGAAACTGCAAGGAAATACTAACCTAGAGAAATTTGACGCAAAAGCCGAGATGAGCACGAGAAAGAGACAGAGGTTTAGTATATGTTTGCGATATATCAAGATTTGAAATTTATAATTGAGGGAAATGACAGATATTTTAAGAATTAAAGTTGTGTTAAATTATGCCAAAATACTGTACAAGTCCTGGGACTTATTTGTATTGGCATGTTGTTAAATTTTGGACTATCAAATTTACTATACTACTACTATACTACCCATCGTGGTAATAGCTAAGGGAATATTGGTTTTCGTTCGCTATTTTTTCCCACAGCTCTTTTCTGGTTGCACTGTGTACGTGGAAGCTGACGTAAGAGACTATGGCTGCAGAGTAAGAAAAATTTAAAGATAAAACTGCGATCGGGCAATTAAAACAAAAAACAATGAGGAAAAGAGAAACAGAAAATGTTAGATAGGGAGATCAGAGACGTAGCATAATATGCAAAAGAGGTAAACATAAAGCAGTCTCTCTGTATCTCGACTTATACAGTGTGTCCCAAACTGGATGGAAATGTATTGCTATCTCCGTTATAATTAGAGATAGGGGGACGGTTAAATTAGCAATGTTTTGTAGAATTTCTTGCTCATTCAAAATATGACTTGTATTTTCCCTGCCTCTTTTCGTTTTCGAGTTATTTTGAAGAAAAAAAATGTCGAATTTTTTTCTTCAATATCTAAGTAGGCGTTGATCTAAAATGTCTAATATTTGCACATTATCAAGACACTTTTTTACAGAGGAATCTTTTTGTGCTATTCTCAACTTTAGATTGTCATTTGTTTTTGAGGTACAGGTATCAACGTTTCTTTTTATTTGGCAGCCATATTGGATTTTTTTCTTACGTGATAGCCTGTGAAAAGAGCTTTCCAATAATGTACAATGAGAAATCTTGTAATTGCACTGATAATTTTGAGAAAAACCGTTTTGGGGATAGTAGGCTATGAAATCCAATACCAGATAACAAATGACAAAAAAAAAGTGTTCAAAAAGAAGTAAGCCATGGAGTCTAACTTCTACTTTTAACATAATTTTCCGTAATAATTAACGATAAAAAAAATTGGAACTTTGAGCACACCAATGAATCGGCCCATCATTACAAATGATATTTTACATTACAACATTATCCTAAAAAATTGTTATAATTTAATTAAATAGGTAAACCTAGTAAATAACTTAATTTACTGGCAGAACTAAATAAAAAGCTGATTGATGATTTACGAAGACTCCTTTGAAAATTGTTTGATTTTTAGACGTAAGTCAACTGAAAAACAACAGAAGAAAGGTTGCTATGAATATAACACTATCGCGATAATTAAGAATACTGTTATTCTTAATTATCTGAACAATTTTAGGTGTATTTAAAACGTTGCTTAAAGTTTTGTACTGAATAGTGTGTTTCCTGTTTATTTTAAATATTGTTAAACAATATGTTGAGTAATGAAGAATATTTTAACATGTTGGAATGTTATATTCGTCCTAACCGAAATACTGAGGCAGCTGCAAATTCATATCAAAACAACTACCCAGAAAGACGACAACGAAACACCAAAATATTTCGCATATTGAACGACGGTAGCTTCCATCCAAAGAAACTACCAGTGCCTATAAATGAGGAAAGAAATAATGCCATCTTACAGGTTTGAAACGAAAACCGTCTGCAATCTGTTCAGTTTTATGGTGAACAAATTGACGTTCCAAAAAGTACGGTACACCATGTATTAAAACAAAGTCATTACCATCCATACAAACCTACAATCGTACAAGGCTTAAATGTTGACGATTACCCTAAGCGACTTCAATTCTGAAGGTAGTATCAAGGACAATGTCAGCAAGATGAAAATTTTCATTTGAAAATAATATGGACAATTCAGTTTTACAAATTGTGGTGTGTATAATCGCCATAACAGGCATTATTTGGCAAATGAAAATCACCATCTAAAGGATGAAAGACGATTGCAAGATTGGTGTGCTTGAAGTCCTGATATAACACCCAAGGATTTTTATTTTTGGGGTACTCTGAAGAATGTGTATAAATTCGATCCACCATAAAATATCAATGAATTACGAAACAGAATCACGGAAGCTATAAATCATATTAAACACAACACCCTTACCAGAATTTCCAGGCATGTTTCAAAAAGGTGTATAAAGTGCATTGAACACAACGGTGGCCATATTGAACAATTTTCTATTTAGTGTATTTTAAAGTTTCTATTTTATTATTTGTTGAGTTCCGTTTCTAATTGTGTTGCTTTGTGGAGTTTAAGTTTCTATTTTTTATTGCCGGGTTTCGCTATTAAACTGTTTCACATAATATTACCTAGACTATAAGGATCTCTTTAGTATCATTCGACGTGAGATCAAAACAGAGTGGGAAATCATTTGGACTAACTTCACAACAAATAGTAACAATCATTATAAACTGTTACATCCAAGGCTTCCCTCTAAAGAAGAAGTATGCATATACAGAAGACCACGTCACTTTTCTACCACCATATCCAGACTCAAGACAGCCCACAACCGTCTACCAGCTCACCTACACAAAATAGGGGTTGCAGAATCACCCCTTTGCCAGTGTGATGGGAGATCTGTATGTGACATCAACCATGTGATGTTTATGTGTACAAACACCAGCAATCCAAGAATACAATTGTTGAGCGAAATAAATAAATATAATGCCACTAACAGCCCTTTAAACATAGTCACTCTGTTACAGAGTGGTAATATTGAAATATATAAAGCTATACATAATTTCTTTAGAGTTGCTAAAATTACTTTATAACATATAATTAACATCCTTAAACCAGTTTTGTAAATAGTAGAAAATTTGTAAATAATGTAATGTAGATTAGTAATGTAAGAGTATGAATGGTGTATCACCGATATTATAAAGGGAGTATGGAATTTTAATGTAGGTTTAGATTTAGGACATAGATTAAGTATAGTCATGTATTGTACACCAGTTTGGTATAAGATAATATATGTATAAATTAGCATGTGTTTTTTGAAAAAAAAAAAAGAAAAAAAAAAAAAGGAGAGAAAATATTAAATGAAAAAAAATATATATATAAAAAAATATATATAAAAAATATATATTAAAAAATAAATAAAAAAAAAACAATAAATAAAGATATATATGTGTGTATATATATATATATATATATATATATATATATATATATATATATATATATATATATATATATATATATATGTGTATATATATATATATATATATATATATATATATATATATATATATATATATATATATATATGTGTATATATATAAAGAGAAAAAATATATCTAAAAAATATATATTAAAAAATAAATAAATAAAAAACAATAAATAAAAAGATATATATATTGTTGCGTTTTCTCCGGGTTCTGGATAAGTGAGACTTTTAATTTTAACAAAACAACTTTATTTACACTCTAAATATGGATACAATAAAATTTATAGAATGTCTCTCTCACAAAACACTTCATTTACTGGCCTTACAATTACTACTCTCAACAAAAGTCACTAATCTGGTACTACAGTCACTACTCTCTTAACACTTTACACTGCTTCTTCAAGTCACTACCACATTATCTTACTGAACTGAACTGTGCTGGCTTGCTTTCGCTTTTATATACTCGCCGTACCTTCCCCTCCTTTCTAGAGCATTCCATTCCAGAACGTTCCAGGACCTTCTTTCACTAGAAGGTTCTGTGAATACAGATCGGTCCCGTGTGTATACAGGGGGATGTATATACAGGATGATCCAAATGTGGTCACCACTCCTATGTTACACAAGAGGTGTTTCTCGAACTATAAGATCTCTCTGCGTATACAGGGTGTAAGGGTTCTCTGCGTATACAGGGTGTATATACAGGGTGTTCGGAATGTGCAGACCTCAGTTATCCGTTCCGACGGGGTACAAGTTGGTAACTTCGTTATTTCTGGTCCTAGAGGGTTGAGACTTCGCCTGAGGGGGGTCACCCCAGGCACCCCCAGGGGGGTGGGGAGGCGGTGTTGCCAGACTGTGCAAAAATTCCCAGATGTTGGGGAAATTCTGGAGATGTGGCAACACCGCACCTACGTCTATTGAAGTGCTTTGTAACACTGCCCCCCTCCTTAAGACTGTTCGTCCCGAACAGTATTTACCGGCCGCCAACTTGGGGGTTCGTTGCCCCGATAGGGACTCAACCTCTCTATGTGAACAACTTTGGGTTTAGTTCTTGGAGACAGCTGGATTCTGTAGACTAGGTCATTAATTTTCTTAGTCACCAAGTATGGCCCTTCCCATGGTTTCTGAAGTTTTGGACTGAGACCCTTTCTCCTTGTTGGTTGGTACAGCCACACTGCATCACCTTCCTTGAATGTATGGGGTGTTGCTCTGCGATCCAAGCGCATCTTCATCCGGTCACTGCTTAAGAGGAGCCTATCTCTGACACATCTGTGTATAGTGCGCAGTTTCCCTTCTAGGTCGGCGACATACTCAGGTAACGTAGCTAGGTCCGCTATGTCCTCGTTCGGTGGTGGTCTCGTCATGTCGATTGGTAACCGCATCTCTCTGCCGGTCAACATCATGGATGGAGTGTAGCCGGTAGATTCATGCTGAGAGCTTCTGTAAGCTAGGAGGAACAGAGGTATCAGCTTGTCCCAGGTTCTCTGATTCTCGTCGACAAACATAGCAAGATACTGATTGATGGTCCTGTTATGCCGTTCTACCATGCCGTCTGATTGAGGGTGGAGTGGCGTTGTTCTCGTTTTCTTTATGCCTAGCAAGTCCATTAGGCTCTTCCAGACCTCTGATTCGAAATTCCGGCCCTGGTCGGTGTGAATCTCCAAGGGTACGCCATGCCGTGATATGACATTTTCCATCAGGGCTTCTGCTACGGTCGTTGCCTCTTGGTTGGGGATCGGCGCAACTTCAGGCCATTTCGAGAAGTAGTCCATCGCCACCATTATGTATCTGTTCCCAGACTCTGTGATGGGAAAAGGTCCTGCGATGTCTACGGCAACTCTCTCCCACGGTGTACCTGAGATGTACTGCATCATTTTTCCTCTGGATCGGGTCTTTGGTCCTTTCTTTGAAGCACATTGGTCACACCTTTTGCACCATTCTTCCACGCTCCTTCGGCAGTTTATCCAATAGAAGCGGTCTCTCACTCTGGCAAGAGTCCTGTTGACACCAAAGTGGCCTCCACTTCTACTATTGTGTAACTCTTGAAGAACACTGTCTATGCACTCACTTGGCACAACGGTCTGGTATATACAGTCTCTACCATCGGCAGTTTCCCATTTTCGAGTGATCATGTCATTCTTTAGACACAATGAGTCCCATTGTAGCCAGTATCCTTTAACCTCCGCCCCAAACCGGGACACATCGTGCCACTCAGGTCTTTTCCCCTTTTGTAGCCATTCTCTAATATTTTTCAAGTCTGGATCTGTCTTCTGTGCGTCTCTGATGTATTCAAGATTTACGTCTAGATCGGTGTTATTCTTCTGTCCTGCCACCAGTTGTTTGATCTGATGAGTTACTTTGTCGATCTCTTTGTTCTCTTGTCGCTCGCAAAATTTACATTCATGCACTGAACATGGTCTTCTCGACAGGCTGTCTGCATTGGCGTGACTTCTTCCTCTTCGATGTTCAATCCGGAAGTCGTAGCTCTGCAGTTCCTCTATCCATCGTGCTATCTGTCCTTCAGGATTTCTAAAGTTCAGAAGCCATTGCAGAGCAGAGTGATCTGACCTCACGCGGAATGTTCTTCCGTACAGGAAGCTGTGGAAATGTTCGATGGATCTTACAACTGCCAGCAGCTCTTTCCGGGTTACACAGTAATTTCTTTCTGCTTTTCCGAACGTTTTGCTGAAGTAGCCTATCACAACTTCTTCTCCGGCTTGGAGCTGCGAGAGTACTGCCCCAATGCCATACTGGGAAGCATCAGTGTCCAGTATGAACAGTCCTTCGTCCTGAGGATAAGCCAGTATAGGAGCAGTGAGAAGACGATGTTTGAGTTCTCTAAAAGACTGTTGGCAATCTGGTGACCAGATGAACTCGGCCTTATTTTCAGTTAGGCTATGTAGAGGTTTCGCAATGCTGCTGAAGTACTTCACAAAGCGTCGGTAGTAGCTGCAAAGTCCCAGAAAACTTCTGACCTCATGTTTGTTCTTCGGCACGGGCCAGTCTCTTACTGCCTTTATTTTCTCTGGATCGGTTTCTATCCCTTTCTCAGAAACGACATGTCCGAGGAAACTCACTTTCTTCTGGAAGAGGACGCATTTCTTGGGATTGAGTTGCAGATTGGCACCTCTCAGCCTGGAGAAAACTTGTTTCAGATTCGACAGGTGTTCATCGAAAGTCCTTCCAATCACCATGACATCATCGAGATACACCAGGCATGTTTCCCATGTCAGTCCTCTTAGCACTAATTCCATTAGTCGCTCGAAGGTGGCAGGGGCATTACATAAGCCGAATGGCATGACCTTGAATTGGTACAACCCATTCCCGGTTGAAAAAGCAGTCTTCTCCTTATCGTCTTTATGAAGTTCTACTTGCCAGTTTTCAGGTCTAATGTAGAGAACCACTTTGATCCGGCCAAAGTGTTCAAAGTGTCGTCGATCCGGGGCAGGGGATAACTGTCCTTCTTGGTGACATCATTCAGCTTTCTATAGTCCACGCAAAATCTCATAGTGCCATCTTTCTTGGTGACCAAAACTACTGGGGACGACCAAGGACTATTAGACTCCTCGATCACACCATCTTCCAGCATTTCGTTAACCATCGCCTTGATTTCTGATTGCTTGGCAAAAGGCAGTCTTCTCGGCGGCTGTCTAATTGGTCTTGCGTCGCCAGTATTAATTCTGTGTTGCACTAGACTCGTACGACCTGTGATTTTATCTTGAGCGAAAATATCGGCCTCCTCCAATATGAACTTCACTGCCATCTCCATCTCCATATTGTTCAATTGGCCCCATGAATTCTTGAACCGCTCTACTAATTCTACTGGCAGTCTTCTGTCTAATGCAGTGGGTGTCACGTTTTTGGACAACGTCACTCGGTCAATGGGTTCGCAAGTGGCGATAACCTCACCTTTCTTCAATGTGACCCTGTTAGTTTGTACGTTAGCCACTCTTATGGGTATTGTCCTCTTCGGGTCTACTAAGCATCGTGCGACGAGGGCACCATCATGTCTATCTTTTAGGGGCTCCGCTATGAGAGCAGACATACCATCAAGTTTCTTCTCTAGCCTGGCTCTGACAATCTTCTCACTGTTACCAGGAATCCGTGTATCTTCGTCGACAATAAGTCTCACCCTGGGACTAGCTTCGCCTGCTGTTGGAGATAAATACAACTCTTCGTTACCGATTTTCAAGATCTTATTCTGGAAGTCTACTGATAGGACATCGAACTCTTCCATTAAATCCAGGCCCAGAATAAATTCGTCGACGATTTCTGCGACGACAGCCCTTACCTGTAGCTCAGTACTGCCCAGCCTAATGTAAACAGTGGCCTCTCCATGCACGGGTATTCTATCTCCTTTTGCCGTCTCCAACACAGGCTGTTTGTTGGTAGTTAGTGCCGACATATTTGGCAACATGTCTGGGCGTACAACGGATGTAGTGGCGCCAGTATCGATGGTAAAACTGCATTGTCTTCCGTCTATGCTGCCAGGTATGACGAGGCTCTCGCGGCAGCGTCGGATAGTGGAGACCCTGACTTTGGGGCATTGGGTCTCGCATGCCACGTGTCGCCCACATACACTGGCGTCAGGTCGTTTTCCCTGATGGCGCTCCCTGTTGGTGTATTCTTGTCTTCTGCATGCCACCTGTTGGGTTTGTGAGCACTGCCTACTTATGTGCCCTTTCCTACCACACTTGTAGCATTCTATGTGGGACCAATCTGCTTTCGTCTTACGTGCTCCAACCGTTGCAGTGAGCTTGCTTATGGCTTCCTTCATCAACTTGATTTCTCGCCTTAGTTCCTCTGTCGTGTCTGCATGGTCCTCTATCTCCTTCACTTCGCGCAGCCTGTTGCGGCGAGGTTGAGATGCATTCTTCGCTGCTTCAAATTGCAAGCCATAGATGACGCAGTCTGTAAGTGTTTTTAATCTTCCGAGCCTTAAAGCTTGTTGCATCTCGTTGTCAAGTACCCCATCGATGAAGGTCTGGACGGTGATCTGGTTGACAAATTCTTCTGGGGCTTGGGGATATGCCAGTCGCACAAGTTTCTCCACTTCGGCACTGAATTCTTGCAGAGTCTCATTTGGCTTCTGGACCCTTGTCTTTAGTTGTGTCTGGTAGACCTGGCTCATGTACTTGTTACCATATCTCAAGTCTAGGGCCTGTATCACTGTTAAGTAGTTTTGCTGTTTCGACTCCGGGATGTTCTGGAGGATTTCTAGGGCTTTACCTCGAAGCGAGAGAATCAGAGCAGTTGCTGCCTGTTGTTCGCTCCATCCATTGCTGAGAGCTGCCGCCTCAAACTGCCTCCTGTACATGGGCCACGATGTTTCTCCGTCAAAGGTCGGCGGCTTCAAGGTTCCATGAGGCTGCTGCACGGCTGGTACATCCGCCTCCGGGCGATTTTGAACTGGGGCCATTCCAGTAACTCCTCTTGGTTGAGTTCTATCAGTTTGGCCCATCACCTGTTCTGTCAGTTCTCTATGTCTGACTTCTGTGCCTTTCATCATCATCTTCATTTGTTCTTTCAACCCTTCAACTTCTTCCCATCGTTTATTCAATTCCTCTGTTACATTATCTACTTTCCTGTCCACATTTTCTATTTGTTCGTTGATCTGTTCAATTTCTTCTTTTACATCGACTCTCATATCATGGAACATACTTCGGATGTCTTCTTTGTCTTCAAGACGCCTCTGTTCCTCCTCTTGTCGTCTTCTCTCTTCTTCTTCGCGCCGCCTTCTTTCATCTTCTTGTCGCCGTTGTTCGTCTTCTTCACGTTGCCTCTTGAGGTCTTCTTTATCTTCTTGTCGCCATTTTTCGTCTTCTTCGCGTTGCTTCTTGAGTTCTTCTTTATCTTCAAGGCGCCTCTGTTCTTCCTCTTGTCGTCTTCTCTCGTCTTCTTCGCGCCGTCTTCTTTCATCTTCTTGTCGTCGTTGTTCGTCTTCTTTGCGTCGTCTTCTTTCATCTTCTTGTCGCCGTTGTTCGTCTTCTTCGCGTTGCCTCTTGAGGTCTTCTTTATCTTCTTGCCGCCGTCGTTCGTCTTCTTCGCGCCGTCTTCTTTCTACTTCTTGTCGTCGTTGTTCGTCTTCTTCGCGTTGCTTTTTCAGTAAGTCCATCAACTCTTTGATTTCAGCCATCTTGTCGTAGTCAGTCGATCTGGTGTTTACCATTTACAGCTAGCTTGTTTGTTCACTTCTTCACTCACTTATCCCACTTCTGACACCAAATTGTTGCGTTTTCTCCGGGTTCTGGATAAGTGAGACTTTTAATTTTAACAAAACAACTTTATTTACACTCTAAATATGGATACAATAAAATTTCTAGAATGTCTCTCTCACAAAACACTTCATTTACTGGCCTTACAATTACTACTCTCAACAAAAGTCACTAATCTGGTACTACAGTCACTACTCTCTTAACACTTTACACTGCTTCTTCAAGTCACTACCACATTATCTTACTGAACTGAACTGTGCTGGCTTGCTTTCGCTTTTATATACTCGCCGTACCTTCCCCTCCTTTCTAGAGCATTCCATTCCAGAACGTTCCAGGACCTTCTTTCACTAGAAGGTTCTGTGAATACAGATCGGTCCCGTGTGTATACAGGGGGATGTATATACAGGATGATCCAAATGTGGTCACCACTCCTATGTTACACAAGAGGTGTTTCTCGAACTATAAGATCTCTCTGCGTATACAGGGTGTAAGGGTTCTCTGCGTATACAGGGTGTATATACAGGGTGTTCGGAATGTGCAGACCTCAGTTATCCGTTCCGACGGGGTACAAGTTGGTAACTTCGTTATTTCTGGTCCTAGAGGGTTGAGACTTCGCCTGAGGGGGGTCACCCCAGGCACCCCCAGGGGGGTGGGGAGGCGGTGTTGCCAGACTGTGCAAAAATTCCCAGATGTTGGGGAAATTCTGGAGATGTGGCAACACCGCACCTACGTCTATTGAAGTGCTTTGTAACAATATATAAAAATGGAAAAAAAAAAAAAAAAAAAAAGATTCCAATTGGGACAAAGTAACAAATAAGAATTTTATTTAGATGTAGTAGTAGTAGATAGTCTAAATTAAGATCGTTATATTATATCAATTAATTATATCATCGTTAATAAACCAAAATCTGAGAGTAATATTAGGTAGCCAATTACAATGTCTTGTGACTAATGGAAATCTTCCAAGGTCAAACTTAAGGGAACACACACACACACACAATATTACCTAGCATTATTACCTAATTAAGTATTGTAAATTAAATCATAATATTTTTTTAGCGTGAATCATTACGGAGAATTATGTTAAAAGTATAAGCCTATTGTTAGACTCCATGGCCTACTGCTTTTTGAACACTTTTTTTGTCATTTGTTTTCTGGTATTGGATTTCATAGCCTACTATACTCAAAACGGTTTTTCCCAAAATTGTCAGTGCAATTATAAGATTCCTCAAGGATGTTGTACATCATTGGAAATCTCTTTTCACAGGCTAAAAATCCAATATGGCTGCCATAATAAAAACAAACGTTGATACCTGTATCTCAAAAACAAATGATAATCCAAAGTTGAGAATAGCACAAACAGATTACTCTGTAAAAAGTGTCCTGATAATATGCAAGTCTTAGACATGCCAGATCAACGCCTACTTAGATATTGAAGAAAAAATAAATCGATATTTTTTTTTCAAAATAACTCGAAAACTAAAATAGGCAGAGCAAAATACAAATCATATTTGGAACGAGGATGATATTATACAAAACATTGCTAATTAAACCGTCGCCCTATCTCTAATAATAACGGAGATAGCAATACATTCCCATCCAGTTTGAGCCATACTGTATATCTATAGAAATGCAGGTAGTTTTTTTTTAAATAGCAGTTACGTTATATGGCTTATCAAAGTTCCATAAAATATAATGCACTTATAATAGATTTTTAGCATTTAAGACTGCGAGGCTGTGTTTAATTATGGTGTTGTAATAAAATAAAAATTTCAGCACTAGTAAATATATAAATGAAAACTACATATCCAGCAACTTTGCGGATATCAGTAAATTACAGTGAGGCCAACCCTACTGAAAATAGCCTGCTATTCTCTTAAGAGTCAAATATAAAACCACTCGGCAGTTTTTTGTCACTTTCCGTAAAGTTTAAATTCGATCCTATTTGAAGTTTGCCACAATATCTTTGTGGATTTTTTAAAATTATAATGTAAGCTTGTCTTATTTGTATTTTATGCATGTCACAAACTATTTAATTTAGGGACTTTAACATTATTACTATGTATAACGTAACGATGAGGTAAAAGAATATTCAGGTATGCTATCGCACCTAATTATAAAACGGGGAGCGAACATTTATGCGTGGGTGTTCTGTAATCTCCTGCCTTGTAAAATATTAAAGACTATTCTTTATCCTTCATAACAAAACTGACAAGATAAAAAACGGTTTCTTATTTATCCTAACAAACCTTACAGGATTCGAATTATATTTCTCCGTGTTGTATTTACTGTAAACCAAATGTATAAAAACACAAAGCTAATTGGTAAGCAAAAGCTTTACTTTTTTAATAATACCAATTTTATGTATATAAAAAAGCCTGGACGCAGCAAGTGCGTTATGGTAGTGAATTTTCATAGAAATGATCTGGCACAAAATATTTTATAACTTTTTTGTCTTGTAACAAAGAAATCTAAATTTTGGTGTATAGTTTACTTTTTATATCGTAAACCTACCTACCAAATTTGGTTATCATAGATTTTTTATTTTTTAAGATAACATTTTTTTTCAAATGAAAACTCAAAATTTTCCCGGAAAACCTCGTCCGATTTTTTTGATTAACAAACTTGTCAAAGCCATTTACAAAAGGAAGGTACGTGCCAAATTTTATCAAAATCGGCCTATTATTATTTGAGATAAAAATTTTTTTCGAATGAAAACTCAAAATCTTTCCGGAAAACCTCGTCCGATTTTCCTGACTAACGAACTTATCCAAGCTATTTACAAAAGAAAAGTACATGCCAAATTTTATCAAAATCGGCCCATTATTTTTTGAGTTATCGGTGTGATACATATATATATATATATATATATATATATATATATATATATATATATATATATATATATATATATATATATATATATATATATATATATATATATATATATATATATATATATATATATATATATATATATATATATATATATATATATATATATATATATATATATATATATATATAAACATATAAAAATTGAAACTGACCCCGGATATGGGTTCTAGGGGTCCTAGATCGCGCTCATTTGAAGAAATTTTTTCAAAATTCAAAAGTCGAGATCTCCTCATTAGTGAATTTTTTCTAAGAAAATTCACTAATAGAGACTCGGTGGCCCAGAGGTAATGTTTCTGAACCGAAGGGTACTGGGTTCGATTCCTAAAGTTTCCCTTTAATTTTGAGTACATACTGCATTACTATTATAATTATTGTACAGGGGTGGTAGACTTTTGAGTCCCTGCACCGCGGTCTATTTTGCCATCACACCTCCATAACAAAAACTGTAATAAATATCCTGTGCCGCAGAGTCCAGCAGAGTTCTCGGTCACTATAAAACTAATAGCTCTCTACTAACTAGCAGCATTAGTTTGTCAGGACCGACATCGAAATACCGAGACCATTGTAGGTTGTAATAAACATCAGAGACGCCCCCGCAGTGTTTTACAATTCAGGCATGCGTCGCCGGCGAGACACAATTGACTTGAAGTTAGTTGTTGCGTTCAGGACATATACGTGTACTTTAAAAGGTCGTCATAAGTATCTAGATAAGTTTCCTTTATATGTCACTGGCCCTATTGAAGCCAATAGGCAAGAAACAATGCTGGTATTATCGATGGAATACACCATGCTTTCAACCCGTTGTTTATCCGATTCCCATTCATTGTTTATTCACAGCTTCTCAAATGACCAGGTTATGAAAATGGACAATAGGCTGCTAATAATGGGTTTAAGATAATCGCTTGTACTTAACCATTATCCGGAAATACGACGTATGGCTGATAATCTAGAGTATTAGGGTTATCTATTTAAGTAGACGACAGTCTAGTAAAAAATACCAGAGATAATAGATGACAATCCAGCATATATACCAGAGATCATATAAGAGGGTAATGGTCCAGTAATCTTAATACAGAAATGTTCAGCAAGATGGAGAGAATGTTCACAGTGACAAGAAAAAGAGAATGGTACAGTGACAACCAAGGACCAAAAGTACAGAATTGGGTGTACAAGGTAAACGAGGAGGAAGTAGAGTAAGGCTATTTCGATCCCGGCCAGAAAGCGTACTCAAGTAAAGAAAAATAGTTTGTACAAAGCGCAACCAATTCCTCCCAAGCCAAGTTCATCATAGTAGAGCAGAAAAAAAAACAACATCACGAAGAGCGCTGGAACAAGACTACAAGTCATTCATTAGACACAAGCTTTTACATTTTTATTCCAGGGGAGCAGCATCAGGGTATGGTCCAGCTGAAGTTAAATTGGGAAACGAGGTAGGGAACAGCGCGGCCGACGATCAAGCATGAGTCTACCCGCCGTCAGTGACGGGGATCCAATCTGGCTTGGCAGTATGTTCACGAACAATAAATATCTTGCCAAAAATATCAATTTTAAGGTTACTTATAAAAGCATTAAATTACAAACATAAATGACATACAAGTAATTAATACTCCATGTGAAAGTTATTAAGAGAAAGTCGTAGTCTATGCATTATTGGCATGTTCTAATGAATTTACTAAACAAGCAAGTGGCAAACAGTTGTTTATATTCTTAATGTTTGTTAGATCTACACAATTTCATTTAATTATTTTATTATCATACTTGGAAATTTGAGCAGTATTTCAATATCGATTGTATTTTTTTATACATCCAATGTTATTTGGTAGTGTTAATGGAACAGAAAGCTATCCAGGAGGGCGTCCCATAGAGGTGGAAATATATTTTAAGATTATTTAAATTTGTAGTTAAAAACATTTATATGAAAATTAGCTACCAGAAATTAGAGTAATTTTTTATGTAGTTAAGTAGGTCACATAGATATAGTAATCGTTGACATTGAAATCATCACTTCATATGTTTATATAAACATTACAAAAGTGTGTTGCTTGCAGATTGCAATACCATATGACTTAATTTACTGTATTAAGAAATGCTGACTAATTATGTTTACGAAGTAGTAAGTCTATATAGAGAGGTGTTTTGTAAATTTGTGGTTGAGGTTGGTTTTAAATTCATTGTTAAACTTTTAATGTGAGAGATTTTTTAGATAATTTTTAAGAATGGTTTGATATTTGTTAAGAGACGTTTTTATTATTCATTTTATTATTAAATTAGATCATTACCATGTCTGCTTACTAACTAATTGCAGCGTCTTATCCAACGATGCTGATGATTCAATCGTTATCAAGCTTCAAGGATACCGAGAAGAAGATGGACTACCCGCTAAAGCAGTTCGAGTCGAGTCCAAGCTATCCAAAGGGTAGTTATTCTTTTGACGGGGCAGTATGTTCATGGAACAGATAGCATCCAGGAGGGCGTCCAGAGGGTTGTATAGATATATATTAACATTAGTTCAGTTATTGGAATTAGGGCTAAATTTATGTCAAGATTAAATCAGCATTCCGCTCATAGCGATCCAGAAAGACGTCATTCCTTTTGACTCGGCAGTATGTTCATGGAACAGAACGCTATCCAGGAGGGCGTCCCATTAAGGTGATAATATATTTTAATGCTATTTAAATTTATTGTTAAAAACATTTATATGAAAACTATAGTAATTTTTATGTAGTTCAGTAGGTCATATAGATATAGTAATCGTTGACATTGAAATCATCACTTCACATGTTTATGTAAACATTACCAAAGTGTGTTGCTTGCAGATTGCACTACCATATGACTTAATTTACTGTATTGAGAAATGCTGACTGATTATGTTTACGAAGTAGTAAGTCTATATAGAGAGGTGTTTTGTAAATTTTTGGTTGAGATTGGTTTTAAATTCATTGTTAAACTTTTAATGTGAGATATTTTTTAGATAATTTTTTTAGAATGGTTTGATAGTTGTTAAGAGAAGTTTTTATTATTCATTGTGTTACTAAATTAGATCGTTACCATGTCTGTATTATCCAATTTATAAAAGTTATTTCAAATTAGCCTCCGCTCCTCAAACAGGTAGAAATTAGAATTATCCGTATCACTAAAAGTATTTAGTTCTCCTGTGATGTTAACTAACTCCTTTTCATTTAAATAAACATGTCGTCCCGTCACTAATATACAGTGTGTTATACAGTTTTCCAGCTTTACTTACGATTTATCCTACTTCCTTAAATATAAATATATGATCGTATTGAAGAAACTTAGGAAATCGAAAACTAGAGAGATGAAAATTGTCTATGGTTTTACGGACGGTACAAAAATATTGTTTTGTGTAGGTTTGTCTAAGGAGAATGTGTATGAATAATAGAAAGTAAATATAATTTTGCTTCTTATATATCTGCCTGTATCTTTTTCCATAGCTATCAACAAATTTTTAAACAGCAGTATATGAACCTCGGGGGTTCAGTGGTAAGAACGTGTGCCTCTGAACCGAAAGGTACTGGGTTCGGCCCCAGGGTTCTCTTTTCACTTTTTCAGTACATACTGTACAATTAACATCAACTGAGGTTGTGGCATTGTATTTGAGCAAGTTGAATGACTGCAAGCTCTGCCCTTCGGAGGGGGCGTAAAGCCGTCGGTCCCGTGTCCATAGAATGTTTGGCACGTTAAAGATCCCCACGCTCCTTGCAGAAAGGCAAAATTTAGTCGGCAAAATTTCCAGGATAGTGAGGTGAAACTGCTCCCTGGCGTCGGTGATTGGCCATAGCAGCGGAAATAGACACGTTGAAAAAGGAAAAAGAAAAAAACAGCTGTATTAAACGAAAAAACCGTGATAGATATGTTTTTGGTAATTATAAACCAGCATCAGAATGTTATCATTCCGATATCAACATAAAAATGTATAAATTTGTAAAATCTAAGCATAAAATTTTTAAGCGATACAATAAGTTGAACAAAGAACCAGAAGCTTCTAGAAATAAATAAATATGCATAATTTGTAGCATATATAAGACGACGTACCAGTCTATGGAGTCAGTTAAAAATTCAGCTGTTATAAGTAAAGCCGTAGTTGACTAAAGTACCGACACCGTTTACTGAAACAAAACATCCCTAAAATCCGTAATTATCGTTGGGCCGAAAACAAGTAGCAAAAAGTGGTGAGAATTTTTTTCTTTCGTTTAAACTATATTACTGTTACTATATAAATTGTTGCACTGGATACATTTTTATGTTGTTTCTGGTAAAATAGGCATATATATATATATATATATATATATATATATATATATATATATATATATATATATATATATATATATATATATGTGTGTGTGTGTGTGTGTGTGCCCTGTTACTGTTCTAATCCTAATATTTAGAGTTTTACCGACCAAATTTGTGTTTATCCTGCCCATACGTTTTTTTATTTCCGTAAAATAGAGTTTGTTTCTCTCTCTCTCAGCCATGTTTACTTTTCTTTATAATTACCTGTAAAGATAAGTAGTTTTTGTGCCAACCGAGAGACCTTAAGTTTTTAAGTTCAAAGTACCCCAAAAGAAACTCACCATGCGCCTATACCTAGCGAAATAATTTGAATCTTGGAGGACCACAAATACCTTCCGATGTTTTACCTTCCTTACGACCCCAAGTCTAGGGGGTGAAGCATTGTAGGGTCTGGAAATTTTGCTATTGACGTAACGTATTCCAATCTTTTCCAGAGTCCAAGGAACGCGTTCGCTGAGAGCGAGAACAAAACCGCGATTAAAAGCTTCGGGTTTGGTCGAAACCGAAACAGGAACTCGGCATTCCCGTTTTTTTTTTCTTAGATAATATATATTTTTTTATACGGGCAGTCCCGGTTATAACCCCTCATCAAATCCATACATATTAAAATAATTATATGTCTATATATTTATATTCTCACTGTATGAATATTATAGTCACAAGATATATTTATTTATATCATATTATCATATTTTCCTAACAAGCCTCCGAAAAACTGATCGTTTGATACCGCATTTCTTCAAGAGTGTTACCCTTGGGCATCCTACTTCCATAGGATGGTACGTTACTGTTTCTCCTGCTTTTTTGAGGCTTTAACTTTCGCCGTAAAATATCAAATATTTAAAGTAAAGTGGTGACGCTTTTTCCGACCAAACCAAACACCAATTCACTCCACCCTTTGTAACCAGACCATTACAACTGTAACACGGTAAACGAAGCCATATTACTTAATCTAAATATTTAGCCATTAAGTGTTACAGTCTGACAGAAATAAAAATTGACCGTCTCTATCTATGTTATTTAGTAAATATTAGATTTATCCATTTGATATTTGTCTAACGACCCTGGCCAGTTTCCGAAATAATATAAAAATACACAATACAGTAATCCGGGGGTAACAAAACACGTTACTGACTTTGTGGTAGGGCGCTCTCCTATCCTTCCAGAGATAACGTTTTATAATGCGTTTATTGTATCAAAACTATTTGAACCAAGCATTTCATATAAAATAAATGTTAACCTAAAGTAAAAATTAAGTAGCCTCGAAAAAGATTTTTGAGAAAATTCTAAATTATTACGCGATGAGATACCTTTAATACTGCGTAATTGCCATCTTCCTAGTGTATATATATATATATATATATATATATATATATATATATATATATATATATATATATATATAAGTTCCTGTGCATGACTGGCAAAATTTTGACGGTTTATCTCTCTAGTTCATATTTAAACAAATAAAGTGTGTAGATCGGTAGGTAATAATATTGTTACCTGGTTGGACCAATCGCACATCTAGGATCTTGTCGACCTGTGAGTTGTAGGCCGTTATATGAAAGACACACTCTGGCGAGTCCTGGATACATGTGATGTTGACGGGTACAAGATCTTCGCTGACTTGCTGCCATTTTACAGTCCCGGCCCCGCTTGCTGACACATGAAAGACTTCTGCCCATAATCTGAAAAATATTAAATACTTGTTTTAATAGAAAACAAGAACATCGCGGTAGACAAACTTTGCACCCTAAAGTCTTACGTCCGTTTGCATAAAACAATGATAGTTAACTTCGTTGTTGAATACGGAGGCCATTTGGTTATAAAAATAGTGCTGCAAATTGAATCATAACTTCCACATAGCTGTGATAATCTACTCTCCCAGAAAGACGTTATCATGAAATCAATTTAGGGTCAATTATTTGACCACAGCGAAAATATTCGTACTCCTGTACCCATAAGTTTCAGAAACGTTATAATACTCGAATTTTAACAAAAAATGTCCATCTTCACCCAATTACCTCTTATTTAGCCACTACCCCCTTAAGCGATCTAACCCAAAAGCAACTCGAAGCATTCCATTATTGAGTGCTAACTGGATACCAAATTTGAAGTTGATATCTCAATTCGTTCAAAAGTTATTGCAGTTACTGACAAACCTACAGCCCGACAAACCGACAGACAAAAAAATCGTTCCATAATCAAGTTTTCTATACGCTTGAAACTATTTACGCCGTTTTAGCTAAAATAAATTGAAATTTATGTCACCCCCACACATTCAAGCCTTAATTTAAGTTGAGTGCAGAATACCAGGTGTTTGATGAAATTGAAAGCTTTATAATAGACAAACCCTAAACAGTTATATTACTCGAGTTTTAACGGAAACATGTCAATTTTCAGCAAATCGTCCCCTACCTCCCACAGACATTTTACCCAAAAACAATCCGAACCGTTCGTTTGTCGGGTGCTAACTGTATACTAAATTTGAAGACGATATCTCAATTCGTTCTAAAGTTATCGTGGCTACAAGTAGACAGGCATACAGACCGACAGAGCGATAGACCGACAGACAAAAAATGTCGTTTCAAAGTTATGTTTTCTATATGTTTTGACACTTTCTACAACGCCTAAGTGAAAAAAAAGGTTTGAAATTTTTGTCACCGATGCCACATTTCCACACGTATTGGCGACCTGGAAGTAATTGTTGGTATTATTATCAAACTGTTAAGCCTGCATTTCTTAGTTCATAAAGAAATAAAATTGTTATTTTATGGCAGTTGTTTACCAAAGAGGAATGAATGTCCCACTTGTCTTTGTAAAGACTAAAGACCTATCTTCTGAGCTCTTATTTTTTATCGCTTAACTTTTCAGTCCAAATAAAAAAAGTCTGGACGCATCAAATACGTTATGGAAATGAATTTTCATAAAATATTTTAATGGAAAATATGTATCTCTAATGCAAGCAGGCATCAATCTGGTGACCGGTATAACCTATATAGTAGAAGCAATGAACCGTTTTTTATAAAAAAATTTTTTTTGAAAATGTATAAACGTTTTCCGAAAATAGACTTAAGATGTTGGTTTCCTAGGCAACAAATCTCAGGCTAATAGCAGATTGAGTTATTGAACTTTAAAGGAGTTAATAAGAATAAAATTCGCTACCAAAAAGCACTTAGTACGTTTCGATTTTTACTTACAAACATGTATCATATTTCGATAAAAAATGCAAAAATGAAATAATATAACGGTGTTTGAAAAAACAATTGTAAGGATCACCAACGACTTATGGACCACCCTGTAATTGTCAAAATATTTTTATAAGATGCGGCTTAATAGACCCTATAATTAACGTATACAATTTGTTTTCGTATCTTTTATATTAACAATTATATTGAGTTTTACCGTAGAAATGCGTCATCCTGTATATATGTAAACAGATAAACTTAAAGTAAACCCGGATATGGATTCTAGGGGGGCTAGTTTGCACTCATTTGGAGAAATCTATTTAAAATTCAAATGCCGCGGTCTCCTCATTAACGAATTGTTTCTACGAAAATTATCTACAAATTATAGACCGCTAAACCTAACTAAACCAACATCATGCTATTTGAAATGAATTTTCTGCAAGAGTTTTATTAAGAAGAAGGACAACGACGGTTGAAGAGGAAACTTAAGTGTTTGCAGAACACTCTTCTTGCGACATTTTCTTAACATAGTCCGTATTTTTTTCAGGTTTTTTGCCGAAATATTGCGAATTTTGACGTTTAAAATCGCGACTTTGATGTTTTGAGGAAAATTTCATTTTTTTTTCTTTAACTGCCCATAACTTTCTTGTCTTTAAACTTAGACTTAAATTTTGGTACACGTTTCACTGTTTATAATACAAACAGGTGTACCAAATTTGGTTGACCTTACTTTGTTCTTCCAGGAGATAAAAAAAAATTCCAAAAGAAAACACCTGGGCCGATTTCCCAGACTAAGAAACGCATTCAAGCTACTTGCAAAAGGAAGGTACTCGGTAAATTTGATCAACATCGGCACTTTATCGGTGTGAGATATATATATATATATATATATATATATATATATATATATATATATATATATATATATATATATATATATATATATATATATATATTATATATATATATATATATATATATATATATATATATATATATATATATATATATATATATATATATATATATATATATATATATGTTGTCGAACTCGACCTATTATTTCCTCTACTAGTTTCTGCAATTTTCTTGTATGTACTCCTAATGAATTGCGTCAGTTGTCCAATTCCTTTTTGAAGTGTTTACACTCTACTTATCAACCTTTTTCCCCAGTTGCTGCACAGTAAATCAGCGTATGCATGTACTCCAATGTGTTGATCCCTAGGAGGTGCGATGGGAAAATTATTCTGTTCAAAAGATCCAATATAATTGCCAGCTTTCTACATGATCTTAGCCTAGGTAAGGGTGCTCTACTAAAAGGATTTGTTCCTTCATACTCCGCGATGGCACGTCTCAATTCTGTGGACAATTTGTCGATAAGTTCCTTATTTTCTTGCGTACCCTCGATGTGTTCTTCTTGCTCAGTATGTACAGGTTGCAGATTACTACCATCAATCAACATCTCGTTATTTTCGGTAACCGCTATGTTGGTAATTTCACATTTAACTTCCTGTTTGATGGCATTCAGTCTCGTTTGTGGAATAACGTTATTCCTAAGTATGACATGATACTGATCCACTTCTCTCTGTTTAGTCACCTGTATGTGTGGGTATGTTCTGAGAAATTCGGTGTGAAGTTGTTGCCTATATCCGGTCGTCTGTTGTCAGAATTATGTTACGTTGTTGATTCGTTCATATCCACAGTCCATTTCATGCACCGTCTTGGTAATCCCATCTGGGTGAGCACTGGCTGATTTCCTGCGCAGCATCTAGTACAGGCAATAGATAATTTTTTTCTGCATTAAACTACAGGAGTTTTTTTTTTTGATAGATAGGTTCAAAATTATGTACTGAAAGTAAAAACACAAAATCCTTACAAATTAGGAGGGCGGAAGTGCCGCCATTTTGAGAAAAACCGTTTCGACCTATATCTCCGTAACCGTGCACTTTAGACCAAAAATGGTAATGACCTTTATTGTAGATAACTGCATTTTTCATCTTTTTTGTTAAATTTTTTTTGTATCACTCACCGTTTACAACTTATACGACTATTAGCATTCATTTATTGACTTTTTTACCTATATCTTTGTTAATAATTGTTTAAATAATAAAATGCTTATAACTTAACTTTTCAACCGACAAATTTTCTAGAACTTTTACTTGAAACTTTTTTTTCTAAAATTATTATTAGTGCATTTTCTTTAAAAAAAATTCACTAATGAGAAGACCCCGACTTTTGAATTTTGAAAAAAAAAATTGAAATAGGCGCTAATTATGCCCCCTAGAACACATATCCGGGGTGTCAGTTTCAATTTTAATATGTATATATATATATATATATATATATATATATATATATATATATATATATATATATATATATATATATATATATATATATATATATATATATATATATATATATATATATATATACATATTAATTAATCACACCGATAACTCAAAAACTAATGGGCCGATGTTAATTAAATTCGGCGAATACCTTCCTCTTGTAAGTGGCTTGGATAACTTCGTTAGCCAAGTAAATCGGCCCAGGTTTTCCCGGAAAATCATTTCTCCGGAAATAAGAAAGTAAGGGCAACTAAATTTGGTACACGGTTTTATGTTATTCTAGGTAAATTAGCTGCCAAAAATTAGGTCTGTAGGTTCAAAGACAAAAAAGTTATAGGCATTTAAACAAAAATAAATTTGTGTTTTCCCCAAAACGTCAAAGTCGCGAATTAAAACGTCAAAAGTGGCAACATTTACGCAAAGAACCTGAAACTAATATAAGCTGTGGAAAGAAAATGTCTCAAGAAGAATGTTTTACAAAGCCTGAAGTCTTAGCTTCAACCGTCATTGTCCTTCATTTTACTAAAATATTTCCAGAAAAATTTGTCGATTGAAAAGTGCAACATTTAACGCGTTATAACTTTGAAAATATTGATTTTAGAAAAAAAGTTTTTTGTAAAAATTGTAGGAAATTTGTCGATTGAAAAGTTAGGTTATAAGCATTTTATTTTTTAAACAATTATTAACAAAGATATAGGTAAAAAAGTCAATAAATGAATGCTAATAGTCGTATAAGTTGTAAACGGTGAGTGATACAAAAAAAAATTAACAAAAAAGATGAGAAATATAATTGTCTACAATAAAGGTCATTACAAATTTTGGCCTAAAGTGCACGGTTATGGAGATATAGGTCGAAACGTTTTTTCTCAAAATGGCGGCACTTTCGCCCTCCTAATTTGTAAGGATTTTGTGTTTTTACATTCAGTACGTAATTCTGAACCAATCTATCAAAAAAAAAAAAATAACTCCTGTAATTTAGTGCATTATGGACAAGAGTAACGAGCTCCTCTATTGCCTGTACTAATCCTGAGCGGGTGGAGCTCTTGGTCTTACTAGGCTCCCCTGTTGTTGATTTTATTATTATTATTATTATTATTATTATTATTTTAATTATTATTATTATTATTATTATTATTATTATTATTGTTGTTGTTGTTGTTGTTGTTGTTGTTATTATTATTATTGGAGTTTCCTAAAGATTATATTTTATTCTGAGAAATCTAAAATAAAAGCTATTTTGTGAATATAAACTCAACCCTTATTCTTTAAAATTGTAATCGCCTTCAAAGAAAAAATAATATACATATACGCTAGTTAAACGTTGTATACAACAAAACTTGATGTGGTTGTAGTAGTAGTAATAGTAGGCATTCAGCATTCGACAACGTCGAGTTCAAGCTGGTGCATTTCATTCATAATTATCATGCGAATAAGATATATTCTTACGAAAATCTGCTGTCTAAGTATTTATGTTGCACAAGAACTACAGATTTCTTTTACCAGATGAATATGTTAAACTGACTAGCGTTTACATTTCTAACCATATAACTCAGTATCGGCTTACCTGAACAACATTAAATTTACTGCCAAATCTAGATACAAAATAACGCTATTATATATTATTATTACTTTTTCTAATAAAAGCTGTTTGGAGTTTCTGAGAATCCCTATAATGAATTATACATGAGTCAGGGAATGGACGCCGATATCTCATTTTACTCATCTACTTATATCTGTTTCTTCCGCATCGCGGTTTGTGCTCTAATTCTGCATGGTTTGGATGAAAATAGATCTGGTTACATTTCAGATTGTTCCACTTTCTCTGACAGTCGTAAACAAATACAGATGCAATTTGTTGCCGGAACTATTCACAAGGGATTGTACGCACTCAGGATAGAATTTAATATAAGCACTCTCTAAATTGCTTTATTTTAATATGTCTGCCAATTTGGCGTATCATTTAAACGCCTCTTGGTTGTTAAATTAGATTACTTTGTTACATAGTTTGTTGTTAAATGTGAATGAAAATATAATCACCAAGGGCAAATTCTGTTATTTTTGTTTACGGTTTTAAAGATGCTAGGTTTGCCAAATAAAAGATTACCAAATATTTGATCATTTCTCACAACAGCATATACAAGAAAAAGTTCTTGCCCTACACCAAAAAACGCAAAAAATGTTTTGAACAAAGTTTTATTCATTTGACGTAATATCCACTGACTTGCATGTTTAGCAGAACGTATTTAAATAAATTAATTTAACTATTTTAATAATTCGTTATCTGGGTCTTGAAACCCGTCCTTAACGCCACATAGGACTGCGTTGTTTTTTGAAAATAGTTTACCTTTTTGAGAATGAATAATAGTCCAGCGGTGCTAACTCCGGGGAAAATGGAGGATCATGAACCAAATCCAAACCATTTTTACCAATTATTTGCAATGCAATCAACGACGAGCAGAGGCGTTTTCTTGCAAAAAAATAGCACTCTTTTAGTCAATTTTACGCATAGTTTATCCAGAATTTTCCATCGTAATTTAGTTTACTATAGTATACTCTTATTGAAGTTTTACATCGCTCCCCATAGTTTACCAGAATTATCCAACCTTTGTCCCAGAACACTGAAATGAGAACTTTACCAGCCGACTTTTGATCGCAGAATTTTTGGGTACGGGAGAACCGAAATTTCTCTACTTTTCAAGGTGCTGCTTAGCACAGGGGTGAGCTCATGTTTCGCTCTGAAAAAATGGCACATTCCCTTTGAAATGGTTAAACGAGCACGCTTCTGACCAACGTTTGAGCATTTCAGAACCTCATTTTTACGTTGTGATGAAGAATATGAAACACACCTTAATATAAAATGTGCAATCTTTCTGCTACGCGTTTCAGCCCAATTTGTCAATCTTCTAAAATAATTTCAGGGACAATATCAAGGTTTTCTTGAGTTTCTTCAGTCAAAGAAACTGATCTTTTAGAGTAGTCCTCATTTTTGCTATCTAACTGGCCTCCTTCAATTTCCGCAATCCAGTTTTTAATCTTGGCATGCAAAGAACGTTGATCTTTCAAAGTTGCTAGCTATCATATCAGACAAAAATTATTCGGCAGATAACCTTTCAAATATTAATATATATTAACTGATCGAAACAGTTCCTTAGCAAAATATAGGTTTGACTCAGACATGCCTTTTTAAAAAATTCACAGTTTTGTCACTGTTAGGTATTTGAATATCTTAGTCAGCTTATATAACCTCCCGTTTCTTTAAACGCTTTATGTCGATTTTGATTCAACCTTCTTTCTAATATTATATTGGCTTTGAACATAATTGTTTGGCCACGGACTGTTTAGCAAGCTTGGTAAGCATCTCTTTTATTGGTCGATATGGTGTTTACGTTGATCGGTCAAATTGAACCAGTTTTTCTAAAAAGAACCCACATAAAAAGAATAAGGTTACTAACAGGAAGGGCACTTCAGATATTTCAAATAAATAACGATTAACCACATTTCGCTGTCCCTAATTTTCTTGTATAGGCGAATTCATAAAGGCGGTTTTCAGAAGTGCTTATTAGTTAATTTTCAGTAAACTCAATGTCGGGCTAAATACTTTTGAATGTTAATAAATGATTGTATGTAGCTGGTAAGTAATCGCCGTGTGCAAACAAATATACGCTGACGTTTCCAGATAATATGTTAAATAGGTGTATTTTTTAATTTGATCTTGACCGCAGATGGTTATCGCGGGTCTTTTGGACAAGAATTAAGATAGTAGTACTAGTAGTAGCAATGGTAGGAAGCTGGCGCTAGACAAGTGGTCCACATCAGGCCCTTTTTGCGAACCTGGCATACAACACCTTCTTGGTCTCGTTACCGAACCTTCCTCGACCTCAAAATAAAGGTCATGGCACTCTTTCATAGAACGGAACTTACTCGACTCCTTAGAGTCCTCAATCTAAACATTTATGTTCTAAGACTCCCAAAAGCCTCACGTGCTAAGACGTTTTTTCAGTCTCACCGTATTCCTAGAAATTGGGATCTATCTCGACACCTTCAATGTAAGGTGTCCTCTGAGACTACAGTGGCCTGTCAGCACGGCGAAGTGCAGTACTATTCCTACCAAAAATCCATACAATCTTGTTTCTACCTACCCTCTCCACGAAGTCCTACGATTGTCTACCAGCAACTGACCGACCTTCAGTGCTTCTCCATTGCCTCCTCGATCCATCTATATAAGGCGTCGGAGGCCACCTTTCAAATTATGCGAATAGCAGGCTCCGGGCCACAGAATGGTCGCTGGGAACCAGGCCTTGCGAAATCATTCGCCACTAATTCGTCGCCACGTCACAGTGTCCTGGACACCACATAAGCGACCCCTTGTTTATGCTGGCCAGCTCTCCAAGAGCTTGGAATTAAGATACAAAAATCTTAACTCTCTGAAGAAAAGAAGATCCGACAAACTCAGTAAATTCTGTGTTATCGAGTTTTCTCAAGATAATGCCGTAATCAAGCCTATCAGAAGCGCTGGAGGGACCTAAGTAAATTAGATATTTGTGCGACCCGATGTCGTACGCAAACAGAATTGCTGTACGTTATTCTTATTGTTATTATTATTGCCTGTCTGAAGTCAGTGACCTGTGTTGATTTCTTTCACAAATAGAATGGGTTGTAAAGAAGGGAGTAGCCACCTTCTGGCAGCTGCGTAGGGTGATAGGGACGACCTGGGTAGTTAATCCTCGGATCCTTCACTGGATCTACACTGCGATCGTCAGGCCGAGAATACTCTATGGGGCGTTGGTCTGGTGGTGCGGTGTGAACCAAACTACCAGCAGGAAACTGGCCAAACTCCAAAGGCTGGCAATCCTGGGTATCACAGGCGCTATGATGACGACACCCTCAGCCGCGCTAGAGGTCCTGTTGATGCTGCCACCACTTCCCATCTGTGTCAGGAGGGAGAAGTAATAGGACATGCAAGAGTCGCCAAGGAGGTGGAAAAGGAAATTCCGATTTGCGCCATAAAGGTGCGGAATGCCGAGGATGATATTAGGTTGACTAGGCCATACACCCTCAGGATCCCCAGTAGCGATCCGTGGAGGAAAAATGAGGTTGAATTCCAGCCGTCTGTTTCACCGACGGATCGCAGCTGGAGGACCAACAATCCTCCGGGGCAGGAATATACATCGAGGGCCTGCGGGTGCGCGAGAGCTATGCTCTTGGCGCATATACCACGTCATTCGAAACAGAGGTGTACGCTATCCTATCTCTGGCCAATAGACAGAATATGAAGAGGAGTCCCGAGAAATGTGTGTACATCTGCTCGGATAGCCAGGCAGTCCTCCGGGCAGTCTGCGCGGCCAGAAACAGGTCTACACTGGTTCAGGAGTGCGCTGACGCCCTCAAAGGACTAGCCAGGACAAAGGAGGTACAACTAGTGTGGGTTCCGGGACACTGAAGACGGTCTCTATCAGGTGGACCGAGGAAGCAATGAAGAGGCACTGGGGGTCGGTGGGTGGCTGAAGGCAGGCGAGAGACTTCGTGGAGGGTCCGGACAGAGATAAAGCTGTCGGGCTACTCGGAAGGAATCGACCTACGCTTCGCCGCATCTTTGGGATGCTAACAGGCTACTACGCGCTTAGAAGAAACCTCGCATTGATAGGCGTAGAGAGGGATCCCATTTTCCAGGAATCCGGCGAGGATGAGGAAACGTCCTGCCACTACCTGTGCGAATGGGAGGCTTTTGGGATTCTTTGAGCAGAATTGTCTAATTGAAGACCATCACGGCCTTTATCTTGAGGTCGAGGCCGTTTGGCGACGGAACCGAGGAGGAGTAGAGCATGGTCGCTGGGTTGCTGGGGTTGGCAAAAAGGGCCCATGTTGGCCTACTTGCTTGGCGTTGGCCTCCCCACCACTGCTACTACAAGTGACCTCACAAGTATCCGATAAATCTATTGTTGAATGACAAAACATTTAAATAAAAAAACCTAAATAGACCAAATAAGACGAGGTGTAATAGGACAAGAAAAAGCAGAAACAATATTACGATCATGACTCTTGCCGACTGTGCTGAAATTACCACTGAAACCATACATTTAAATAATAACAGCTCCCCATTTTTTCATTTTTGCAATCCTAATCGGACTAAGCATAAAAATTTAGCTCATCTGGTTTAAGAATTTGTGAAATATATACTGTCCGACCGAACTTTCTGTTTCCGCAAGTTTCGGCGCTGAATTAAAGTTTTGGTTTAGTTTTGTTCTTGGCCGAAAATCTGCCAAAAGTACGACCAAAACCGAAACTACGTTCGTATAAGCTTTCGTGCGGCCCTCGGGAAAGATCGGCGTAGTCAAGAATGTCGAGTCGACAAGATTAGGAGACTGCGCCCATACCTTATACATTCCTAACCTCGTTCCATATCAATTAAAATGGATAGCTTTTTTAGAGCAACTAAACTATTATTTTATAAAGTAAATAACTGCTTCTATGAACACAAAACATACTTGCAACTAGCTAAACTGAACATAAACTTAAAACGTATACAGTGTAGAGTGTGATGATAAAGTTTGGAACATAATTCATAAATGCGTTATTTTTTTTTTCAAGAAAAACTCGGACAGGTTAATTTTATCTTTTTAATTGCCAACCTATGACGTAAAAATTACATTTATCACGTTAGGTACACTTGGAGAACCCAAATCACCATAACACATTTTAAAAGACGATTGTTTCACTAACCAAGTTAGCGTCATCAGTAGACCGAACTGAAATGGGAAAGTAAACGCAGGAAAATTCTGCAGTGTATTGAATTTTTATCGCTGGACGGGGTATTTGCACTGTCCCTACTACGTTATCTAAAATGTGTACATCTTTAGTAATTTGGGAAGGTTCAGCGACACCTGAATTAACCTAGCTTACTTTGTCGGAACTATCTGTATTATTATGTTATCTCTGGGACGTGTTAAAAACGTGGGAATTTTATTTAACGAAACAATCGATCAGGTGACTTGTAATGGGCAGTGGGTATACTTTTGAAGGAGTTAAGCTGTCCTGGTTGTCTAACATTTTTATTAATTCCAGATTCTCTTTATTAACGTGATGATTATTTTCCCAAATATGTCGGGCGACAGCAGATCTATCTATAGTACCGTAACGTAATTGGGCTAAGTGTTCTTTGAATCTAATTCCAATCGATCTTTTTGTTTGTCCGACGTACTTGAGATTACAATCTTTACAACTTATTTCATAAATTCCCGACATTTTGTCTGTGCTATCCTTGTCTTTTGTGTTACCTAGCAAGTTTTTTAAGGTATTTTTTTGTCGAAAATGTTAGCTGCAAGTTGACTTTTAAAAAAATGCTATCTAGACCCCTCGTGATTCGAGGTTCACATGGTAAGCAAACAAAGTTTATTCCAATTATTTAATATAATTTAATTCTTTGTTATATATACTTTTGTTTAAAGGAATATTAATTAACCGATTTACTAAAAAATTCAGACTGGCCATTTTTTGTGCGTACGTATGATGTAAGTCGTTCGGAATGTAGCTTATAGTGGTGGTTTCCTCTCCATAGACATCAAATTCTAAATTGTCTTTATTCTTGATAACTAGTATATCTAGAAAGGGTAATTTATTATCAATTTCTAATTCGTGGGTAAATTTTATAGAAACAAATTTATTGTTTAATCTGGCAATAAAATCTTCTATTTTGCAAATGTTTGTGTTAAACACTGCGAAAATATCATCCACGTAACGAAACCACACTCTAGGAGAATAACTATTTTTACTTTCAAGGTCTGTTTCAAATCTGCTCATGAAAATGTCTGCAATAAATGGCGATAGCGGATTGCCCATTGCCGTACCTTGGGTTTGTTCAAAAATATCATTGTTGAACTGAAAAATATTTTGTTTGATACAAAGGCTTGTTAAAGTTAAATATTCTTTGCAGACCATTTCATTTATGTTATTCATTTTTAACAACTGCTCTAAGTACTACAAAGTTTGCTCCGTGCGAACGCTAGGAAACAATGAGGTTACATCGAATGAAATTAAAACCTCGCCTTCAGTCAATTTAATAAGAATAAAGAGGTTAAATTTACTGAAGGCGAGGTTTTAATTTCATTGATACGTTTTCATGTAACTATTTGACAGATGGAACAAAAAGTAAAGTCAAAATATTTTTTTACAACACCCGTTGTGATAGTTTATTGAAGTTTTGCTGTTATCGGTATTTAGTTATCGGCCTTTTGTCGCAATGTGTATTTGGAATTAAGTGTATAAATGCAATAATGTTAATTCGCGAATTAATTTCAATTATTACCTCCCGTGTAAATTAATTAATAGTCTTAGTGGTGAAAGTGTAAAACTTGTAAAAGTAATCAATTCTTATTCGAATTAAAAAAAAATTGTACGTTTGCCTAAAAGGGAAAGAATAGAAATATTAGTGATGATTGGATATGGCGACAGGTTTAGGAGTCATCAGGAAGCATGCGAGTTGTTTAACCAACAACATCCTGATAGACAGCCAATTGCAAGATCTACAGTAAGTATCGTCACCATTCAGAAATGGGTAACGTCATAAATGTAATTTTTACGTCACAAGTTGGCAATTGAAAAGATACATTTGATCTCTCCGAGAGTTTTGTTGTAAAAATTAAATACCGCGTTTAGCAATTATGTTCCAAACATTATCACCACACTGTACGAAGGAATCAAGTACTTTAAAAGGAAGCTTCGGTTTCGATTTCGGCCGAAACGAAAACAGAGACCGTTTCTGTTGGAAAACCAGTTTTGGTCGACCACTACCATTATGTGCCTGCCTTGCATATTTATAAGACTGTGATAAAAAGGTGACGCCAGGGAGCAATTTCAACCGGCCTATAAAATTTCCCAATCCGTGTTTTTAGTGAATTTTCTTAAAAAAAATTCACTAATGAGGAGATCCCGACTTTTGAATTTTGAAAAAATTTCTTCAAATGACCGCGAACTAGGCCCCCTAGAACACATATCCGGGGTCCGTTTCAATTTTTATATGTTTATATATATATATATATATATATATATATATATATATATATATATATATATATATATATATATATATATATATATATATATATATATATATATATATTATATATTATATATATATATATATATATATATATATATATATATATATATATATATATATATATATATATATATATATATATGTATCACACCGATAACTCAAAAAATAATAAGCCGATTTTGACTAAATTTGGTGGAAAAATTCCTTTTGCAAATGGCTTGGATAAGTTCGTTAGCCAGGAAAATCTGCCCAGGTTTTCCCGGAAAATTTTGTGTTTTCTTTCGAAAAAAATTTATATCTCCGGAATTAACAAAGTAAGGGCAACCAAATTTGGTACGATAGTTAATATCCTTATAGGTAAGCCACCTACCAAAATTTAGCTATGTAGGTCAAAAGACAAAAAAGTTACAGGCACTTAAAGAAAAATAAATTTGGGTTTTCCTCAAAACGTCAAAGTCGCGATTTTAAACGTCAAAATTGTTCATATTTAGGCAATGAACCTGAAATTAATATGATCTATGGAAGAAAATTGTCACAAGAATAATGTTTTACAAAGCCTGAACTCTTAGTTTCAATCGTCATTGTCCTTCATTTTACTAAAATATTCCCAGAAAATTCATTTCAAATAGACCCTTTCTCTGATACTTTAGCAGTAGTGTTGGCTATAGAGTTTATCGTTTAATGGTATATCAGTTTTGTCGAATTTTCGTAAAAAATCATTAAAGCGCAATATATCCGTTATTATGCAAGTTACAAAAAAAAGTTGTATACATTAATTGTAGGGTGTCTTAAGCTACATCTTAAAAAATATTTCCACAATTACAGGGTGGCCCATAAGTCGTTGGTGATTCAAATTTTCTTTTTTTTAGTGAATTTTTTTAATCGAACACGCCCTATGTTATTGCATTTTGTATTTTCCATCGAAATATAATACATCTTTGTAAGAAAAGAAATTCGGGACGCAGCAAGTGCGTTATGGTAGCGACTTTTCATTAAATGCTTCAAATTTTGAATCAATTTGCTATTAACCTATAAGGTTGACCAGAAAACCAGTTTTTTCGGGAACAATTTAAGTTTACTTTCGGAAATTTTTGTACATTTTCAAACAATAAAGTTATTTTGATGAAACATGGCACATTGTTTCTAATATATAGATTATACTGGTAACCAAATTTGGTGCTTGCTTTCTTAAAAAAACATATTTGCTATTTAAAAAACATTTTTATGAAAATTCACTACCATAACGCACTTGCTGCGTCCAGAGTTTTTCTATACTTAGTAAGAAGGGATGTTTTTACATGCCCACATTCAACTTGATTAGTTGCAATCTGTCTCCAGGGTTGAGAATGTACCTTAGAATTACTCTCGTTGACGCGTCATCAAAGTAAACAGCGTCAAATGCGCCAACAAAGTAAACCACCCATATTTTGGTAGGATATCCCAAAATAGACTTTAATTTGTCACACGTCAAACGTATCATAAAAGTCCAAAATGTTCGTTGGCATAACTTAACAAAAAGTATTGATCTTTCTAGACGTCATTGGTGGGTCGGCCATAGTTTATGAGTGGCACACAATTCCATTTGACTAAGTATTTTCATATCAAAACATTGAGATTATTCACTATTAAATCACCTTAACCTTCAACAAATTTTTTGGATGTGCCTAATTTTTGTAATATCGTTAAATGTTCAATGCGTGCTGAGATAAAGTCTCATTCTTTCGATTTCCTGCGGCTTTCACTAACAGAGGTGATTATTTGAATACTCTGTCTGTTGAACGTCGAAATGCTTGGGTTGGAGCTTTAAAACGGTGGCCCCTAAGTGAAAGCCACCTGTTCGTGTTTGTTCAAGACATTTTATAATTGGTAAGATCAGTACTTAGTTGTAGAAAAAAATATAGGTAGGCAATACCTACTATTTATGTTTAGTTGTCAGAAAATCAGCTGCTCTGGAAATTAAACTAACCCAGACTGGTTGCCCAACCAGAATTTAGGATACATTTCCTTTATCCAACCAAATCAATTTTGCTCCTCCCGATTTGAAATGGCTTTAAGAAAAGTTAAGATTTAACGAGAAGCTTTTTGTTATAACATTATAAAGCTTAATATATTCCCAAGTTGTTGTCTGTTTTAGGCCCAAGCTGAAGTTGTTGCTGCAGAAAATCCTACCCAAGAATTTAACGAACTCCAACAGAAAGAGATTTCAGCAAAACAAATTCAGGGAAAATGTGTTAGTAGTCAGTTTAAACTGATGTAGCTCACGAATATTTAAATCGTGTTTTTAACGCTTGCAAACTTTTATGCGCCTTAAGTTGCAGGCCGGTGTAATAACTATGGCTTAGAATCAAGTAATTCACCAGTCCCATCATAGTAATGTTGGGCAGCTTATATATCAAGCCTGTATTCCTCATTAGAGTTTGTATATGGGTCAATATTGCCGATAATTTTAATTTTCTTATCATATCGGCACTTTACACCACCAGTAAGGGTCAAATAGTATGCACTTCGACACATCTTCAACGAAAAACTTGCAAACTCTAACATAAAATCTAATTTAAAACTCAAGTTAACGCGAAAAATCATTCAAAACAAATATCATATAATCAATGCGTGTCATTCAGAGTGGACCTGTCAAAGTCCGTGTTCGGAATTGTCTATTTTATGTCTCTTAACCTTACCCTGTAACATATCTGGTTAGGTAACAAACTTTAATGAAAGTTTCACTTATGTATGACCTTAGAGAAAACGAAGTTAGGTAATCTATACTTATGCCATTCATCACCCATATTTGTTCAAATTTTTTCGTCAGTAGTTCCAATTAACAATATATAATGGCGACAATATAGAATTGTGCATATAAACACCACGCTAATAACCACGTAGTAGTCAATGGTCAATGGTCTCAGCAGTTAATTGCTATTAACAAAAGTGATTGCTTCATCAGCAAGCACTGCCAGTCAACGTTCTACCCGCTGTGCTTACTAAACCACGACAAACTTAAGGACTAATTTTACATATTATATTTTCTAGTTTTGTTAGTGTTGTCAATAAACTGAAATACTAACCTCAACAGATGTCCGTCCCTTCTTCTGGAGGTCTGCCACGGCGAGTCCTCGTACCTGTAGGCTTTCCTGATGAGCGGGGCACAGGAACAGCTGAGCTTGTTGCCCATTGCCGCCGCCGGGCACTGGCACTGGCCCCCCCGCTGTCACCACATGTCCGAACTGAGTTCTGTGCTCCTGGAGCCACCGCCCCACTGACCGCCGCCTCGCGCTCCCCGGTTTAGAGACTGAGAGCGCTGATGTGACGACGGCTTGTGTTTGTGTTGCTGCTGCTGGAACAGAAAGAAAATACGTCTAAGCGGACACCGGATAATATTATTAGAATATGAGTAATAGTAGAGGTAACAAGATATTTGTTCATTGTTTACCCAAGACTAACTGTTTCTCCGCTGAGGAGTGTGCAAATATGATTTTAGAATATTTTTTAACTTACTCCACACGTTAAATAAATGTTCTGCTGGCGGCTAAAAAATTTAAAAAATCAGCGGTAAAAAAGCACCAGTATAGTTTCTATTTAGTTGTTAAAACATACCATATATATTATAATATTATTGCTATTATTTGTTCATTGGTTTATTGGGTTATGTTAGCTGTACGCTACCTCACACAAAGTGTGAATTTGTGCTGTATGCACCACGTCAATGTAGGCCAAACCAGAGTTTATTTAGAACATACTTTTTGTAGCTATAAATGCATTTTCTGTTAAGGAAACAATTTTCATTTAGCCCTTACGACAATTAAATACTGGCAACTCATAAATGCAAAATAAATTTTCTGTTGGGGGCTAAAAAATTTAAAAAATCAGCGGTAAAAAACCACCAGTATAGTCTTTATTTAGTTGTTAAAACATACCATATATATATTATAATTTTATTGCTATTATTTGTTCATTGGTTTATTGTGTTATGTTAGCTGTACACTACCTCACACAAAGTGTGAATTTGTGATGTATGCACCACGTCAATGTAGGCCAAACCAGAGTTTAATATATATATATATATATATATATATATATATATATATATATATATATATATATATATATATATATATATATATATACAGGGTGGCCTATTTGAAATGGAAACACCCCTGTAACTTTTGTACTTATTATTCGATTTCGAGAACAAAAAATCAAAAGATATAAGATGAAAAACTCTATTAATGCTGTGATAATTGTTCTCTGTGTCACCTGACCAAGGCCTACTAATGCGGTTTTTCTATGTGAAACAATGGGAAAAAGGTTTAGGGCCAATTTGAGGGAAAAAATAAGTACGCCACTACATTTGTCATCTCTCAAAATAGATATATACCAAATTTCAACCAAAAATATGAATTATTAACCATTTCAAAAAGATTTATTTATGTGACCCTTGTATATGGAAACACACCCGTAGCTTTTGTATTTCTAAAACGATTTTTCTAAGGAGATCTCAAAAGATAAAAAATAAAGAAGTCTATAGATCTGGTGAAAATTGTTCCCTATGCCATTCGATCACGGCCTACTAAAACTATTTCCATTATAGACTTATTCAGTTTATATCTTTTGAGATCTCGTTAAAAAAATTGCGTTATAAATACAAGTGACGGGGATGTTTCCATATGAGAACGGTCACAGAAATAGGCCTCTCTGAAATGGTTAATAATTCTTCTTTTTTGATGAAGTTTGGTATATATTTATTTTGAGGGATGCCGAATGCAGTGGCGTATTCATTTTTTCGTAGCAATGGTTCTAAACCTTTTTCCTATTTTTTGACATACAAAAACTGCATTAGTAGGCCTTGGTCAGGTGACGTAAAGAACAATTTTTCAAACATTAATAGAGTTTTTTATATTATATATTTTGATCTTTTGTTCATTAAAATGGAATAATAAATACAAAAGTTACGGCATATAAAACTTTAAATTGACATAGTAGGATATAGGTTCTGGGGGTCTTCTTTTCGCTTGTGCAAAAAAATTGTTCGAAAGTATTGACGCTTTGATCTCGTCACAAGCAAATTTTTTCTACGCAGATTTGCTAAAAAGTGTGTACAGAAATTTGTTAAAAAAACTTTTTCCAGGAAAATAGGACCCATAGAACCCATATGCGATAACTGTCTGTTTGTGTGTGTGTGTGTTTGTGTGTGTGTCACACCGATAACTCAAAAAATATTAGGCCGATATTAATTAAATTAGGCATGTGCCTTCCTTTCGTTAGTGGCTTGGCTAACTTCGTTAGCCAGGAAAATCGAACCAGGGTTTCCGGAAAAGTTTTGAGCTTTTTTCATTAAAAAAAATATATTTTTGAAAATAAGAAAGTCATGGTAACCAAGTTCTGTACATAGGTTAACGTTATGAAATTTAAAAATATCCAAAAATCATTTCTATGAAAAATCACTATCACAACACAATTGCTGCGTCCAGACGTATTGAATTTCAAGTGTTTCAGGTTTGAACATATAGTTTAAGGATTCTGTTGCTTTTATCTCTATTTTTTATAGACGGAGCACAAACTTATGCTTAGTTTCCCTTGATCAAAATATAAAAGTTTTTCTAGAAAAATGCAGGTAGTACATACTAACAAAATGATCCTCGTAGATGTAATTTTTTGATTGAAATTGCAATTCCACCAAAAACCATATTTTTTTCATTTATTGAACCTATAGTAAGGAAATCCAATATTATACAGGCTGTTCCGCTTAAAAATACCACTTTTATACTAACATGCTTTTTAGACACACTCTGTACATCTATACAGTCCAAAATGATGTCAAAAGGTGCGCACTTGGTAACCATATAATTTTTTTTTTACTTTAACGTCGGCCTATTTCCGCAACTTTGGCCAGTCACCGACGCCCGGGAGCAATTTTACCTCACTATCCTGGAAATTTTGCCGCGCCCCTGGCTTTCTGTAAGGGGGGTAGTGGTCTTTAATGTGCACAGCATCGTATGGACACGGAACAGACGGCTCTACGCCCCCTCCGAAGGGTGGAACGTGCAGACGCTCAACATGTTCAAATACAATCCCAGAACCTTGGTTGATGGTAACCTACTACAGTTGGTACTGAAAAAGTGAAAGAAAACCCTGAGAATCGAACCCAGTGCCTTTCGGTTAAGAAGCACACGTTCTTACTCCTGGACCACCGAGGCTCTTATATAATATATACATTTTATTTAAAAAGGTTGCTAACAAACTTCACTTCATTCACTCAATCGTTGACTCACGTGTATTTGATTTCTGTTAAAAAACTATTGTGTTGATACAATATGACTAAAAATATTAGTAGCGTTAATAACACAACTAACAAATATAGCTGCCTTAAATAACACTCAAATATAGCTAACTAGTTCTTTTTCAAAATGCTAGACGTTCATTTATCTTCATCAACGCACTACTTTTATTTTGGAGTTTATTATTGTACCGCTTATTTTAGAGAAAGTGTCTTTTCATGTTCTTTGTATTTCAAAGTATTGCACAAGACGCATTCAATGTTTTCGGTCTACAGAAAAAGTAAACAAACAGAACCTTGCATTCTTTGGTGAATGCTATAATTTATTATAGATATGAATTATGTAAGACAATTTATAAATAGTTTGACACTGTTTGTAAGTTGTAGGAATATCCGCCCACTTCGTTACACCTCGTCGATGCATCCATCTGGTAGTTCGTTGATCTGTGCTATTTTAAAAGATGCATGTTTATATATGTTCTTCACTAACTGTCATAATTGATCTAACAAATTTTATGATTCGAAAATGGGTTCGATGTAAAATGGACAACAAATCTGTTAGTGTTTAGTTTGACATGCCATATACAAATAAATATTAGAACGCATTGCAATATTAACATATACAAGGTGATCTACTTGCCACTAATGTATTTTATATCTACTTAAAATATTTGTGAAAACTAAAAAAGTATTTTAATACCTGAAAATTCGTTTAAATGTACTGTTTAAAATTTTGTATAATTGCGTAGGTACATAAAAAAATGAAAAGATGTTATCAGTTAATGTATTAATTTTGGTTGCCCTTACCCTGTGAAACCGTTATCTACCATACACAGATCTAGAGGCTTTTTCTTTAGTCATACAAGTGCATGCTTTTAGTGAATTTTGGTAATAAATATTAGTGAATTTTCTTTAAAAAATTCACTAATGAGGAGATCCCGACTTTTGAATTCTGAATTTTTTTTTCAAATGAGCGCTAATTAGGCCCCCTAGAACACATATCCGAGGTCAGTTTCGATTATATATATATATATATATATATATATATATATATATATATATATATATATATATATATATATATATATATATATATATATATATATATGTGTGTGTGTGTGTGTGTGTGTGTGTGTGTGTCACACCGATAACTGAAAAAAGACAGGGCCGATTTTAATTAAATTTAGTGCAAGTTTTACAAGTGACTTGGATAAGTTCTTTAGGCGGGAAAATCGGCCCAGGTTTTTCCGGAAGATATTGTAGTTTCTTTCGAAAACAATTTATATCTTCGGAAGTAACAAAGTGAGGGCAACCAAATTTGACACACGCGTTTACATCATTATACTTACCAAAATTTAGCTCTGTAAATTAAAAGACAAAAAAGTTAGAGGCATTTAAAGAAAAATAAATTGGAGTTTTCCTCAAAACGTCAAAGTCGCGATTTAGAACGTCAAAATTGGCAACATTTAGGTAAATAACTTGAAACTAATACGGGCTATGGAAAGAAAATGTCTCAAGAAGATTGTTTTACAAACCCCGAAGTCTTAGCTTCAGCCGTCACTGTCTTTCATTTTACTAAAATGTTTCCAGAAAATTCATTTCAAATACACCCTGATGCTTTGGCAGTAGTCTTAGCTATAGAGTTTATCGTTTAATGGTATATAATTTTTGTCGAAATTTTGTAAAAATCAATAAAGCTCAATATATCCGTTATTATGCAAAATACGAAAAAATTGTATATATTAATTATAGGGTGTCTTGAGCTACATTTTAAAAAATATTTTTACAATCACAGCGTCGTTGGTGATACAAACTTTCTTTTTTTTTATCGAACACGCCTTATGTTATTGCATTTTTGCATTTTCCATCAAAATATAATGCATGTTTGTAAGAAAAGAAATTCTGGACGCAGTAAGTACGTTATGGTAGCGAATTTTCATTAAATACTTCAAATTTGAATAGCTCACTTTGCTATTAACCTATAAGGTTTACCAAGAAATCAGTCTTTTCCTGAACATTTTAAGTTTGCTTTCGGAAATTTTTGTACATTTTCAAACAATAAAGTTATGTTGATGATACATGACACATTGTTTCTACTATATAGGTTGTACTGGTAACCAAATTTGATGTCTGCTTTCTTAGAAACACACACACACACACACACACACACACACACACACACATATTTGCTATTAAAAAACATGTTTTTGAAAATTCACTACCATAGCGCACTTGCTGCGTCCAGACTTTTTTTACTAATGAGGAGATTGCGACTTTTGAATTGTGAAAAAATGTCTTTTAATAAGTGCGAACTAGAACCACTAGAAAACGTAACCGAGTTAGTTTGCACTTTTATATGCTTTTACACACATACACACACACACACACTATATATATATATATATATATATATATATATATATATATATATATATATATATATATATATATATATATATATATATATATATATATATATGGATGTATCCCACCGATAAGTCAATAAATGCTTAAGTGACTTTTATCAAATTTTGCAAGTAGGTTGGATTTCTTAATAGCTTCGTTACTCAGCTGTGAACTCCCAATTTTTCTTAGAGAACAATTTAAAAATATTTTTTAAAAGGCAATGTTTTCTCGATTATTTAACTGATTCAAGCGAAAATTCACAGGTGAATTACCATATTTCAAATAAAACGGCCCACGAAAAAAAAAAGGTTATTACTCAAATTCGCCAAAAATAAACAATTTACGACATTGCTTCAAATTTCATACGGCATTATGCATGATGTGTTCACAAAGACAGAAAGATGCAGCGGGTGTGTAGCTATACAGTTTAAATAAATCCACATACTATATAAATCCCCCAAGGTCACAGTGAAGCTCAATTATTTAAAGTGTCTTATCGGGTTGTCAGATTTCATATCAATTTCAGAATGTATGACACCTCACACAATATGCTGTCACAATTATTGAAGATAAGTGAACGTTTTAATAAAGTAATTGAAAAATAATCTAATGCTGCGATTTAGTATTAATAAATTTGGAATTACCCTTTCGTAATGATTTTAAAATTCATTTCAAAAATTCTACTTAATCTGGCAGCACTGACCTTAGCTTCTGTCATTGCGACAATTTTGCGCCTGGCTACTGTCTTGTTTGTTGTGTCAGTAACGTCATAATCAAAATAAATATTTTTTCGCTTAACATTATTGATGCATTAATAACATAGACATCACAAATAGGAGTAAGGGCGTAAGGAAAAGGCGTCATGTTATTATGAAATAAATATTTATTATTTCTACCAACTTGTATCTACTGAAGCAGTTCATGGCGTAATAAAACTTGTATAGGTATAGGTAAGTAAGCTTATATTCTTGAAAATCTCGTATATACTAGTCTCTGCATATATACCTATTATTTATGTAGTATCGTTGAACCATCATACAATGTGTAAATACAATTAAGTTTGACACTTGTGAAAATTTATATAAAGTATTACCTTATATTATACCTATTTGCCTTCAAACGTTAACAGCTTCACAATGTAATTTTGACGTTTCCAAAATAATCACGGTAAATTTCCAGTTTAGTCCATGGAGGGTTTTTCGAAAAACTTTTTCAGAAACTTGATCGGAACTCTATCTGGATGCACAAGCCATAAGAAAAACTTCTTGCAAACAACCCCGACGAAAGTTACACGACTAAGTGTGAATAAAGGTGTTTAACAGAAAGAAAACATGAGCGAAAAATTCGAAAAAAAAAGCTTTGTCGGACCTCGGGGGTTGTTCCTAAGAAACTTTTCTGGTGGTTTATACATTGAGAGTGGTTGTAGGCATGCAAGAGTGAAAGGAAACGTTGGAGTAGGGTACGGAGGGGCTATTAGGTCGTGGGGGCTTTCTTGCATAATCATCAAATTATATTTGTAACTATATCAAGCATATGTATGAGTTTATAAACATAATAAATTAGGTGATGCACTTTAAATTGTTAAATTTTTATATAACACAAGTGGACATGGTTCTAAATGCCCATTTTAACGTTCATTGTATTCTTGTGTCTTTTGGAAATATTTGTTTAGGTTTCCTAATTAATTTTTCGGTGGGTAGATTTCCTGTGTATCGTTTGTGTTTTTCGAGTTTTTTTATGAAACTGGCTATATAAATCATTAGCAAATATCTGTGTAGAGATCATATATTTTTTTGTTTTTTTTTTCTCATTTTTATTGTTTATAGTAACATAGTGTTTTTTCTATTACGTTTAGTATAAAGCTAAATCGACAATATCTTAATCTTATGAGAATTCACTACCAAAATGCACTTGCTTCGGCTCGATGTTTTATTGTTCACATGCAAATATGGATGACGAAAACACAAACCCTATTTGTTTGAAAGTTTCATGCTATATATTTAGTGATTCATAATTTTTTTTAATTGGTATTATATATCAAGAGCGTTTCAATGTCAGTATCCTCATATCGCTTTACAAATTTGCAGTTAGGTATTTTGCCAACATAAATATTTTATTTATAAAATGGATGTATTAAAGAATCCGCAAAACAATATGGCGGTTTTAAAATATAAATTCGTCTAACAATTTCCTGTCTGCGATTCATTTTTTTGTTTGTTTGATCAAACAGCTAAAGAGCACATTCGTATTATTATATTTTATTACATTCCTCAAGCTGGTCGCAATTTTCATCTTTTGACTAGCATAAATCAATTTCAGGACAGAGACATCATGCCGTCATTTTATCTGGGTTATCTTGCGTGCAGTAGGAAGTAATCTGCTGCAGACACTGCAATGAGATTGAATCTGTCCCTTTTATGTTACGTTATTGCGGTGGCAAGACCTACTATTGAAAATTTAACTGGATTGTTATATTATGATGCTTCAAAATAAACTATGCTTGTTAAACATGTAAGACAAAAGCTGCACTTTCCATAGTATTAAAGCATAACTTTTGACGAATTTTCATAAAGAAAACTTCGCTTATAGTGAGGTAACGACTTTATAATTTTCGAAAGATTTCTTCAAATGAGTGTAAATTAGATTCTTTGAAACCCATATCCGAGGTCAGTTTCAGATTTTATATGTTCATATATATATATATATATATATATATATATATATATATATATATATATATATATATATATATATATATATATATATATATATATATATTGTTACGATAACATGGATATTTAAATATGCTCTTCGGTAACTCATTTTCAGCAATAGTAAGAACAAAATTAAATACAACACAACAATTAAGGTTTCACTTCTAAACATCACCTACAAAAACATACTTGTAGTCCACCGCATAAGACGTAGCTTCACTTTCGGTTTATTTTCCTCTCTTTCTTCTTTATGATTCATTTGCAAAGCTCATTAGTCTGTTCTATCGAGAATGAAAATTAAAGAAGCATCATCTTACTAGGCATCGTGTGTCCATTTGCTATGATTGTACCTGCAATTTACACTGTTAGTCAATGCTCGCTCTCTATGTAACTCTTATTTATGTGACCTAACAAATTACTTGAAATTTCCATGCAACATTTCTTTTTACGTGCCTTACGTGGTCTAGTGCTACATTCATCACCTTTATAACGCGAGGCCACTTACCATTACATTTCCTGTTCCCCTAGTTTAATTATCGTAACGAGCAGATTTCGTCTTTGTAAATAGCTATTAGTCAATGATCCCTTCTGCAGATAACGTACCATTTCTGCCTAACATACACGGTTTCGACCGTCCTGTCTGTTTTGTCGTTTCTATTGTTAGTCAATGCTCGCTATTCATATTCTTTTTTGTGAATTTTCGTAGAACAAATTCACTATGGGAGAGATCCCAAATTTTGAATTTTGAAAAAATTTGCAAATGGGCGCAAACTAGGAACCCTTGAACCCATATCCGGGGTCAGTTTCAATTTTTATATGTTTATATATATATATATATATATATATATATATATATATATATATATATATATATATATATATCTGCACTAAGTGAGTAGCGAACGTGTCGCCACCTAGTTCGGAACCAAGTACTTGTTGTCACGCCCGCTCCAAATAATACAGAGTATTAAAAATAGAGACGGTATACAACTAACTAATAATTTAAAAAATTGTTAGCCCTGGCCCAATTCTACCCCAATATAGGGACAAAGTATGTAAGACTAGATGCATTCTCGCAACAATTAGAACCGTAGACCGGTTTCGCTCTCATTAGAGATCTTCAGTACGGCATACTAATTGCAGCAAAAATGCAACCAAAAATAACACGGCTATCGTATAGCCAGTCTTAAAACACTAAGTGAGTAGCGAACGTGTCGCCACCTAGTTCGGAACCAAGTACTTGTTGTCACGCCCGCTCCAAATAATACAGAGTATTAAAAATAGAGACGGTATACAACTAACTAACAATTTAATAAATTGTTAGCCCTGGCCCATTTCTACCCCAATATAGGGATAAAGTATGTAAGACTAGATGCATTCTCGCAACAATTAGAACCGTAGACCGGTTTGGCTCTCATTAGAGCTTTTCAGTACGGCATACTAATTGCAGCCAGGGCTAACAATTTTAAAGTGCTATTAAAAAAAATTGACCAACTAACCTGCGAAATCATCGATAATAAAAATGATGTATTTAGTAGCTTATCTATCAGTACCCTCTTATTTTGTAAGCAGGTTTTGATACTTGCAAAGAACATTGACGCCTGTGATACTAAATTTGACCCAACGAGCCTAACAAATATTGTCTTCCGCACGGAGATGAACCAAAAAAAAAGCTGATACTGCTACTATTACTACATAATGCATTAGTTATTTATCCCGGTTACTATAATAATATTAATGTGTATGGGGTCCTGTTTTCGTGGCTTAATTAAGAACCATAAAAAACTTCTCTTAGAATATGATTTACTGATATACTGATTTATCATTTTATGCAAAATTGTATTGTTTTAAGTCATTAACTCATAATTTTCATTTATAACTATCGTCCAATATTTATTTTCAATATTCAATATTTATATCGATATTTTTAATATGTTAGGTTAAAAGACATTAACTCACAATTTTCATTTATAACCGTAGCCCAATATTTATTTTCAATATTGAATATTTATATCGATATTTTAAATATGTTAGGTTGGTTAAAAGTCATTAACTCACAATTTTCATAGGTTAGTTAACAGACATTAACTCACAATTTTCATTTATAACCATTGTCCAATATTTATTTTCAATACTTAATATTTATATCCATATTTTAAATATGTTAGGTTAATTAAAAGTTAGTTGTAAACGCTACATAACAAGCGCAGCCACTAAGCGTAGAAATAATGCGCTTGTCAAGCTTGCAAGCAACTTGCTGCTATTAAAAATGGGCGGTGTCATCTAACGTCAACCAGCTATCAGGCGACTTATAGTCGCATGCTAGCGCTTTTGGACTAAAATATTGTCCCGGCATTAGGAAAGAAATGAGCTAGGGCTACTGTTAGTTGATTGTGCAAAGTCTCCATCTATAACATTTTGTGTTAACTAGAGCAGTCGTGACGACATACTACCTGGTTCCGCACCGAGATGGCGTCCCTGTCGTACATTTCAAAATGTTATACGCTCTCATATTATGCAATGATAATTATGTTATTTCCATTGTTTATATTTTTATCTATCATTTTATTTAAATAGCATAGCAGTGCAGGTAACGTCATGTGTCTTTACCCAAGATTGTAGATATTGCATTACAGCAGCTGTAGTGATGTCGAGAATTATTTTAGTTTTAATTTGGAATAACTTTATTTCCTTTGATTAAAAGACTTGAAAATTGGTACACAACCACGTCTGCCTATGTTCTCTTAAGCTGTAAATTTTTGTTTTAATCACTAAACAATTTGAGAGATATTGCGTTTTAACAAATGTTTTTTAATTTTTTGTTAAGAAATTTGGCCGTTAAGATATGATGAACGAACTCATCCAAGCCATTAACAAAATAAGGGTCATTCCAAATTTAGTCCAAATCTGTGAAGTATTTTTTGGGTTATCGGTTGGATATACACATATCATATATATATATATATATATATATATATATATATATATATATATATATATATATATATATATATATATATATATATATATATATATGCACATTTTAACTGACCATGGAAATGGGTTCCAGACCCCTAATTCGCGCTCATTTAAAGAAAATTTCCGAAAGTTTCACCATCGATACCTCTCTATTAGTGAATTTTCTTAATGAAAATTCATTTGTATGATTGTTTTTAAACTGCAATATTTGCATCTACAATGAGTGAAGATTTGAACCTGTCATGAGCACTGATAAGTATAATTTGGACAACACAATTCATCACAATACAGTTTTTTGATCTGACGATTGTTTCGCTAACAACGTTAGCGTCATTAGAGGGATCCATATACTGATTCCTCTGTCTGATGATTCTAACTTTGTTAGCGAAACGATCGTCCAAATTGTACTTATCTGCACCTACGTTTTTAAGAGTATTACTGCGAATAATTATACATTAGATTTACTATCAGAACAAGCTACTTTTTAGAAGTTAAACTGTAAACTTAAAAACAAGCTTTCAATTTATAAGATATATTAAAACATAGCAGAAGAATTATTGCATTCAATCAAAGACGTTATCTACTGACACATGTCTAATAATGGTTTATTAGAATATGGTTTTTACAATAGAAAATCACTTTCCAAGGATTAAAGCCGTTTGTGGAAGTTTGCATGTACTTTCATAATATACTTACATTCTTGTTAGTTAACTTTGAGTAAGCGGAATGCAAATACGTTACACTGAAATAAATCAACAAGATGAACGTAAGATAAGCCAAGAACGCACAAATTTAACACACTATTTACACACAAAAATTTCTTTCGTAGTTCATTAGAACCTATTAACATGGTAGTGCTTAGCTGATGTAAATGTAGAACAAATTATTAAAAACCAGTTTTTTGTTATCACATACTACGTTTAAGTTACAAATTATAATACAAAGTAAAATCATTAAAATCCAATAAAGATTTGTTAAATAATTTAGGTGAAAATACACCTAATGGTATTAGATTTAGCAGACGTGGTAAATTTAGCGTTTTCTCTTTAATCTTCAATCTCTGAATCTAGATACCGCAAATGCGTTATGGTAGCGAATTTCCATAGAAAGATTTTAAATGTTTAATATGTCATTTCGTCTGAAATATGTCCAATTTTGTACATAGTATAACCTTTATATAGTATAAACCAATTCCATATTTCATCGAAATAACTTCATTGTTTGAAAAAGTAGGAAAATTGTCCCAAAATAAGCTTTTTTTTAAAACTTTCCCGAAAAATTTGGTCCTATTTTCCTCGCCGAAAACCTAGTCAAGCAATTTACATCAAAACCGCACCTGTCAGAATATACTTATTCACAAACAGCTTTTTGAAAAAGTTCCTCAAATATTTTTTACATGAAAATTTGCAAATAATTTTTTCATAAAAATTTGTCATTTTTTTACAAACATTCGTAAACAATTTTTTTTACGTTAATTAGTTATCATTTTTTACAATAACTTATATAATATTAATTACATACATATTACTAACATTTCATAAAAATCTGACAAAAACGATTTCCACGAAAACACTGAAAAAAACTTGTACGAAAAACTACTGAATACTTTTTGAATCAAAGTTGGCTTATAAAATACATAGAATTTAGGTTATATGAAATCTAGATAGAATTGAAAAGTTAAATTTAAAAAGGTTATTAAGTTTCGACGAATTTTGAAACCGTGGAAATAAAGAGAAATTAAGCAGAAAATACTTATATTTTCGTGTCACAAGCTGTCAGAAATAACAAGGTTTTTTTAAGTCTGCCACTCTGAAGTTTCATATGACATTTGTAAAACAAATTACAGTTACCTGTATATTACAAAAATGTAAACGTCAAAGTTAATTTGAATATTCTAATATTGTTCTAAAAAATTCGCTACACCGTCACATCATGTGACATCATGTAAAACACATTTCTCTCTACATTTATTCTACATATCCTGGTTTTCTTTCAGAATTTTTTGTTAAAAATCGCCAATTTGGCCGATTTAAGTAGCGATTTTCATTTTTTAAAAGAAAAACTATACTATTTTCAAAGTAATTTTTTTGGCACTACATCTGCTGCCAAGAAAACTTAATATTTGTCTGTAATATTCAATGCATTTTGTTAACTACACAAAATATTTCAACTCGTACCAACCTCTGATTACTACTGGAACCCTAATTTATTTTGTTGCTTAGTACTTTTAATTTCTTTAACTTAGAGATCTAATGTTTGATACTGAATACGTTTTATAGTCTACATTTTGGTACCAAATTTGGTTACCAGAGCTTTGTTAGTTTCGGAGATACAAAAAATGTTTGAAAAAAGAAGTAAATATTTTTCCGGAAACACTTGTTCAATTTTTTTGGCCAGACAGTTTATCCAAGCCACTTGCAAGGAAGGTACCTACCAAATTTCATCACAATCGTTCTTTGTTTTAGTAATAACAAATAACACTAAATGACACCACACATATGACGCTTTCTCGTCAAAAGCTTTGAAAAGCTTTTGTGGTGAAGGGTTACATAGAAAGGCAACTAATCGAGACTCGTCACACAATGATCAAAGCTGTTACCAACTTAAATCATTAGGTTGTTCCTTTTTGTAAGGCAAAAAATAAAATGTTAAATTTTTGCAGACTTTGCTTTCGCCCCGAGTTGCAGTGATGTAAAAGGTATATATATATATATATATATATATATATATATATATATATATATATATATATATATATATATATATATATATATATATATATAGGGAAAAAGGGTTAAGGGGAAAGTCGCAAGGAGACAACCGTATACACGTGTTTCAAGCTTATTAGCCATCAGCAGTACGGAATAGCCAGGTGAAGATGGGAACACATCTTCACCTGGCTATACCGTACTGATGATGGCTAATAAGCTTGAAACACGTGTCTACGGTTGTCTCCTTGCGGCTTTGCCCTTAACCCTTTTTCCTTGTATAGTACAGAAATGCCGTGTTATAAATCCTGTTATAGTTAGTATATATATATATATATATATATATATATATATATATATATATATATATATATATATATATATATATATATATCGTATCTGACCTCTTATCAAGTAAAGCCCACAGACTTTGCAACTTTAAAGAAATCCTTATTTCAGTACCACTCTATGGTATACCAGAAGACACCTAAAACACTTCTTCAATATTAGCTCATGGGTGTGATGACGGCAAACTAACGTGTGTTATGGTTTCAACTGAGGTTGTGGCATTGTATTTGAGCAAGTTGCCTGGGAGTTGACGTAAAGCCGTCGGTCTTGAGTATTATGCGATATTTGGCACAGTAAAGATACATACCATCCGTAGAGAAAACAAGGGGTTAAAATTATACTAAGCAGAATTATCTGAAATTGAAATAATGTAAAAAATGTAAAAAATATCAATTTATTCAGAAATGAAACAATACCATTTAACATTATGTAAGTTAGACGATCTCTTATTAGATATTAGAGTGTATTCGGGTTAATAATGGTCGTTATGGACATTTGTCGTTCAATATTTAATCAGTCACTTTTTTTTTTCTTATAATAATAAATAATATTCCTAAGTTTTAATATTTTTCCATAATTCGTGACATTTCTTACCTCAAAATGATACATTTAATAAAACGGTTATTTATCTTTACGATTTAAAAATTATAAATATAAAAAGGCTTTGTGAAGGTCTATTATTCAGGGTTAATGTGTTATTATCAAAGAAGAGTTAAAGTGTGTTTCATGTCCATATGTAAGCTCATTTATGTAGTTACCTTTAAAATCGCAATTATTTAAAAAAAGTTCACTGTGGCCTTCTTGCTTACGCATTATAAAAAATCACTAGTTTCTAAACCAAAGTTTTATAACGAAGCAAGCAACGCCCTCTTTTCATATGTGCCGAAATGGGAATGATTTATTAAGATCACTATGAAAATCTTATCTGTACCAATTTTCAAGAGAATATGTCAGAGATTTTAAGATATCAAGTAAAATCGAAATTTAATTTCACATTGTAACACCCTATTATATATCCTTTAATTCTGACTTTCGACTCAAAGTAAGTTTGGCTGAATCCTAAAATTTTGTGCAATTTTGAATCATCCTGTGAACTCTATGCTCTACAGAATAGTCGATTGAGGGCATGGAACGAACTGGTTGCTGGGATCTACCAGAATTACGCATTTATTGTGATTTGACATTGGAATTTTTTCTTTGCATTAATAATAATCCATCTAAAGAAACTTTGCAATATTTGTGTAACATAGTTATCAAGGAGATAGGGCCAATAGGTTATTATAACCTACATCTTTAGCGGATAGACTGTGGTAAATTCAACTACCAGGTTAATGGTTATAACACATATGGACATGGGCAGTTAACTAAAATATGAATAGAAATTTTCATGAAAATGGTCTACGTAATTTTTTTGTCACTAAAGTTATATATGCGCAAAGGAAAACTAAAATTCCTATAATATTTTATTTTATGTCACCAGCGTAATGTAATAATTATTTGATGGAATACAGGTATAAGTACACTTGGAGAAGGATGAATAATTTTTCATTCTCTGATGACGCTAACTTTGTTAGCGAAACGATAGTTCTGTCTTTAAAAAGATGTGTTGTAGTAATTTGTGTTCTTGTGTTCTCCAAGGGTACATATCAGTGCACATCACAGGTCAAATCTTCACTTAGTGGAATACAAATATTTGCTTATTTTATTTACTTCTTTATTAATCCAACAAATTATACAATGTACAAGCTGATTCTTTATAATGTCGCCCCCCTTTAACTTTGCTATTTTAAGTGTCCCAAAAAAATTGAAAGTATGGTTATGTAGGTGCTAAAAAATAATTTTTTTCTGCGAATGAAAAAATTTTGAAAAATGATCAGTATACAGGGAAAACCAAAAAGGTAATTTTTTTCAATGGATCACCCTATATATGAATTTATTTTTCGATTCCTCGTAAAATTCTAAGCATAATTTGTATAACATACCGTATATTTAAAATGAATAGTTTTTGAAATATGCGCATTTGAAACGTTATCATCACAAATTTTATTAAACCAAAACAACTGTTACAAATCAAGAAATCTAACAATAAATAATATAAGAAAAACAGTTTCTAATTAAATATAAAGATGCTCTACTGGGCCTCCATCTTCTTCAACACATTGTATAAGGGTTATTCGCAATTTCTCTAATGAATCTGTTATGAATGCTGGGTTATTTTCATTTAAACTAATAATTTCATTCCGTATCAAATCTCTAAGATAATCGAGGTTTTCAATTTGGTGGTCATATACACGGTTTTTTATATAACCCCAAAGAAACGCATCTATAGGTGTCCAATCGGGGCTGTTTGCAGGCCATTTAATTGGCGCATTTCTTCCAATCCATTCAGGAAACCTTTCACTTAGGTAATTATGCATGGCACGAATATTGTGAGGGGGTGCTCCATCCTGCTGAAAATTTATATTTTGTAATATATTTAAAGGCAAATCGTCTAAATATTCTGCAAACTCGTTTTCCAATAAATCTAAATAGCGGCCTCCATTTAAAACAGTATCAAAAAAATACGGACCGATAACTCGATCGCCCAGGATACCATACCACACAGTCACGGATTCTATGGACTCGTCAGTCCATAGAACTGTTTTCAAAAAATTGTTATTTATGTTTATTCTGTCTAGAATCAGTTGACAAAATGCGACCGATCATCTTTTTGCATTTGGGTAAGCTTTGTAGTGGGTTTATATTATATGGCTTTAGATTCCATTTTCTTAACGTTCTTTGGACTTTACTGTATGAAGTTCGCTGAATATTTTCTTGTGTTGGTCGTAATGTCTTTGAAATGTTTCTTATGGAATTGTTTGGATTCCCTTCTGTAGCAAGTAAAATATTCAATTCTGCATTTTCATCAACGTTCACAGCAGTTCTTTTTCTCCTTTGTAAATTTGACGTTTCTTGAAACTTCCAATATATAGATGTGAACGTTTTTCGAGTTGGGACATGCATACCAGGATTATCTTCTATCACATGTCTAATGGCAGCGTGACAATTTAAATTATTTTTAATATAATTCTTCTTTCTCTGTCTAAGTACGGCATTTTTACTTACTAACCATTACAACTACAACAATATTGATAGAATGTCACTGTCAGTTATTTGTTTTCAATTAAAAGCGTGGTATCCTAGGACTTCTTGATTTGTAACAGTTGTTTGATAAAATATTTGATGATAACGCTTCAATCGCGAATATTTCAAAAACTATTTATTTTAATTACACGGTATGTTATATAAATTATGCTTAGAACTTTACGAGAAATCGAAAAATAAATTCACATATAGGGTGATCCATTGAAAAAAAAATGACTTTTTGGTTTCCCCTGTATACTGATCATTTTTCAAATTTTTTTATACGTAGAAAAAAAGTATTTTTTAGCACCTACATAACCATACTTTCAATTTTTTTGGGACACTTAAAATAACAAAGTTAAAGGGGGGTGACATTATAAAGAATCACCCTGTACAAAGCAATAAACAAAAGTTTGTGTTTGTTCCTGAGAGCATAATTTTAAGACGTTTTAGTGAATTTTCTTTTAAAAAAATTCACGAATGAGGAAATTCCGACTTTTGAGTTTTTGAAAAAATTTCTGCAAATGACCGCGAACTAGGCCCCCTAGAACCCATATCCAGGGCCAGTCTCAATTTTTATATGTTTATATATATATATATATATATATATATATATGTATATATATATATATATATATATATATATATATATATATATATATATATATATATATATATATATATATATATATATATATATGTCAATGCGCAATTTGCTGGACCAAATCATATGACTATGCGTAAGTTGCTGGACAAACCGCATCATAGCTGGACGTCCAGCTATGAACACTACTTCTTTATAAGTACTAGCGTTAATGGCTGGACACAAGCAAAAACATGAGTTTTAGCTACGTTGCCAAATATGTTATGCTTTAGTATTCTTTGTTTCCTTCGCATTCCTACAGTTTTGTAATTATTGTAAATATAAAACAAATAGTTTTAAACTTCAAACATATGTCTTGAATATTATAACTATTATAATACCTAATAAAATTATAATGAAACTGTGTATTTTCAGAATGAAATGAAAAATAGCTTGTAATAAGTATTTTCTATGCACATAGTTTTTCAAGAACCTGCAGATTGTAAATTAAAGTTTTGCGTTAAAAATATTTTTGTTCTCAACTGAGGAAACAGCCCAGCAGCAAAAATCAGCACACTTCTTAAATATAATATGAAAAAATTCAATTAGACATTCTGAGATAAAGAAGTTAGAATTGTGACATAAAAACTTAGAATTCTGTGATAAAAACTCAGAATTGTGACATAAAAAGTCAGAATTCTGAGATAAAAAAGTAATAATTCTGATTCAAAAAGTCAGAATTATTCGAGAGTTTTATACGAAGGGGCCAGGTAGTGCCACTTGCAAAACGTTTACCTATTGACTATTGATGTGTAATTAGGTAGGTAGCTCTACCTGTGCCGGTTTTAGAGTCAGTTAATGGTGTTTACAAACTCAAAGGTAAGAAAATTGGTTTATTGACTATGATTCTGCTGGTGTTAATAGAATAATACATGTAAGGCTAGATACATTCTTACCACAATTAGAACCGTAGACCGGTTTTGCTGTAATTAGAGCTCGTCAGTACGGTATACTAATTGCAGCGAAAATACACCTATAAAGTAATACGGCTATGGTAGCTAGCCTCCCAAAACTAAGTTAGATACAAGACACAAAACACGTGCCGCTATCTCGTTGCGGAACCTGGTAGGCTATCTAGTTCTGCAACGAGATGGCGGCAGGTGTTTCGTGTATTACATCTCACTTAGAATAATGCATAATGCATAGGTGCTTATATAATGGTCTTATTAATTATGTACGTAAGTCGTCGTATAAATATACAACTATATTATTATATATATTGCTGTTTAAAAATGTTTTATTCAACATTATGGCCATGGAAATTTTAGCTTAATTAATGTTGAGCCAGCCTTAGAAGCAGATAAATATGTGTATGTTTTTGTTTGTTTAACGTCGGTCTACTTGCTGTTTAAAAATGTTTTATTCAACATTATGGCCATGGAAATTTTAGCTCAATTAATGTTGAGCCAGCCTTAGAAGCAGATAAATATGTGTATGTTTTTGTTTGTTTAACGTCGGTCTACTTCCGCGACTATGACCAACCACCGACGCCAGGGAGTAGTTTCACTTCACTATCCTGGAAATTTTGCCGAACCCTGCCGTTCTGCAAGCATAGTAGGGATATTCTACATGCCCAACATCCCATGGGCACGGGACCGATGGCCTTACGTTCCCTCCGAAGGGCGAAACGTGCAGACATTCAACTTGCTCAAATACAATGCCACAACCTCGGTTGATGTTAGTGCTACAGTATGTACTGAAAAAGTGAATAACCCTGAGATCGAACCCAGTACCCTTCGGTTCAGAGGCACACGTTCTGACGACTGAACTACCGAGGCTCTTATAAATAAATAATCATGAGGCGATACCACCTGTCGCAATCGTGGCTCTCCGTATGCAACTGCCCATTTTAATTCAGTGTAGCGTCCGCCCTTAATCAATATTGTACCATGTTTTCCAGAAGTTTTCCTTTTGATCTACCTCTTTCTTTTTGTCTAGGTATGTATCTTTCAAATAAAACTATCAGAAATATGTTTTAAAATATGACCTAATTTTGCCTTTCTCCTATCAATTTCTTTCAGCAAGCATTTTTATTCTTCTAGCACACTTTTTATGCGTGTTTCTATCGGTGTACCTTATATATGATATACTGATATTAATACTTATTATATTTACTACGTATACTTATTATATACTCTTTGTTATTTTACTCAATGTCCACATTTCAAAAGCTTCTATTCCCTTGGTATCCTGTTTAGTCAACATCCGCCCCATCATTATAACACTCTATACGTATGACTTGATTAACCTCTTTCTTCAGATCCAGATTAAATTCAATTTTTGATAGAAATAAGAAGAATATTAGTACCTTTTACATGTAAAAGATGTTGCTTATCCAAAAAAATGCATAAAACCGCATTTTTTTCAGTGGTCCTTTGACGGGCTTTAATTCTACGCCACTAGCATGTTTTGGAAACTGATGACTATAATGGCAAGAAGCAGTTTTTTAGTAGTAGCCGATATGTAAAATTTGGTTTTCTAATACCGAATAGTTTTTGAGATATTAGCGAAAAACGATAAAGAGACTAAAACTTGAACACCCTGTATCTACAGGCTTTAGGTCATACACTTATAAGTCTTATTTTGACCCTGGGAATACGCCCTTAAAATATTTGCATTGAATTTTGTAACAGCCTCCATATTTTTTTAAACGAACATCCCAGACCATTACCGACCCCACTCGGCAGTAGATTGAAGCCAGTACCACAGCATATTTGATAATGCTGTGCCAGTACCTCCGGTGTTGTAAATTATTGTTGATTCGCTCATTTAAAGTAGGCCTATCCGCGACTATGGCCAAAAATCGGCGCCAGGCAAGAATTTCATCTTACGACTTTACTATTGAAAACCCTTATTGGACAATAAATAATAAGTTATGAATTCAGTTTTTTTATCAATACATCTTTTTTATTTGCTTTATTGTAGTTAGATTACTGTAACTTCAACTCCATTTCATTCAAATTAAGCCGAATATGAAAATTTAAAATGTGCATTATTTTTATTCCTTGTCTATATATTAGTCAAAGTCAATCTGCCTTGTTGGAAAAGTTATTTATTTCACATTGTTCATTAATTAAATACATTTTGTCCAGATTTGTGTTTAATTGAATTATTCATTGAATAGGGTACGTAAACTATTTAAATATAGCTTGCAAAGAAGATGCATCTTTCACGAAAGCGTGTATCTACCTAATTTAGAAGAAATCAGCAATAATTTGATTTCTAATTACTAGTAAAGTAGCATAGAAAAAATCCGTATATATTAATTTGAGAGGAATCTACAAAACTTTGCATTTATGTAAAAATCTACCGATTTTGTGCGCCATCTACCGAAAAGTAGCTAATGTAAGATCTACCGATTTTATGCGCCATCTACCGAAAAAATGGGTACTTTCCCCCGAACAAAGACTGTCGGGGTTAACATCACTTGGATGTCACATGTCGTGTATAGCATTCTTCAAGCACGTCAAGTGTCCAAACTGTCCAATGAGACACGTAACGTTCAGTTTCGACACCTGTTACATATTCGTTTTAATATCAGTACAATTCTTGACATTGATTAAGAACTCCATAGGTACTTACATTGAGTTGCATAATTTAGTAACAATATTAAATTAATAATAATAATAATAATGATAATAACAGTATGCTTTAATGCCCCAATTAAATATTTTTAAATACAAGAAGAACGGAAAAGAGGACGAATTTCAGAATGAGGACATACCTGTAACAATAATTTACTGTAAATTATATAATGTTGTTGCTTCTATTTATTTATCTCCAGCTACATGCATACTGAATATGAATTTTAAAAAAATAGAACCTCGTGTGAATCGCGGAAAGTCACGGCATTGTCTTAACTAATTTTCATTTGGTTGTAAACAGAGAGGGGAGCCTGTTTGTTATTGGACTGCTAAAATTATTGTTAATTTTTAACCTGTGAACTGTGACGTCACCTTGTGTGTCTGGATACCGAATATCGACGACCTTCACGATGTAATTTTAAAAGACTATTTAATTTACTTTGATCTTTCATGTGCTTTTAACAAAAACTTAGATATTTTCTAAAACTGTTATACCGTTTTCATCCAGGTTATAATGAATAACAAATTGCGTGACATCATAGTGTTGCAGCAAGTTGAATTGAATGAATGCACGCACAGTTCGTCAGATAGGAGACGTTGATCCGTCGGTTCCGTGCCTATGGGATCTTCAGCACGTAAAAATACCAAACTTGGCTTACTGAAAGTGGTTTGGCCTTACTATTTTTCAATTGCGATGTTAGATTGCTCCCTGGCATCAATGGCTGGCCATACTAACGGAATTTGACCGACAATGAATAAATAAATAAATGTTGACTGAAATTATAATATCTAGTGAAGCAAACAATTTTTTCTGTCCCATGTGAATATAAATCGTCTATTACATCATTGTATATGTGATATTAATTATTACAAGTGTTGCGTAATAGTCATTACACAATGGGTTTTGAGCTGACGCCCTATAACATGGAGGTGTCGGGTTCGATTCCCGGGCGGGGAAGCACTTTGTTAATACCTTGTCTATGGTGTGAATGGGAGAATGGATGTGTCATAGAAAGATATAAAAAATTCATGTCTGCGGCTAATGGCCGGAAGATCAGGAAGCTATCCCGAAAAAAATTCACAATAGCTTGAAGAGAAAAATTCCAATGTTACCATGGTAATCGGAACCTCGGTTGATGTTAGTGTTACACTTTGTGGCGGTGGTTCCGACCGCAGTGTTTCCGTCAACACTACTCTATGTTTCTGACAGCTAAACGTTGCGTTACGTTATTCGACAGCAAGCTGTCAAGAACTACTATATAAGAGACACCAGGGATCTCTCTCTCTCTCTCCTCGCTACCAACCGACATAGTGAAGATACGTCTCTCCACGCTCGGTCAGTTATCTGTTATGTGCTGTCTGTGATTGTTTTATAGTTAAATGTATAGTTTATTCAGTTAGTGAAATAATAAAGTATATTAAATGTTTACGTATGGATTTAATATCAACAAGTGTAATTAACATCCATATTGGTGACCCCGTGCCGCAAGCCGAAGATGCCCAGCCTGATGTTCCAGCCAACGTCGCCTAACTTCCACGCACGTGCTCATGCCTACAGAAAACGAATATCTAAACAGGTCAGTCTTTTCTAATTTAAAAATTATCTGATTTTTTTCACAATGGCCGAAGATTCTTCAAGCAGCAATATCATGGCAAGGGTTGCAATAAAATTACCTCCTATATGGAGACGTAACGTGAAAATCTGGCAAATGCAGGTTGACGCCCAGTTTGATATATCGCAGATCAGTTCTGAAAAGACAAAATTCAGTCATGTACTCGCTATACTCGATCCTGATGTCGCAGAGTCAATTTCAGATTTTTTAACCCAACCATTATCATCAACCCCCTATTCAGATCTAATGAAACGTCTTTTATTAGAATTTGAAGAGTCCGATAGTCGCAAACTAAATAAACTTTTAACAGAATTAGAATTAGGCGACAGAAAACCATCGCAACTTTTACGCGAAATGACGTTTTTAGCCGGTAGTCAGATTGGAGAAAATTTCCTTAAAATTTTATTTCTACAACGTTTACCAGTCAACGTTCGTTCAATTTTGTCTTTGAGCAACGATTGTCTAGAAAATTTGTCGGTTACAGCAGACAAAATCGTGGAATTTTCCGGAGATAAATACAACGTGGCTGAAATTCAGTCACGCGAGCCCGACAAGCTAGCCAAATTAGAAGCGCAATTAGAGAAGCTAACAGCATCAGTCAACGAATTGCGAACGCGTTCCCGATCTACCTCCCGAGAAAGACCCAAGCTTTCTCGAAATTCCATAACCGCAAATTCCTCAACCTCCACGTGTTGGTATCATGAACGATTTGGCAACAAGGCCAAACGTTGCATTCAACCTTGCAATTTTAAAGCAAAACATGTGTCGGAAAACTAATAAGGCACTCCCTCCACGCGGCAGGAGACGAGAGCCACCTAACACGCCGCCTTTTTATTTTTGATAGACGCTCCAATATGAAATTTCTAATCGACTCTGGAGCGGATATTTCAGTTATTCCACCCACTCACGACCAACGGAAATTTCAATCGAAACGCACCTTGTATGCTGCAAACGGGACCCCTATTCATACCTATGGCGAACAATTATTAGATTTGGATCTAGGTTTACGCCGTAGGTTCTGCTGGCCCTTCACACTTGCCGATATCAAGCAACCAATTATAGGCGCTGATTTTCTAGCAGAGTTTGCTTTACTTGTGGATATGAAACATAGACGTTTAATCGATACAAAGACAAACCTCTCTAAGGCCGGTGCTAACCCACCACCAGGATTTAATTCTAAAATTCATCTCGTAGACCCGACACACCAGTACTTCAAATTGCTACAACAATTTCCTGACCTTTTTAAGGAAACTTCTTCTAGCAACCTTCCAGAGGTTGAGTTCTTCCATACTATAAGTACGGAAGGACCACCTGTCACTGCAAAAGCTAGAAGATTGCCCCCGGAAAAGCTAGCTCAAGCAAAGCTAGAATTCCAGCACATGATGGACTTGGGAATTTGTAGGCCCTCCAAAAGTCCATGGTCAAGCCCCCTCCACATGGTGCAAAAAAAGGATGGCTCATGGAGACCATGTGGGGATTACTGAGCACTAAACGCTAAAACCATCCCAGACAAATATCCCATTCCAAATTTGCAGGATTTTAATGCCCAGTTAGAAGGCAAACGTATTTTTTCAAAATTAGATATCATTCGCGCTTTCCATCACATCCCAGTAGCACCTCAAGATATTCCCAAAACAGCAGTCATAACTCCATTTGGGTTATTCGAATTTGTTAAAACCCCATTTGGCCTTCGTAATTCAGCACAAACATTTCAAAGATATTTACATTCAATTTTAAGACATCTTGACTTTGCCTACTCCTATCTTGACGATATTCTCGTTGCATCAGCCTCTGAAAAAGAACATCAAGAGCATCTAGCAAAACTTTTTCAGACACTTCAAGACAACGGCATCCGTATCAATTCATCCAAATGTGAATTCGGAGTGGCCGAAATTTCATTTTTAGGTTTTCGTGTAAATAAATCTGGATTATTTCCACTTCCTGAACGCATCAAAGCTATTACCGACCTACCTCTTCCCGATACCATTGAAAAACTCAGAAGATTTCTAGGTCTCATAAATTTCTACCGTCGTTCTCTTCCACGTGCTGCGGAAATTCAGCAACCACTATTCGACCTCTGCCAGAATCCCAAAAAACGCGACAAACGTAAAATCGAGTGGACTCCTCAGACTCGAGAAGCATTCGAACGTTTGAAAGAGGCACTAAAAAACGCTACACTAATAGCTCATCCGTCTTCTTCGCTACCACTGATTCTCCATGTCGATGCTTCTGATTATGCCGTAGGCGCTTCCCTCCAACAACTACGTGATCAAACACTAGAACCCCTAGGTTTCTACTCCAAAAAGCTTACTTCAGCCCAAAAATCTTACAGCACCTACGATCGCGAACTTCTAGCTGCTTATCAGGCAGTTAAATACTTTAGATATACCCTAGAAGGTCGCCATTTCACCATTCATACGGACCACAAACCTTTGACATACGCTTTTGAACAACGCGTCGATAAAGCATCCCCAAGACAACTACGACATTTAGACTTCCTAGGTCAATTTACCACAGACATTCGCTACATACCAGGTCCTACAAACATTCCCGCAGACTATTGTTCTCGCATTGAAACAATTTCACTTTCTTCCACTGTGTCACTCCAAGAAATTGCCAAAGCTCAGTCATCTTGTGAGGAACTCAAACACCTTCTGCAGTCTAAATCTTCCTCATACAAATTTCAAAACATGCCTCTTGACAACGGAATGAATCTTATTTGCGATTCTTCTTCAAAGAAACTTCGCCCATTCATTCCGCTCAAATTTCGCCGAAAGATTTTCGATTCTATCCACAATTTATCTCACCCAGGCATATCAGCTTCAGTCGATCTGGTCCAGGATAGATTTTGTTGGCCCAAATTGAAACGCGATGTAACTCTTTGGTCTAAAACTTGCATTCCCTGCCAGAAAGTCAAGATATGGAGACACACTTCCAGTGCCATTGGACAATACACCCCAGCCATGAGAAGATTCTCACATATAAATGTTGACATTGTGGGACCATTACCAGCATCACAAGGTCAACGCTATCTGTTAACAATAATAGACAGATTTTCTCGATGGCCCGAAGCAATTCCATTGTCAGATATTACAGCAGAAACAGTAGCGAACACTATTTTATCATGCTGGATCTCTCGTTTCGGTGTTCCGCAATACATCACCACAGACAGAGGTAAACAATTCGATTGCCACCTTTTCACACACCTCACTAAAACACTAGGTGCAGACCACATCAAGACCACAGCTTACCACCCAGCAGCAAATGGTGTAATCGAGAGATGGCATAGAGTTCTGAAACAGGCCTTGAAAGCTCATATGGACGAAAACTGGGTCGCTAAATTGCCAATTGTGTTACTAGGACTCAGATCGTACATAATTCCAGAATATCGCTCAACACCCGCTGAAATAGTCTACGGAGAATCAATCAAACTTCCCACCGACTTTTTCAACAGCACACAAGCTCATGATGTTCCATCACTTATATCTCAGCTGAAAGAAGACATAAGGAAACTTCGACCAGTACCTTTTAAACATCATACTGCAAAAAAGGTATTTGTCCATCCTAAGCTTATGGAAGCTCCTTTTGTTTTTGTTCGCATTGATATTCCGCGAAAAACCCTCGAACCAGTTTATGACGGCCCCTTTGAAGTGTTATCCCGAACTGACAAAGTCTTCAAAATCAAGAAATCACACGGAGAAGAGACAATTTCTGTTGACCGTCTTAAACCCGCATTCATTCTTTGTGATAACGAACAGACAACTTTCCAGCCTCAGAGACATCCTAGTGAAACTGAAAGTGACAGTGAAAGTCCAACACCTAGTGAAAGTGACAGTGAAGTTCCCGTTCCCGTTCAAACTACACGCCATGGACGTAGAGTTCGATTTCCACGAAGATACTTGAACTAATAGCGTTGCCACTGAGAGGGGAGTATGTGGCGGTGGTTCCGACCGCAGTGTTTCCGTCAACACTACTCTATGTTTCTGACAGCTAAACGTTGCGTTACGTTATTCGACAGCAAGCTGTCAAGAACTACTATATAAGAGACACCAGGGATCTCTCTCTCTCTCTCCTCGCTACCAACCGACATAGTGAAGATACGTCTCTCCACGCTCGGTCAGTTATCTGTTATGTGCTGTCTGTGATTGTTTTATAGTTAAATGTATAGTTTATTCAGTTAGTGAAATAATAAAGTATATTAAATGTTTACGTATGGATTTAATATCAACAAGTGCAATTAACATCCATACACTTTCTACTGAAAAAGTGAAAGGAGAACCCTGGGATCGAACCCTGTACCCTTCGGTACAGAGGCACAGGATCTTACCTCTGAACCACCGATGCTCTACCTAAGTAGGTGTGCAATAGAAAGTGGTCCTATTTTATTGTAGTTAGATTACTGTAACTTCAATACCAAAGTTTAAATCCATTTCATTCAAATTAAGCCGAATATGAAAATTTAAAATGTGCATTATTTTTATTCCTTGTCTATATATTAGTCAATAGTCAATCTGCCTTGTTGGAAAAGTTATTTATTTCACATTGTTCATTAATTAAATAAATTTTGTCCAGAATTGTGTTTAATTGAATTATTCATTGAATAGGGTACGTAAACTATTTAAATATAGCTTGCAAAGAAGATGCTTCTTTCACTAAAGCGAGTATCTACCTAATTTATAAGAAATCAGCAATAATTTGATTTCTAATTTCTAGTAAAGTAGCATACAGAAAACCCGTATATATTAATTTGAGAGGAATCTACAAAACTTTGCATTTATCTAAAAATCTACCGATTTTGTGCGCCATCTACCGAAAAGTAGCTAATGTAAGATCTGCCGATTTTATGGACTGACGGGGTTATCATCACTTGGAAGTCACATGTCGTGTATAGCATTCTACAAACACGTCAAGTGTCCAAACTGTTCAATGAGATACGTAACGGTCAGTTTCGATACCTGTTACATATTCGTTTTCCTAAGTCTCAGAATACCAAAATTGCAAGTTGTTCAAACAATAATTGATTTAATTGATCTGTATCTATTCCGAAACGCAATCGCTTCAACAAAATTTGAAATTATTATTAATTAATAATTTGGTTAATACAACATCATACCTAACAATTATTTTAGAAAATTCGAACTCATTGTGCAATCAATATAAATGTACAATTATCTAGATAATATATTATAATCTAATAATAAATAAAATTAATTCACTTGCTGCTACATATGGCATAGTGTACTCCATTTTCAATTATAATACAAAAATCCTAATCTCATGTAGTAATTATCTTTGGAAGAGATTATTAAGCAATTCGCTTGAAATTCAGAGCAAACAATTTTCTTTTTTTCTTTCTTATGTCTATGTACGTTAATACGCCAAATTGACAATAATTGGTTTCTTTTTGCAATCAGGATTTTATTATAAACATCAGAAATTTACATATCAAGTTTGTTTAGGATTTAAGGAATTTGATATTTTGTTAATTAAAAGTAAAAGTTGAGAATAATAAAGAGTGAGTTCACCAGGCGCCAACAGCTGCCAGCACAGTCAACATTTTTTTTGACATAAACAATGCAGCCATGACATTTGATACGTGCATGATCTTCGCACCATTTAACAACAAAGTTAGGGCAACCATATTGGTTGCGAGGGTTTATATCATAAAACCATGCACCAAAATTTGAATCACTACGTTAAAATAAAAAAAGTTATAAGCTTTTTATTTTTTATTTTTAAAACGTCAACAAAATCGCGATTCAAAACGTCACAACTGACATGTTCTAGATAGAGAATCTACATGAACGGCTATGCAGCATAAATGTCGTAAGAAGTTAAAAAAGCCTTAAGTTTCAACTACAATCTTCATTGTTCTTTATTTTATTAAATTATTTGAAGAAAATTAATTTAAAATAGGCCCTTTATGTGATGCTTTGGTAGCAGTTTCAGTTATTTATTTAATTTTCAGGAATCTGATTACGCTTATTATTTAGCGTTTTTTTTTTTTCAATTGGGCAAAGTGATTTTTCTATGGAGAAACGGTGTTGGTCAGTAGTCTCTCCTTTTTATGGACTTCTGTAAGGTGAATTTCTTACAGTTTGCATTTCTAGCTCCGTTGTAGCATTGCACAGTACCTCACATTTACTATAGGTCTCTTAACTGTATTGTGGAGTTGAGATCACAGCAATTGTCCGATGGTTAATGCATAAAGGGGTTGTCTAAGCATATTTCTGATTTATTTATTTTTTCAAAAAACGAACAATACGCTAATCTGCTAATTTACATATAAATGTTATTAATATTAAAAAAAAATGGAAACAACGCTCGTACCTCGAATAAAGTTCTCTTCGTCATTTTAACTTCAAATGAAATTTCCTTCTCCCGTTTCGCACCCGTTCAACACATTGGGCACAGAAAATATAGGAATTTGCATAAAATTGTCATTTATAATTAAAGGAGAATAAAACTTGTTCTAGGTATGTCACACAAAATAGAATAATTTCTAGATTCTAAAACCTACTGTTACTCTATAATGAAATAACGTTCAATGAGACGAAAACCATTTCAGGTTAAGGCATCGAAAAATGTTTAAACAGTAAAATAAGCTTTTGTATTTCAAAAAAAATCAAGATTATTTTGATGTCAGATTGTAATGTTAACCCCTACGGTCCTTTTTTCGGTAGAAAGTACCCATTTTTTCGGTAGATGGCGCATAAAATCGGTAGATTTTACATTATCTACTTTTAGGTAGATGGCGCACAAAATCGGTAGATTTTACATAAATGCAAAGCTTTGTAGATTCCTTTAAATTTAATATATACGGGTTTTCTGTATGCTACTTTACCAGAAATTAAAAATCAAATTATTGCTGATTTCTTCTAAATTAGGTAGATACTCGCTTTCGTGAAAGATGCATATTTGAACATGCATCTTCTTTGCAAGCTATATTTAAATAGTTTACGTACCCTATTCAATCAATAATAAAATTAAACACAAATCTGGACAAAATTTATTTAATTAATGAATAATGTGAAATAAATAACTTCTCCAACAAGGCAGATTGCTATTGACTAATATATAGACAAGGAATAAAAATAATGCACAGTAGGCACATTTTGAATTTTCATAATCCGCTTAATTTGAAGAAATGGATTTAAACTTTGGTATTGAGGTTACAGTAATGTAACTACAATAAAATAGTATACGTAGCCACTTTCTATTGCACACCTACTTAGGTAGAGCATCGATGGTTCAGAGGTAAGAACATGTGCCTCTGAACCGAAGGGTACTGGGTTCGATCCCAGGGTTCTCCTTTTACTTTTTCAGTAGAAACTGTAACATTAACATCAACCGAGGTTCTGGCATTGTATTTGAGCAAGTTGAATGTCTGTACGTTCCGCCCTCCGGATGGGGCGTAAATCCGTCGTTTCCGTGTCCAAGCGATGTTGGGCACGTTAAATATCCCTACCGTCCTTACATAAAGGCAGGGGTTCGGCAAAATTTCCACGATGGTGAGGTGAAACTGCTCCCTGGCGTCAGTGATTGGCCATAGTCGCGGAAATAGGCCGACGTTAAGTAAACAAAACACAAAACACACACACCTACTTAGGTAGGTAATATATATTATGTATTTCTGAAGTTTAGGATCAATATTATGTAGTTACTTTCAGCCAATTTTGTTATTAGGTCCTCCGGCCGATAGAGGGCAACCAGATAATTTAAAATTTGTAATTGAGAAAGCAGGACCTTGTAAACTATAAGTCAAATCCATCTATAAATGGTTGAAAAGGTAGGTAACTAAAAACTGTAACGAGTTTCATTATAAAGCTAAGACAGCTATGGAATGTTAGATCACGAAACTATGAAACCAATGTTCGTAATGTAAAAAATTATTCTCTTGCCAATAATTCTGAAACAAACAAAGATATCGAACTGCGGTTTTGAGATTTCTATTGAAAATCTAATCTTTTTAATTATGATATCTTAATTATACCGTGCAATGTAAGTTTTCGTGACAAAATATAAAAAAACTGCTATTATTGCATATTGCGTCCTCTAGTACTCTTATTTGGAACTATCGTGTACCACTAATTACGCTGTTTAAAAGTTATATATGTCAACTAAGGGACTATTAAACCTTTTCAGCTTTACATATTTTTAAATTACACACACCATATTTCAATGTTTTTATACAAAACCTAATCACGCTATCTATTTCTATTCAAACTTTAATAATAGAAATCATCGGTTTTATTTGTTTTATTCACACAATTCGTTTTACGGTATCATGCTAGTTGACAGAAAATAAAATGTTGAAAGTTCGATTCTAACGAAAAAATAAACGAAAATTATTTATTGTAATAATTTTTTTTAGGAGTGTAGTTTTAATTTGCCTAGGAAGATATTACATAGAAAGTAAATTCTATCTAAGCAGGTAAAATTCGAAACACTGCATGAGGTTACAAATTTCTCTCGCTTTGAAATGAAACATGTATTATTGGCAACGTTGAATCAACACTGTCCAGCAATTTGCGCATAAATATATGGAGTTTGTGTCCAGCTAATGACGCATGGACATATAAAAACCGATGTCCAGCAATTAACGCTTTTACATATATATATATATATATATATATATATATATATATATATATATATATATATATATATATATATATATATATATATATATATATATATATATATATATATATATATATATATATATATATATATATATATATATATATATATATATATATATATATATATCACACCGATAACTCAAAACATAATGGTCCGATTTTGTTTAAACTTGGCACATGCCTTTCTTTTGCAAGTGGCTTGGATAAGTTCGTTATTCAGGTAAATCGGCCCTGGTTTTCCTGGACATTTTTGTGTTTTATATATATATATATATATATATATATATATATATATATATATATATATATATATATATATATATATATATATATATATATATATATATATCTCCGGAAATAACAAAGTAAGGGCAACTAAATTCGGAACGCTGATTTCTGTCATAAAGACTATCCTACGCGCCAAAATTATATCTTAAAAGACAAAAAAGTTATATGTAAATTAATTTTTAATTAATTTAATCTAATTCAAGACAATTAAAACGTCAAAATTTAGTACGAATGTGAGTAAAAAATACTACAAGAAATGACTAACAAGCTCCTAGATATGTGTCTAAGTTGGTATTTTTCTTGATTTCGTTAAAATATGTAAAAAGAGTTCATTCTAGTAGCAGCAGTGGTGAGGAGGTCAACACCAAGCTAGTAGGCCACAATGGGCCTTTTTTGCCAAAAGTCCATTGTAAATCAAGATGGTTTTGTGTAAATTGTAAAACGTTGAACAATTAACATCTATTATGGGATATATCTGCTAGTACATATATCTCGAGCGTAGCTCAGTGGGCTAAGTCCCTGTACATCGACTCCTACATGACGAGTATTAATCCTAGTTCGTGACTTTGCTTTTTATCAATTTTTTTTAGTCTCATTTCACTTTACCGTTATCTAATCAGATTGTTGTTATTCCGATGAATTTTTATCGAGTTTTTGTATAAAAAGGAGATGAAAGTTTCAGTCGTAAACTTTTTCCGTGGCTTCACAAGTGCTTGTTTTAGTGAATGTTCTTTAAAAAAAAGTCACTAATGAGGAGATCCAGACTTTTGATTTCTTCAAATAAGCGCGAACTAAGCCCCCTAGAACCCATATCCAGGGTCAGTTTCAATTATATATGTATTATATATATATATATATATATATATATATATATATATATATATATATATATATATATATATATATATATATATATATATATATATATATATATATATATATAAAGGATGAACAATTTACCAAAATTTAGGTCTGTAAGTTTAAGACAAGAAACTCGCATTTATAGAAAAAAAAGTGGAATTTTCCTCAAAACGTAAAAATTCGCGATTTGAAAGTCAAAATTGGCAACATTTAGGCAAAGAACTTGAGAGAAATACGGATTATGTAAATGGTGTTCTTCAAACCCTTAAGTTTCAGCTTCATCCATCATTGCCCTTCATTTTAATAAAATATTTCCAGAAGATTCATTTCAAATAGATACTTTCTATTTAAATATATATATATATATATATATATATATATATATATATATATATATATATATATATATATATATATATATATATATTTAAACACAGACAAGGCATGGTATGATCTGGTGAAGGTGTAAAAGAATGTTCAAAAGGATATTTTAAGTAACTAGGAATATAGGACACAAAGGGAGTCATTTGGACCATCTGCCGATTGTCAGTGAGGAAAGTGTGACTGTTAAAGAGCATGAGGATAAATTAGCGGTAAAAGAAATTCAAGAATGTGAAAGCAGGTAGTATTGATAAATTTGTGGCGAAGTGTTGAAGTATGGAAGCTTGAATGTAACTATGTGTCGATGTAACCTCTATAACCTGTGCGTCAAAGTGAGCCAAGTAACAGTCGAATGATATGACGCTATCATGGTATAAAGGTGAAGGATGCAAGATTAGGTGCAAGAATTAACGAGCGATAAGTGCTGTGGGTAAGAATAAAATGAGTGAGACAACTGTCCTAACAAGGTTCACTGGTAGTTTACAGCAGAAATAGGCTGCATTAACTAAATATTCTTATAGCGGGGGGTTGTAAAATGCTTGAATATTGCAAAGAAATATATTACAAGTTCATAGACTGGATAGGCAGAAGCTGTGGAGAATTATGTGGATGATTGGCTAGTTATCTAATTTTCCTACTGAGCAGACAGAATAACAATTATACTTAGCTACTGTTGCTGTCTGCTTAGTAGAGAAACAAAATCAGTCATTACACATAAAACAAAGAAAATGTTAGCGACATCTACTACTTTTAGAAAAGAGAATGCAGACAAAAACATTGTGTGTTTACCATTTGAACCGTGAATCACGAGAGGTCTTAATAGCATTCTTAACCCATTTATATTCAACGAGTCGAAACCGATCTAGCGCTCCTGTTTGGTATGCAACGGATTTAACATGACAGTGTGTTGTGATATCTATACTGAAATCAAATTTTCCGCATGCATAAACTAGTGTGCAGCAGTCAGAAGGTTCCTTCAATCTAGACTCAATACCATGGAGATGATGTCACACTTCGTTGGGGACAATTTGTGTCATGGGTAAGTTTTCGTGTTTTATAAATATTTGGCATAAGTAGGAGTTGTCACTCCATATTCAAAGTATATAACATCATATCCAGTTTGAGGATATGGGCATTGTCGAGAGATAAACACGTGAAAGTTGATGCGGGTCGTTATAAACCCATTGGGCAGTAAACTGGCCTAATGTGTCATATTATTTTAGGTAAAAACCACTAACCGTACCTGAACTGCTGGGAGAAACAGAGAATATCGATAAGAATGGCCCAATTCGAGATGGTATATACACCACTTTACCAGATGATAATGGTTTTGAAAGCAGTGAAGACTCTGGAGATGAAAAATGAAATGATCCGAACAAATTTAATTGGAAACAGCCAATGTCAGAATCCGAAGCTAACTTAGTTCAGAAGCTCCCTATTGGTACTACAGAAATGCAGAAACCAAGGTCTCGAAACCACAAGATTGAGTAAAAGGAGATTTGAATAGGGGTACCACATCCCAATTGCATGCGGCAAAAATTGCTGGGTTGATCTTGTGGGAGAAGAGTGAGCCACTGAAGTTTCTGCAGCTTATTCCAAGCCGCGAAGTATTAGAATTTATAGTCAAAAGCATTGTTGTGTAAGCCAGCACAAAAACAGGTCATTATAACGAGGCAATGACGAACCTCTTTTCATAGCAATACTATTTGCCAGTTGCTATGTACACGGTCCAAGGCGTTCTGGGAGGTAGATATGACAGTCGCAACGTTTTAGTTTAACAAGGTATGAGAAGAAATAAGTTTGAGGAAATATACAGCTTTCTGCATGCAGTAGACTATGGAAAACTAGACGAACATAATAAAATAGCCAAATTGCGTCCCCTTATTGACATCATGAATGCGAAATTTAAGAGGTACCTGCCCATAGATACTTTTCTGTCTATTGGTTAGTCAATGATTCCTTACTTCGTTCGAAACGGGTGCAAGCAGTTTCTGAGGGGAAAGCCAATTCGATTTGGCTACAAAGCTTGGGTTCTTGCTTTTCCTTCGGGATATTGCGTGAATGTTCACATGCACCGAGGAAGAAATAAACAAATAGTTATTAAAACTGAAGTATAATCCAAAATTTGGATCTTCATGTAAGAAGAACAAAAATGTATAAGGTATAAGCATCTTTAAAAAAACGGTAGGTCACAGGAAGGTACAAAATATTTGTGTGCTAAACAAAGTCTATTTCGGACAAATGTGATTTTTCTTGGCACATAATATAATAATATAATTTTCGGAAAAAAATCGTAGATAATTAATTTGAAAAGTTGTTACCATAACACACTTGCTTGTCCAGACCTTTTATAGATATTTTATAAGCCTTATATTAATAACTTTTTGGTAACTTTATGAACATTTGAAAGGATGAAAATGCGCCATAATTCCTTACATCGAATTGTCTATCTTTTAGGGACATGGTGAACTCAAGTTTGTTTCCAGGAAGATAGAAATACCCCCTCCAGGAAGATAGAAATACTTCCTTCGTACCAACTTTTGAAAAAAGACGACAGGAAATTGAAGTCAGTTTAAGGGCACGCATTATTAGGACAATTGCTTAGATTCCATCGATTCCTGGTGCCTTCTTGATGTCTAATTTTCCAATATGTGTTTAACAGTGCAATGACTAATATATATATATATATATATATATATATATATATATATATATATATATATATATATATATATATATTAGAGGTGTGGGAACCCATGTTTTGTTCGAACCGAACTATGAGCGAACCCAAGCAAATATGTTTCCTCGAACTTCGAACCTCTAAAATAGTATGTCTAAGGTTCACAGTCGAACTTCGAACTACTTAGAAATTCAAAATCGAACATCGAACTACCCAAAATTTTTCAGTGTTCATATATCATTTCCTTAAATACAAAATTTAGGAATATTGTAACATACAATATTTGATATGTAAAAGATTCCCACTCTTTTTACAAAAAGGAAGGGTTTGACAAATTTGCAGGTTGATTTGGTGAAAATGCCTTCCGGTGCTGATCGTTGTAGAGATGGGTCAACGTTAAATCAAAAACACAAAAACCAAAAACATTTTAAACTTTTTTAGATTTCTAGATCTATATATAAGCTCAATTATAAATATGTTGTTGTTTGGTATTGGCTAAGCAGTTTTAGCAAACAGATTGAGATGGTTCAAAGTGAGCATGATAGGTATAAAATAACCACTTATAAGTTTGAACTGTCTCCTGAATATTTAACTGTTTTGGCTCACTGTGAAATAAAGCATTATGAAACCAGTGTTTTCCAAAGACAATCTGCAATTATCCTCAAATTCTGAAAATTTACGTTACCGATCGCCTTCGAACACCGGCATCATAATGTTGTTACTGAAATAAGTGTTGGGAGGCTAGCGTATACAAGAAAAATAATTTTGTGATGGCTAAAGGGCTCCGTCGTGTCTCAATGTGTCCCATCTACTGTCAAGAATATGCATGAGTGAAATCTCCTGAAATTATGCTATCGACTCAATGAGACCGATAACGAGTTTAAAGCGCCGCGACCGAGTTAAAGGTGCCGCAACTTCGCTACCTTTGGCAACATTCAATGCCTGTAAAGTGAAATTTCGAAGTATTTTTGAGCAACGAACTTCGAACTATTTTGAAGAATTACATATTTCGAACTTCGAACTACTTCAACATCGCTTGTGCGAACATATTTTTGAACCGAAGCTTCGCACACCTCTAATATATATATATATATATATATATATATATATATATATATATATATATATATATATATATATATATATATATATATATACATATATATATATATATATATATATATATATATATATATATATATATATAATATTAAAATCACGTTACAAGTAGTCTAATTCTCCATGGCCTACTGCTTTTTGAACACTTTTTTTTTGTCATTTGTTTTCTCGTATTTGATTTCATAGCCTACTTTCCTCCAAACCGTTTTTGTCAAAATTGGCTCTGCAGTTATAAGGACAATTGCTTATATTCCATCGATTCCTGATGCCTTCTTGATGTCTCAATTTTCCAAAAACAAATGACAATCCAAAGTTGAGATAAGCACAGAAAGATTACTCTGTAAAAAGTATCCTGATAATGTGCAAGTCTTAGACATGTCAGATCAACGCCTACTTGGATATTGAAGAAGAAAAATCAACAAATTTTGTTTTTTTCAAAATAACTCAAAAACGAAAAGAGGGAGTGCAAAATACAAGCCATAATTGGAATGAGCATGAAATTATGCAAAACATTGCTAATTTAATCGTCTCCCTATCTCTAATAGTAACGGAGATAGCAATACATTCCCATCCAGTTTAGGACACACTGTATATCTCCCATTTTTGACTTTGCAGTTGAAATAGTTTGTTAAGTTTCTCTCTGGGGATCGAGAATGAATTTAGAAGTAAATACAAGGGCGAATAAATCCGCTCCTTTTTTTGACGATATACCGAATATGTTTTGTTCAGTTTTATTCCTGTTCGTATCAATTGAATCCAACGTGGGAAGGAGGTGCTGGTGGTGAATTTCTAAGAACAATTTTTGCCATAGATTAGAAACGTCAAGTATTGTTTGGACATGAGATGACTTTGCTCCTTATTACCTGGTGGAGGTCTGTTTCGGCTTGACCTACTATCTGTTTACACCTATCCCTTGCTGTGAGTTTCGCTACTTGGGTTTTTACGCCAAAGATTGTAGGCACAATTTTTGGTTACCACTGATTTTAGGCAGGCTTTATTTAACCACGGTTTTAATGATTAGAGAATATAAGTTGGAATACCTTATAAAATAATTTCAGTAAGGTAGTTGGTGCATTCTGGGGATATACAATTTCAAGAACAGATCATCCGCCTAAAGAAACGAAGAGTAAATTTCTAAATTTGTCTCATTCGGCAGATTTATAATGCCAGATTTATCACGTGTATCCATGTGGGAAGAAATCCATTTGTACGTGATATTTTGCGCGGATAATACAATGGGTACGTTTAATAATTGACGCAAACAACGCTTCGTGTACTCGAACGCAGAATTGGGCGTTTAAAAAATGTTCGAGCGTCCACTTTCTTCGTTTAATAAATGTTCTAACTGCTAGATCAAGTGCTCGAACAGGGTTTTCACGCACCAGGTCGATATTGGTGAATTAGAACGGTTTCAACTTTTAACCTAACAAATTTTTGGGATTCATTGATTGTTGTTGCCCTTACTTGGTGAAACTTGTCCATACTACATACAAACTTGGAGACTACTTGTCTGGCTTCACTGTTGGTTTTTGTAGGTGACGCACGTAGCCAGCGGGTGAGCTAACTGGATCAAGCGGCCCTTCGAATTATGGAAGTTCTAGGATGTTCTTCAATGCTTCTGTGACTATAGTTAAGCAGCGAAACTATAGTCACAGAAGCATTGAAGAACATCCTAGAACTTCCAGAATTCGAAGGGCCACTTGATCCAATTAGCTCACGTGCTTGCTACGTGCTTCACCTACAAAAACCAACAGTGAAGCCAGAGAAGTAGTCTCCAAGTCTGTATGTAAATTTTTAGGAGTCCTCTTTTTTTAATTTAATTATTTTCAGGATGAATTATAATATGAGTGTATAGATGGTAGATGCACAACATGGAGTTGTTTATGCTGTGATAGATGCAACTACTGCCCTTCGCCATAAATAGATATATCGGAAACTATTGGGGCAGAATATTGAATAATGGTTGCTTCCGCGGTGAAAATTTGAATATTTTTTATTTAGTTTCTATTTTAGTCATTTTTTAGGTAAGGATTAAATTACGATTTTAGCGCAGAATATGTATCATCGTATCTAACCGTTTTCACTAATAGTTTTATCTGCTTTATAACAAAAAAGAAATAATAAATAGCACATCAGCTGTATAAACACTTGCATCAACGAAAGGCAAAAACCAAATTAATTGCTTAACAGGTTAGCTTCTTGCACCCTCTAATGGGTTACGGTGTGTAAGAACACACCATGATCCGTTACGATTGTACGCATTCAAGAGAAGCCTGGTGTTCTACTCTACACCACAGACCTACATTTCTCTTTACACTGTTGCCATGATTATTGCATTTTTATGCAATCTGGTATATTGGATGTACTAAAACAATAATTAAACACTTAGTTTCAATTAGTTGTTATGAAGGCACCAAATACTTTTGTAAATAGATGTTGCGGAACTCAGAAAACTAAAAGTTTTGATTGCAAACAATATAAAATCGGCCTAAAAAGAAATAAAACTATTAAGTTTGATTTCCATCAATGAAGAATAGCCAAATAATACTGATGTCTAGCATGCCGGCCCAAACATTAGTTTTTGAAGACCAATACCGATAACTTTTTTTATTAACAAATCCATGCAGTGTAGACGTAGCTTCACCTGACAAAATAATGTTTTCCCAAACTTGTGATTCTCATTAAAGTTGCCTATGATAATATTGAAAAATTCAACACGCCTCTCAAAATAGCTCTTTACAAATTCTTGTACCAGCTGTACTTTGTATGGGTAAAATTTTTATTTTTTAGCAAGCTTACCAAAGATTTTTGTGAAACAGTGTGTAATATAGCAACTTCATTTGTGGACGGTGAACTTGAAGCAGAAGTTGCATCGTTTTAGTGAATTTTCATAGAAAAAAATCATAATGAGGAGATCGTGACTTTTGAATTTAGAAAAAAATTCTTCTAATGAGCGCGAACTAGGCCCTCTAAAACGCTTATCTGGGATCAGTTTTAGTTTTTCTATGTTTATATATATATATATATATATATATATATATATATATATATATATATATATATATATATATATATATATATTGATATAGAATGGGTTTATTAAAGTTTTATGCCTCACGATTAGTGTGATAATTGAAATAGAAAGGGTTATCTGATGTTTATATTATTATTATTAGGTATATTGAAATACTTGATATGTTAACTAGTCTAAGTATAGGTTTATATATATTAAGTGTTTTCTGTGATGTAAGTTTCTAAGTGTTTTAGCTATTAGGTTTTGTGAACAGTTATTAAATTATTCTTGTAAAATAAATGTATATAAAACTACAACATAGTGTATCTACTGTCTTTTATTGCTGCCTGGGACCTAATTAAATTTATAGCATGGATGAAATTCACTCTTAGATCAGGGAGCTTCTTTAGCTAGTGAGTTCCAAAAGTACAATTAAATTTCCAAAAGTACAATTAAATTTTTAAAGCCCTGACTCTTTTCGTTTTGTAGTTTTCAAGTCCGAAATATATTTATTTCTTTTTAAATTTTGTAAACTATTTCCCTATTTGATTTTTTGTTGCTTCCTCCCAAATACCTATATACATATAAAATAAAATGAAATAACAATATTAAATTCACACAGAACTTAAATATTTATTAGCTAGTGTGTGTGTTTTTTTGTTTCTACGTCGGCCTCTTTCCGCGACTATGGCCAATCACCGACGCTAGGGAGCAGTTTCACCTCACTATCTTGGAAATTTTGCCGAACTCCTGCCTTTCTGTAAGGAGGGTAGGGATTTTTAACGTGTCCAACATCGCATGGACATGGGACCGACGGCTTTACGCCCCCTCCGGAGGGTGGAACGTGCATACATCCAACTTGCTCAAATACAATGCCAGAACCTCGGTTGATGGTAATGTTCCAGTTTGTACTGAAAAAGTGAAAGGAGTACCCTGGGATCGAACCCAGTACCCTTGGGTTTAGAGGCACACGTTCTTACCCCTGAACCACCGAGGTTCTTTTTATTAGCTAATACAACTGACAAAAAAACCTAATAGTTATTTGCTAATTATCATATACTTCTTACTTTTTGAATTTAGAGCTCTTTGTATATTTTTTAACAATGACAATGAAGAAAAGAACCAAAACGACTGATCAGTATTATCTGCTTATTTCAGGACCACTTATAAAACTAATTTTTTGGAAGTTTTATCACCTCGATTAAAAATTATTTACAGTTGAAGATGCAAAAACGCATTTCACTCATTCCGATAAGAAATGTGCTGATAGTCAATGTTTTGTCTGTAAACAAAAAATTGACTATCAGAACGTTTTTTGTCGGAATGATAGAAATGCGGTTTATTATTTCAGTTGATCGGTCGGTCTGATAATTGATAGTTATACCGAAAAATAATTTCACAATGGTGTATTCTGTAGAAGAAAGGGTTGAAATCATTACTCCGTGCTGCAAATTTGTTTAATGAACGACATCCGAATAGACATGTTAACAGAAAATACATTTTGGAGTTAGTTGCAAAATTTCGACAAAGTGGTTCAGTAGCCAACAAAAAACGGGATCCTGAACGTGATTTTCCGGTTAGAAATGAGACTACTGAGATTGAAGTTTTAGGACAAATTGCTGCAGGCCCAACTTTGAGCACGAGAAAATTGGCCACTGTTTCAAACATCAAAAGAAAAACTATTCAGCGAATATTGAAGCATCATAAATTTCACCCGTATAAAATGCATCTTGTACAACTGAACGAAGATTATTTAGATCGGCGGCTGGAGTTTTGTGAAGTTATGACTGCACGAATAGCTGATAACGAGAACTTTCTGTTCAATATCTGTTTTTCAGACGAACGTACGTTTTTATTAAACTCTACAGTCCATCGTCATAATTGTCGTTATTAGGCATATAATAATCCAAGAAATTTTCACGTAGTCCACACTCAAACTCCACAGAAATTGAATGCCTGGACTGGCATTTTTGGAGACCGTTTAATCGGACCAAGTTTTCTTGATGGCAATTTGAGTGGCGAAACGTATTTGGAGTTACTAGAAGATATCGTTTACCCTCTACTAATTATACACAAATTATATACATTATTGAAAATGATGATCGCTATCAAGAAAATCAATTAGTGTTTCAACAATATGAAGCTCCTCTGTAATTTTCACAACGGGTTAGGGAGTTTTTGAACAGAGAGTTTCCAGAGCAATGAATTGGGCGAAGAGGTGCTATTGAGTGGCCCCATAGATCGCCGGATTTAACTCCTTTAGACTTCTTTCCATGGGGCCACTAAAAGAGTCGAATTTTTGCAACAGAACTGGAATCTCTGGAAGAATTACGACTACGCATTGTTGAAGAATGCCCTCTAATAACTCCACAAATGCTCCAGAATATCAGAGCTCGTTTTGAACAAAATTTCTACTTTGTATGGAAGCTGGTGGTCAACAATTTGAACACTTACTTAACTGTATAAACATTTTTGAACGTTTGGTTTTGTTTTTTAGTTTTTCAACATAAAATTGACTAATTGGTGCATTTCTTATCATAATGAATGAAATACGTTCTTGCAAATCCAACTGTGAATAATTTTTAAACGAGTTGATAAAACTTCCAAAAAAATTATTGTGCTGAATTCAAAAAAGAAATAGCTTTCAAATGATGTTACACTCGACCCATGTTCTTTATTTAAAATATAAGGGTTGTTATCACCACCCTTAAGGAGTTGATGTGACAAAGTTGAGTTTTATATCAAAACATGTCCCCCTCAACATTAAAATTGACGTTTTCAGCGTTATTTAAAAAAAAATTCTCTGGGCGCAAATCGGTCTGTTTTTTTCAATGCGCCACCTGTATGCAAAATAACTGAGGTACTGAATTGATTCCATTTCCACGCCAAAGATACCAATATAACACGTGTATATTAATGCCCACGGTAAGTTCCAAACATCAGATTTAAAATTTTGCAAAGCTTTTGCCCATGCAGCTTAGATTGCTAGTTGGCTAAATACTTTCATTTGTGCTTTCTAGTTGTTTTCAGTTTAAAATTACATCAGAGTCTAGCAAGGAATTAATCTGTAGACTTAGGAGAAAATCTAATTGCCTACCAATAAACCGTTATTGTTATTAAGCAACGCTAACAGAATATTGACAAATCTAATTGGGACCCCTACTAAGACAAATTATATACCGAATTAGCTGCCGTATGCAACGTTCGTCAGCAACCTGTAATTGGTACGATTAAAAATTAATTCCTGTAAGTCACTACACTCCATCAGGAAGCTACGCCCATTCCGGATGTTCAATTTGAAACTCAATTTCAACACATTTCGAATATGTAAAATTATACTTTGTAAAGCTGACTTCACTATATTCCTAAGTTAATAAACGAGGAGAAAGCCGAGGTGAGAATAAACTACTTGTTTAAGAAGTAATGACACAATTTGGATCAGCCTACTACGATGCGTTTAGAGAATCTAAAATTTATAGAAGCATTAGCAATTTGGTTATGCCAGTGTCTTCAACATATTTTAATAAGTGTGGAGGCGGCAAGTGAGTTATGGTAGTTATTTTCATTGAAATAATCTGACACCAAATATTTTCTTATAACTTTTTTTCTTGTAACGTAAAAATCTAAATTTTGGTGATGAGTTTCCTTTTAATATCATAAACCTACCTACTAACTTTAGTTATCATAGCTTTTTATTTTTGGAGATTTTTTTTTTCCAAAATAAAAAATAAAATTTTCCCGAAAAACCTAGTGCGATTTTCCTGGCTAACGGACTTATACAAGCCACCTACAAAAGGAAGGTAAGTGCGAAATGTTGGGTTGGGTTGTTGTAGCTCGATTACGGGGCCTAAATCTGCCTGCTCCCTAGATCTCGCCGCAGATCGTCTGTGAGGTGTCAGTGTGTTCAACCCTAGGCCTAAGAGATCTCTGGCAGTTCGTTGCAAGTCTTGTATTATATATATATATATATATATATATATATATATATATATATATATATATATATATATATATATATATATATATATATATATATATATATATATATCGTTCCGTCTACCTGATTCGTTATCAGTGAAAGTAGTAGGGGCACGGTCAATTAAGTGGGGGGCTTTGGTCACGGTACTTAAAGGATGAGGAGGATTAAGAGGTTCACCGGCATTTGCTGAGACATATAATGGGGCAATAAAATTGTCTGTAGAGTTTATTTTCTTTTTGTGTGTTTGTAATGAAGATATAATAGGCTTCCAAGTAGTCGGAAGGCGAAGACCATCATCTCTCTTATTTAAACAATCGGGACTATTTTCAATCTCGATTGCTTCGCGGATAATTCTCGTTTTAAAGTTGTAAACCGGTGCTATTGTTTTGGCATTACCGAAGTCTATTTTATGTCCTGCATGAATATGATGCATGGTCAGCGACGATGAGGGGTCGGATTTTCTAACTGCGAGGGTGTGTTCATATATTCTATTGTGGATGCGTCTATTTGTTGTGAATACGGTTTTGATATTATGGGTTCTAAAAAGTCGGCTGATTTTGTCAGTGACACATTTAATGTATGGTAAAAACGCTGTGTGTTGTTGTGTGGACTCTGTTTGTTCTTGTTGTGGTGTGGTGGTTTGTTGTTGTGCGTTTATAATATTTCGTAGTATGTGATTGTTGTCGTATCCGTTTTCTAGCAATGTCTGTTTTAAAAAGTTTAATTCTGTCTGTTTGTTGTTGTTGTTCATTAGTCTAAGGGATCGTGTTACTAGTGTTTCGAACCACGAAATTTAGTTGCGATGGGTGATGATGAGATTGAGCGATTATCGTGGGTTGGTTTTTCGTAGACAGTGTAAAAAAATCCTCTGACTGGGTTTTTAGTGATGCGTACATCTAAGAAAGGCAAAGAAAAATTATTATGTATTTCCATGGTGAACTGGATTTGGGGGTTGATGTTATTTAGGTAAGAAAGGAATTCGTCTAGAGATTATTTGCCGTGTGGCCAGACAGCGAAAATGTCGCCAACGTATCTTAACCAACAGGTTGGTTTAAGTTGGGATGAATTGAGGGCTTGCGTCTCGAAGTTTTCCATAAAAATGTTAGACAATGCAGGAGAGAGAGGTGAACCCATTGGAGCACCTCGAACTTGTTTGTAAAATTTGTTTTGAAAAAGGAAATAAGTGTTAGATGTGCAGTGTTCTAAAAGAGCTAAGGTATCGTGGGAAATTTTCTGTTTATTTTTGAGAATGTCAAGGGTTTCAGATAGAGGCATATTGGTAAATAAGGAAACTATATCAAAGCTAACTAGGGTGTCGCTTTGAGAAATTGTGTTGTTTTGAAGTTGTTGATGATAGTTTTGATTTACTTTTCAAGATAAGTTGTAGGGTCGTTGGAGATTTGTTTGTAGTCTGTGCTGTTTAGTATATCGTCCATCTTTTGTATATAGTCTGTTTTGTCGAGTATGAGTGTAGTGTTGCCTTTGTCTGCTGGTAGGATTTTAATTTCTGTGTTTCGGTTTAGGTCTCTGATTGACTGTCGTTCGTGAAAAGAAAGGTTAGAAGGTGGAGGTTTAGCAGAACATAATATCCTGACAATGTCCTGTCTCGTCATCTCAGCTTCGTCAGGTGATAAGTGTGTTATCGCATCTTCTGATTGGAAAATTATCTTTTCTATTGAGATGAATTTAGGGGTTGGTGCAAAATAAAAACCTTTGGATAGGACTTTGATAGCGACGTCACTTATATGGGAATTTAAAAGGTGGTGAACCAGTATAGTAGGACTGACATTATGTGAGTGTTGTTTGAGATTTTTGTTGTCTAGAAGATGCTGTAATTTTTTTTCTGTACGTCCGTCTTTTGCTGTGTGATTTACTATGTGAGAGTCTGTCTAAAGTGTCCCAAAGTGTAGGGTGTATTTTGAGTGTGTGTATTTTTTATGTACGTGTCGCAAAGCAGTGTGTGGGTAGTGTTAATGTGTCGTATGGTCTCGTAAATGGAGAATCCGAGAACTAAATATGTCTCACATCAAAGATCGCGGAAATATTTTCGAACATATATATATATATATATATATATATATATATATATATATATATATATATATATATATATATATATATATATATATATATATATATATATATCACCGATGACCTTCCCCATTAGTGAACTTTTGCAACGCAAATTCACTTAACAAGGTAAAAGATATCGAGTTTGGTGAAAGATCTCAGTTTGATGAATTCAGTGATTTTTTTTTCGGAAAATGCCGCTCAAATAAATTTTTAGGCGATATTCTTCAATCACAAATAAGTATTATATGGAAACCGATTTTCTATTTTTCATAAAACAGCTGTCGACTTCTTATGACTAGAATATAAAATTAAATTTAAAAATTGAAAAACACGTTGCGTTGGCTCATATTTCAGGACAATCTACGGTAGAGGTATACTCTTATATTGCCTATTATATAATGCGTTTAAAAATATGGAGGTAATTCTTTTTCTTTCTTATTGGTTATCTAATCGCTTGTAAATTTATCTCAGGAACCAGCAAACAAACCAGCCTACAGACCGACGGACAGACAGTTTTTTTTTGCTTCACAAATCAAGTTTTCTACATAATTTGGACTTTTTATGAGTTTTGAGCTTAAGAAAATGTTTCGCTTTATCGTTCCCGCTACTATACTTCCACATATTTAAATTGATTTAAAAGTTAAATGTTAAAATCACGTGAAAACAATATATACCATCTTCGTCTGCCCCATTTCTTTCCTGGATAAATTAGTTTTGAGTTCCTGTAATAATACGACCACACTTTTGATTTTAGTTTTCTGTTAGAGTGATTACCCTTCCAAGTATCTGGGGTGGAAGGAAATATTTTTGCCTTAAGCAATGACATTTAAATAAAAACTTGACTTTCAGAATTTCTCTTGAAAATTATTACTTGTAAGAAAAAAAACAAGTTTACTTATTACTTTCGAAAGACATTGTATATATTTTCTATTGTAACGCTGTCACAAGAACGATTTAGTTTGCCCTATTATCAAAACCCACTGCGACTTAAAAGCATAGAATGTGAAGCATTACCCTGTAATACGATTTTCAGTTTTAATCAAGTCACCACAGTATATCTCGAGCACTTAGCACATAAGGCAAGTAATTTTCTAGTCAAATTAGACCTTCTAAAAGAACATGACGTACCGAAGAAGAAGTTCGTAAAGTAAGGGTGTTTCGCATATTAATTGATGTCTGCTTTTCTATTCTAGTTTGCCTTTAATGCGTTTTAGATGCTTGGGGCATCTCGACAAGTGCTAATCAAATTATCGTCTAAGGAGGGCTGTATTGGCTAAGAGCAAAATAGGTTGTAGCATGTTATTGACAGTGACACTATTGCGATTGGATATGAACATACTTAAAGCAAAAAAAAATATCTATATATAAGGCGATTTATAATCATTATTTCAGTTACAAATCTTGCAATAATTGATATTTGTGTACGGTTTCTTTTTTAATAGAAAAATTAAGTATACACATAATTGACACATATTTCGATTTCTGTTGAATCTAGAGCCGCTAGAACCCATACCCAGGGCTTGTTTGAAATTTTATATGCTTATGTATATATATATATATATATATATATATATATATATATATATATATATATATATATATATATATATATATATATATATATATATATATATATATATATATATATATATATATATATATATATATATATATATATATATATATATATATATTTGAACAACACTTGGCACATATCTTCACTGTATTAAAACCGACCATAAGTTCGTAGATCAGCTATAACGGACATTTTTTACCCCCAAAAATATACAAAAATATGTTTGAAAACGCATAATTTTTGAAAGAGTAAGATTAACTTGAATGGGAATATATATATATATATATATATATATATATATATATATATATATATATATATATATATATATATATATATATACATATATATATATATATATATATATATATATATATATATATATATATATATATATATATATATATATTTGAACAGAACTTGGCACATATCTTTACTGTATTAAAACCGACGATAAGTTCGTAGATTAGCTATAACGGACATTTTTTACCCCCAAAATATACAAAAATATTTTTGAAAACGCATTATTTTTGAAAGAGTTAGAGTAACTTGAATGAGATTTTACATTTGGCTAGAAATTGTGTAAGTAAACCTATGTTGTGAATTTTAAGTGATTTGCTTCGCAAAATGTACAGTTTTTTCCAAATTAAAAATGAAACCTGAAAGGATGCGTTGAAACGACTTAGTGGTTCAAGTCCAATGCCTGGCAGGCAGAGTTGTTAACTGCTATGCGTAGATTGATGCATACAACAGGAATAAACCATAAGCACACTTGTAGAACCCAAACCATAGCACATTTTAAAAAACCAATTCAGAATTATTCATCTTCTGATGATGCTAACTTAGTTAGTAAAACGATAGTCAGGTTTTAAAATGTGTTTTGGTGATTTGGGGTCTCCAAGTGTGCTTACCAGTGATTATTACAGGTTCAAATCTTCACTTAGTAAGGAATATACCATACATCCCCGGTAACCAAACAATATAAATAAGAGGCATACAACATAAAACATACTACCAGAACCAACAATGGTGAAATCTCGGCCACAAATATCCCAAATGACTAAATGACAGACGACATGAAATTTAAAATATGCCAAGTGATTGTTTTTTTGTAGCCTAAATTATAATTTTAAGCAGACATTTTGTTATTGTTGATATTAAATTTTTATTTAGAAAATTCGCTAATAGAGAATGTGTTTTTTCTATCTTTTTTATCTGCTGGAAAAACTAGTTTGATGGTTGACTAAAACGAAATCATTCAGGCGATTAATAAGGAAAAATAACTGCTACGTTTATTGACGGATACTCTACTTTTCTAAATATGAATTAAGTTTCCTTTTGGACAGTTTTTGTAGGGTTAATGACGTCTGTAATACAAGTTTCTCTTAAAGAGACTTACACCGTTTATAAATATAACCCAATTTAATTTTCTAGCTTCATAGAATATTGAGTTTTGGCATTTTTCTCACAAGGAGTTAGAACACAAGATTTTTTTGATAATAGAGAGATATCGGTGGTAACACTTTCGAACGAACTATTTAAATGTGTGCGTCCTGGGAGCTATAAAATCAATCTTCAAGGTTTGTGTCAGTTTAAAGAAAATATCAATTTTAGTAGTATTCCGTATTAGTTATAAATAGTTTACAATTCTTATGAAATTTCACTACTATAACACACCTGCTGTGTCCCGAAATTTGTTTCATCATAAATAAAACTGAATACAAATTATTAAACATATATATATATATATATATATATATATATATATATATATATATATATATATATATATATATATATATATATATATATATATATATATATATATAAAAGTATTTTTAAAACTACTTTTTGTAATTGTGTACAAGATAATTTAATAAAGTAAGTTTGTCGTTTCTGGGTAAACTTTTTAAATAAAATGTGTACATTCTATTATAGAGTAACTAGCTGTGTGGATTATAAAATTATTTTGGGCCGTGCAAAGTGTGGCAAAAAAGCAGGTCAGTACAACGTTGTTATTTTAAAATAAAACGCATTGTCCTTTATTTGATTTATTTGATGCCAAGTGTAATTCTATAACTTCCTTATTAAAAGTTTAATATATAGGGTGGCGCATTGAAAACCAAACAGACCGATTCGCGTCCAGAGAAATATTTTTTTAAGAAACGCTGAAACACGTCATTTTTAATATTGAGAGGGACTTGTTTTAACATAAAACTCAACTTTGTCACATCAGCCCCTTAAGGGTGGTGATAACAATCCTTATATTTTAAATAGGGAACATGGATCGAGTGTTACATCATTTGAAAGCTCCTCCTTTTCTGAATTCATCACCCTAATTTTTTTGGAAGTTTTATCAACTCGTTTAAAAATTATTCACAGTTGAAGATGTAAAAACGCGTTTCACTCATTCCGATAAGAAATGTGCTGATAGTCAATGTTTTGTTGGTTTGTAAACAAAAGATTGACTATCAGAACAATTCTTATCGGAATAAGAGAAATGCGGTTTATTATTTCAGTTAATCGGTCGGTTTGATACTTGATAGTACTACCGACAATTAATTTCAAAATGCTGTATTCTGTAGAAGAAAGATTTGAAATAATTGCTCTTTCTTTCAAAAAGGATGACTGTGCCAACCGTACCGCAAATTTATGTCATGAACGACATCCGAACAGATATGTTAACAGAAAATACATTTTGGAGTTAGTTGCAAAGTTTCGACAAAGTGGTTCAGTAGCCAACAAAAAACGGGATCATGAACGTGAATTTCCGGTTAGAAATGAGACTACTGATATTGAAGTTTTAGGACAAATCGCTGCAGACCCAACTTTGAACACCAGAAAATTGGCTACTGTTTCAAACATCAAAAGAAGAACTATTCAGTGGATATTGAAGCATCATAAATTTCACCCGTATAAAATTCATATTGTAGAACAACTGAATGAAGATGATTTTGATAGGCGGCTGAGGTTTTGTGAAGTTATGACTGCACGAATGCCTGATAACTGGAACTTTCTGTCCAATATCTGTTTTTCAGACGAGTGTAAGTTTTTATTAAACTCTACAGTCAATCGTCATAATTGTCGTTATTGGACAGATAATAATCCAAGAAATTTTCACGAAGTCCACATTCAAATTCCACATAAATTGAATGCCTATACTGGAATTTTTCAAGACCGTTTAATCGGACCAATTTTTCTTGATGACAATTTGAGTGGCGAAACGAGTTGGAGTTACTATAAGATATCGGTTACCCTCTATTAATTTAAATTGTTGAAAATGGTGAACGCTATCAAGAAAATCAATTAGTGTTTCAACAAGATGGAGCTCACAACGTGTTAGGGAGTTTTTGAACAGAGAGTTTCCCGAGCAATGTATTGGGCGTAGAGGTGCTATTGAGTAGCCCCCTTGATCACCGGATTTAACACCTTGAGACTTATTTCTATGGGGCCATTTAAAGAGTAGAATTTTCGCAACAGAACCGGAGTCTCTGGAAGAATTACGACGACGCATTGTTGAATAATGCCGTAAATGCTCCAAAAAGTCAGAGCTCGTTTTGAAGAAAATTTGTACTTTTGTATGGAAGCTGGTGGTCAACATTTTGAACATTCACTTAACTGAATAAACATTTTTGAACGTTTGGTTTTGTTTTTTAGTTTGTTTTTTTTTTGACGAAAAATTGACTAATTAGTTTATTTCTTATCACAATGAATGAAATACGTTCTTGCAATTCCAATTGTGAATATTCTTTAAGCGAGTTGATAAAACTTCCAAAAAAATTGTGTGATGAATTTAGAAAAGAAAGAGCTTTCAAATGATGTAACACTCGACCCATGTTCCCTATTTAAAATATAAGGGTTACTATCACCACCCTTAAAAGGTTGATGTGAAAAAGTTGAGTTCTATGTCAAAACATGCCCTCTTCAATATTAAAATTGAGGTGTTTCAGCCTTTCTTTAAAAAAATATATCTCTGGGCGCAAATCGGTCTGGTTCGTTTTCAATGCGCCACCCTGTATGTCAAATTCATGTTTATTAATTAATTAGAATTTCATTTTAAAAAATCACATTTAGATTTACAAATATTACATAATTTTCAAGTACTAACCTGTACTTTGCTAGGAAAACATTTACTTTTGATCAAGGGAAGACTAAGTTTAAGGTTATGCTCTACCTAAAAAATATTTGAGATAAGTGCCACAGAATGTTTAAAACATACGCTAAAATCTGAGAAACTTAAAATTCAAAAGAACACTTTTTTCAAATTGAGCACGCAGTATATTTTTGTTACGCTAAATAGAGGCAAAAACCCCACAACTTTTTTACATGTCACATATACCCATATTAAGGGTTTAATATATGTAAAATTCATCTTTGTTAATTAACTAGAATTTCATTTAAAAAATCACCTTCAATTCTATAACTTTCTTATTACAGGTTTAATATATGTAAAATTCATGATTATTAATTGGCATTTCAGTCAAAAAATCACCTTTACATTGACAAGTATCAAATTATTTTCACGTACTAACCTGTATATTGCTGGAAAAACATTTACTTGTGATCAAGGGAAGACTAAATTAAGCTTATGCTCTACCTATATATATATATATATATATATATATATATATATATATATATATATATATATATATATATATATATATATATATATATATATATATATATATATATGCTCAAACCTGAGAAACTTAAAATTCAAAAAGATCACTTTTTTAACAACAGCGACAAAAATATACGTCATAATGAAAACTTGCTATAGAATAAACTAACATATTATTATATTAACTTTAGTGAGCGAATTTTCTTCTAAAAAAATCTCTAATGAGGAGATCGCGTTTAAAAAAAATATTCTTCAAATGAGTGCGAACAACGCCCCCTAAAACACATATCCGGGGTAAGTTTCAATTATATATATATATATATATATATATATATATATATATATATATATATATATATATATATATATATATATATATTTGTGTGTGTGTGTGTCTGTGTGTGTAGATATCACACCGATCATTCAAAAAATAATGGACCGATTTTGATTAAATTTGGAGAGTACCTGCCTTCTGCAAGTGGCTTGTAAATGTTCATAAACCCAGGAAAATTGGCCCATTTTTTTCCGAAAAATTTTGCGCCCTCTTTCAGCAAATTTTTATGTCTTCGGAAATAACGAAGTAATCACAACTAAATACGCGGATTTATATCAGTAAAAGTCAATTGCATACCAAAATTTAGATCTGCAAGTTAAAAGTCAAAAAAATTATAGGCATTTAAAGAAAAAATTTGGGGTTCCCTCAAACGTCAAAGTCGCGAATGTAAACGTCAAAATTGGCAAAATTTAGGCAAAGAAACTGAAACTAATACGGGTTATATAGAGAAAATGTCGCAAGAAGAATGTTTTACAAACCTTAAAGTGTCAGCTGCCACCGTCGCTGTCCTTCATTTTACAAACATGTTTCCAGAAAATTCATATCAAATTGACCCTTTCTCTGCTGCTTTGGGAATAGTTTTAGCTATAAATTTGAGGTATATATTTTTTGGTGAATTTTCGTAAAAAATCAAAAAAGCTCAATGTATCTGTTATTATGCAAGATACGAAAAAACTTGTACTTTAATTATAGGGTGTCTTGAGATTCATCTTAAAAAAGTATTTCTACAATCACAGTTTACTTTTTTGTTAATCGACATGTCGTATATTATTGCATTTTTTATCGAAATATAATGCATGTTTGTAGGAAAAGAACCTCAGGACGCAGGAAGTGCGTTATGGTAGCGAATTTGCATTAAATGCTTCGAATTTAAATATCCCAAATTGCTATTAACCTGTAAGGTTCGTTGGCCGGGAAACCAGTTTTTTCGGGAATATTTTAAGTTCATTTTCGGAAAATTTGTGTACATTTTCAAACAATAAAGTTATTTTTATGAAATATGGTGCATCGTTTCTCCTATAAAGGTTTTATTGGTAATCAAATTTGATGCCTGCTTTCTTTAAAAAACACATCTTTGCTACTAAAAATATTTTCATAAAAATTTACTATCATAACGCACTTGCTGCGTCCAGACTTTTTTAAATAGATAATACAACACTCACTAATTATCTATTCTTAATATTTGTTCCACCAGTATGCCTCCTGCTAAGTGCATACCATAAATATTTTTATAATATTTTGTCTCACGTTTCCTGTGATCTCCGGTATAAGGGTTCTGCAAGCGTATCTTATTATATTTTGCAGATCTTCCTTTGTATTGGACAGAGTTACATATAATCCTCCTTTAATATAGGCCCACAAGAAGAAATATAATGGGGTAAGGTCGCATGACTTTGGGGGCCACTGAACAAAACTTCCACGCGTAATCTATTTTTGAGTATAATTTTCATCTCAAAACTCGGGTAACTCGCAATAGTAGTGCGAAGGGGCACCATCATATTGCAGCTACATAATCTGACCTTCATCATCATTAAGCTGTGGAAAAAACCGGGCAAAACTTTTGTGAGAAGTTGAAGATCATTACGACCAGTTAAAGGAATATTAATTTAAAAAAAGTCAAATAAGTTTGTTGTGAAGAATGCCACACCAAACATTTATAGACCAGTTGTTTTGATTCTGCATCTGGCGGCTTTGTTAATGCGTAATAATGCATTCTATGACAATTTAAATAACGTAACATAACATAAAAAGCTTGGATTAATCTTAAGTTGAGCAGTCATCCATTTGAAAAAAGTTTACACGCCCTATGAAGTCAGCATTATGTAACTTTTGATGTAATTCCAAATGGAAAGGACGATACTTATATTTTTGGGGATTGGCAGTTGATCGTGATATTTCACAAAATATTGCTATTTCACGACTACTAGTCGGAGAGCTGATGACAAGCTTAGGGTAGGCCAAAAGGGCAGGAGGCGGCCTACTTGCCTGGCGCTAGCCTCCCCATCATTGCAACTACTACATAGTATATTCTTTTACTAATAATACTAATTTCGGGGCGCAGCAAGTGCGTTATGGTAGCGCATTTTCATTAAATGGTTAAAATTTGCATAACTCGGACAAAAAAACGGAGCGCGGTTTCGGGCTCTGGGGGCCCAAACTCGCGCTCATTTGAAAAAACATAGGTAAGAGACAGAACGTTTATCACAACCTGCTGGCAACTGACGGGGCCCCAGACCGCTGGGCTACAGTTTGACGAATAAAAAGGTTAAATGTCAACTGGACTCCAAATAAAATTGTAAAAGTCAAAGATAATAGAACAGACAAAGAAGAATCTCTGTGGATTTGAAATGAAAACGCTAATCATTTGAAGCCACCAGAAACAATTCACAGGTTTATCTCCAGCTTTATTTTTTAATATGAATGATAATAATAATAGTAATAAAACTAATAATAACATCGCAGTAGACAAACTCCACTGGGAAGGTATTCTAAAGTTTTGTTGCCCTAGGGAAAAAAACTCGCATCGTACTGTTAGACAAGTGGATATAAAGGGTGGCGCATTGAAAACGAAACAGACCGATTTGCGTCCAGAGAATTTTTTTTAAGAAACGCTGAAAGACGACAATTTTAATATTGAGGGGGACATGCTTTGACATAAAACTCAATTTTGTCACATCAACCCCTTAAGACGGGTGATAACAACCCTTATATTTTAAATAGGGAACATGGGTCGAGTGCTACATTATTTGAAAGCCCTTTCTTTTCTGAATTCAGCACACTAATTTTTTGGAAGTTTTATCAACTCGTTTAAAAATTATTCACAGTTGAAGATGCAAAAACGCATTTCACTCATTCCGATAAGAAATGTGCTGATAGTCAATGTTTTGTTGGTTTTATACAAAAAATTGACTATCAGAACATTTCTTATCGGAATGAGAGAAATACGGTTTATTATTTCAGTTTATCAGTCGATTTGATGCTTGATAGTACTACAGAAAATTAATTTCATAATGGTGTATTCTGTAGAAGAAAGAGTTGAAATAATTACTGTTTTTTTCAAAAACGATGACTGTGCCAACCGTGCCGCAAACTTGTTTAATGAACGACATCCGAACAGACATGTTAACAGAAAATAAATCTTGGAGTAGGTTGCATAGTTTCGACAAAGTGGTTCAGTAGCCAATCGAAAACGGGATCCTGAACGTGAATTTCCGGTTAGAAATGAGACTATGGAGATTGAAGTTTTAGGACAAATTGCTGCAGGCCCAACTTTGAGCACGAGAAAATTGGCCACTGTTTCAAACATCAAAAGAAGAACTATTCAGCGATAATTGAAGCATCATAAATTTCACCCGTATAAAATTCATCATGTACAACAACTGACTGAAGATGATTTTGATCGGCGGCTGGAGTTTTGTGAAGTTATGACTGCACGAATAGCTGATAACGGGAACTTTCTGTTCAATATCTGTTTTCCAGACGAGTGTACCTTTTTATTAAACTCTACAGTGGATCGTCATAATTGTCGTTATTGGGCAGTTAATAATCCAACAAATTTTCACGAAGTCCACACTCAAACTTCACAGAAATTTAATGCCTGGACTGGCATTTTTGGAGACCGTTTAATCGGACCAATTTTTCTTGGTGGCAATTTGAGTGGCGAAACGTATTTGGAGTTACTAGAAGATATTGTTTACCCTCTACTAAGTTTTATCAACTCGTTTAAAAATTATTCACAGTTGAAGATGCAAAAACGCATTTCACTCATTCCGATAAGAAATGTGCTGATAGTCAATGTTTTGTTGGTTTTATACAAAAAATTGACTATCAGAACATTTCTTATCGGAATGAGACAAATGCGCTTTATTATTTCAGTTTATCAGTCGGTTTGATGCTTGATAGTACTACCGAAAATTAATTTCACAATGGTGTATTCTGTAGAAGAAAGAGTTGAAATAATTACTGTTTTTTTCAAAAACGATGACTGTACCAACCGTACCGCCAATTTGTTTAATGAACGACATCCGAACAGACATGTTAACAGAAAATAAATCTTGGAGTAAGTTGCAAAGTTTCGACAAAGTGGTTCAGTAGCCAACCGAAAACGGGATCCTGAACGTGAATTTCCGGTTAGAAATGAGACTATAGAGATTTAAGTTTTAGGACAAATTGCTGCAGACCCAACTTTGAGCACGAGAAAGTTAGCCATTGTTTCAAACATCAAAAGAAGAACTATTCAGCGAATATTGAAGCATCATAAATTTCACCCGTATAAAATTCATCATGTACAACAACTGACTGAAGATGATTTTGATCGGCGGCTGGAGTTATGTGAAGTTTTGACTGCACGAATAGCTGATAACGGGAACTATCTGTTCAAGATCTGTTTTTCATACGAGTATACGTTTTTATTAAACTCTACAGTGAATCGTCATAATTGTCGTTATTGGGCAGCTAATAATCCAAGAAATTTTCACGAAGTCCACACCCAAACTCCACAGAAATTGAATGTTGGCACTGGAATTTTCGGAGACCGTGTAATCGGACCAATTTTTCTTGATGGCAATTTGATTGGCGAAACGTATTTGGAGTTACTAGAAGATATAGTTTACCCTCTACTAATTGACATTGTTGAAAATGATTATCGCTATCAAGAAAATCAATTAGTGTTTCAACAAGATGGAGCTCCTCCGCACTTTTCACAACGTGTTAGGGAGTTTTTGAACAGAGAGTTTCCAGGACAATGGATTGGGCGTAGAGGTGCTATTAAGTGGCCCCCTAGATCACCGGATTGAACTCCTTTAGACTTATTTCTATGGGGCTATTTAAAGAGTAGAACTTACGCAACAGAACCGAAGTCTCTGGAAGAATTACGACGACGCATTGTTGAATAATGCCGTCTAATAACTCCACAAATGCTCCAGAATGTCAGAGCTCGTTTTGAACAAAATGTGTACTTTTGTATGGAAGCTGGTGGTCAACAATTTGAACACTTACTTAACTGAATAAACATTTTGAACGTTTGGTTTTGTTTTTTAGTTTTTTTTTTACGAAAAATTGACTAATTAGTGAATTTCTTATTACAATGAATGAAATACGTTCTTGCAACTCCAACTGTGAATCATTTTTAAACGAGTTGATAAAACTTCCAAAAATTTGTGTGCTGAATTCATAAAGGAAAGAGCTTTCAAATGATGTAACACTCAACTCATGTTCCCTATTTAAAATATAAGGGTTGTTATCACCACCTTTAAGGGGTTGATGCGACAAAGTTGCGTTTTATGTCAAAACATGTACCCCTCAATATTAAAATTGACGTGTTTCAGCGTTTAAAAATATATTTCTGGACGCAAATCGTTCTGTTTCATTTTCAATGCGCCACCCTGTATTATTGACATCAAAGGCGTGCGTCTTTTATCTTAAACGAGTGTGGCCAGCAGCTATCATGAATTAAGGAACAAGCCAATCAATTAGTGAAGAAAAATGCCGATGAAAGTAGACCGACTATGTAGAGATATCTCCTTTTTTCTGTGGTTAAAAGTAGTGATATTTACAGCAATAAATGATCATTCTATGAGGCGGAAATCAATTGCGGATTTTCTTCAGGACCTTTGAAATTGATTTGGCTGGGATACTGGACACTGCAAATTTCTGTAGAATCCAACAGATAGATCGTACACAAGACAAAACACGTGGCAACTGTGCCGGTGGAATATCGGTCTATCGGTCTGGATGCTGCTTGTCTGGATTCTGGATAGACACAGAAAGGGAGTAGAGAACAGGGAGGCACAGGCGAAAGCGTGTGGCAGGGAGGGGCAGAACACATCGATCGCAAGTATCCCGGCGGATGACGTCACCTCTCTCTTATATACAGGTCTAAACACTACAAACCCGACGAGCCGATACTATACAATCATCAACCATACTCCTTTAAAATTGTGAATAGCGTTAGTCAAAGGCGCTTTATCTATGACTCTTGGTGAAACGTAACTATTGCCAAAATAACAAATTTTTGCTTTTGCAATATTCGCAGGGATTTATTATCTATAGTTACACCTACTATATAAATTAAATGAACGCAGTGAGTGCGTCATGGTGCGAATTTTCAGAAAAATCTTTCAAAAAAGTAAAAAATTCTCAATAGAATAAAAAATGGTATCTCTGAAAATTACAAAGTTGATTTCCTTGAGTTAACATGATGTCTTGTAAATGTTTTTTATATACAAAAATTAAATTTTTAGGTTAACAACAATGTCATAATTAAAATTAAAAAAAAGTTCTTCCATAAGGCAGTTCCTGTGTCCGAACCTTTAATGTTGGCTTTATATATATATATATATATATACATATATATATATATATATATATATATATATATATATATATATATATATATATATATATATATATATATATGAAAACGAAATAGACCGATTTGCGTCTAGAGAAATTTTTTTTAAGAAACGCTGAAACTCGTCAATTTTAATATTAAGGGAGACATGTTTTGACATAAAACTCAACTTTATCATATCAACCCCTTAAGGGTGGTGATAACAACACTTATATTTTAAATAGGGAACATGGGTCGAGTGCTACATCATTCTAAAGCTCTTTCTTTTCTGAATTAAGCACACTAATTTTTTTGGAAGTTTTATTAACTCGTTTAAAAATTATTCACACTTGAAGATGCAAAAACGCATTTTACTCATTCCGATAAGAAATGTGCTGATAGTCAATGGCTTGTCGGTTTGTAAGCAAAAAATTGACTATCAGAACATTTCTTATCGGAATGAGAAAAATGCGGTTTATTATTTCAGTTTATCGGTCGGTTTGATACTTGATAGTACTACCGAAAATTAATTTCACAATGGTGTATTCTGTAGAAAAAAAGAGTTAAAATAAATAATCTTTTTTTTCAAAAACGATGACTGTGCCATCCGCATCGCAAATTTGTTTAATGAGCGACATCCGAACAGACATGTTAACAGAAAATACATTTTGGAGTTAGTTACAAAGTTTCGACAAAGTGGTTCAGTAGCCAACAAAAAACGGGGTCGTGAACGTGAATTTCCGGTTAGAAATGAGACTACCAACTTTGAGCACGAGAAAATTGGCCACTGTTTCAAACATCAAAAGAAGAATATTGCAGCGAATATTGAAGCATCATAAATTTCACCCGTATAAAATTCATCTTATACAACAACTGAATGAAGATGATTTTGATCGGCGGCTGGAGTTTTGTGAAGTTATCACTGCACGAATAGCTGATAACAGGAACTTTCTGTACGAGATCTGTTTTCCAGACGAGTGTACGTTTTTATTATACTCTACAGCCAATCGTCATGATTATCGTTATTAGGCAGATAATAGTCCAAGAAATTTTCACGAAGTCCACACTTAAACTCCACAGAAATTGAATGTCTGGACTGGCATTTTTGGAGACCGTTTAATCGGACCAATTTTTCTTGATGGCAATTTGAGTGGCAAAACGTATTTGGAGTTACTAGAAGATATCGTTTACCCTCTACTAATTGACATTGTTGAAAATGATGATCGCTATCAAGAAAATCAATTAGTGTTTCATCAAGATGGGGCTCCTCCGCATTTTTCACAACGTGTTAGGGAGTTTTTAAACAGAGAGTTTCCAGGACAATGGATTGGGCGTAGAGGTGCTATTAAGTGGCCCCCTAGATCACCGGATTTAACTTCCTTAGACTTCTTTCTATGGGGCCATTTAAAAAGTAGAATTTACGCAACAGAACCGGAGTCTCTGGAATAAGATTCTCCGGACGCAAATTGGTCTGTTTTGTTTTCAATGCGCCACCCTTTTATTATATATATATATATATATATATATATATATATATATATATATATATATATATATATATATATATATATATATATATATATATATGTTTTGTTTCTTTTACTTATTATTGACTAAAAAGTGATGGTCTAAAAATTTCTTTTGATAAATAAAGAGTATAACAGATTTAAATCACAACTACAAATCTATATTCAAGCTACTGTCCAAGGATCCCAGAAAAGGTATATTAAAAAAAAAAGAAATGGATTGCAAATATTTCAGTCAAGTGAAAAAAAAGTTGCTGTTGAATTAGACATTTAAGACCTTCCACCACACTTTCTTCTATATTTGTTGTTCATAACCCGTGTTCGTTTCAGAACTTCTTTTCAAAGGTCACCAACATATTTGGATTCTCTAAGTGATGCATGTGAACCAGCAGTGAAAAATTAAAGAATATAGATTTTGTTTTTCTCATATCTACTAAAGCATTCTTTTTATCCATTTTCTATTTAAACTTACTATACTGAGAACAGTTATTTAAGAGACTTCTGGCGAAATTACCCTGTGTTGATTAGGACTTTTGCAAAACTCAACTTATTTGACCCACGATTCGTTTACGTTTCCAGTAAATTATAATTAATTCAAAGAGTCATCACTTTATGGTATTATTTTATAGAGCATTAATCTTACTTTTTGTGAATGTTAATAATATAGCTATTGTAATTAGTGCGTTATTTTTTCTACTTTTCTTTACTTTAGATAACGTAAAATCGAAGAAAAAATTATAGTCACTTTTGTTTTGTTGTACTGATTTATTATATGTCATAGAAACTAGAAAAATTTTAACTGATAGACAGTAAATTAATACTATATATACACTTGGAGACTACTTATCTGGCTTCACTGTTGGGTTAGATGTTCTCGGATGTTGTTCAACGTTTCTGTGACTAGTTTCGCTGCTTGACAGCAGATTAATCTGTCTGATAATGCTGTCAAGCAGCGAAACTAGTCACAGAAACGTTGCACAACATCCGAGAACACCTAACTCAACAGTGAAGCCAGAGAAGTAGTCTCCAAGTCTGTATATAATATGGACCAGTTTCACCAAGTAAGGGCAACCACAATCAATGAAGATTAGATTAATAAACAATTATTGTAGCCGAAATAAAGTTTGCTAAAATAAGTTATGACATTAAATGACATTTTGTGTTTTTCCACAGTCAACCTACTGCTAAGTGTCGGATGATATTCGCCTCCATAATAGTTTTCAAATAACTCAAAGTCTGAGGGATCTACTTACGGAATACACCAAATACCAGTCGAAAGAGATATAAAAGGTGCATCGAATAGTCTTATAAAATACAGGTATTTAAAATAAGTGAGATATTGAACTTTGAATTTTACATATTTGGCCAGATTCTTTTAGACACCCTATATATATATATATATATATATATATATATATATATATATATATATATATATATATATATATATATATATATATATATATATATATACCTTTCACTGAATTTCACAAACTGCGTTTATTTTGGGTAAACTTGATAAACCCTCTAGATTAAAAACTAAGAAAGAGAGGACCGATTAAGTCTGTTTTTCCAACATTTTTGGAAAGTCTAAATGTCTAGAAAATAATTAAGTTTGAGAATAGAGCATACATATAAAATTAACCTTAAAATTTGACGTACCTATATAAAATAAAAACTTGCAAACTTTATTTGAGATAAGCAAGTTGACGCCAAGTTACGTTAGAACCGGAAGTCGCAACTTAGCTCAAATATTAAAGTCGATAGAACTTTGTAAGTGTCCCCTGTATACAAATTTTTTTAGAAATAAAGTACTCTTAGTTATGTCGAACAGAAATACTTCGCCCCACATAATATATATATATATATATATATATATATATATATATATATATATATATATATATATATATATATATATATATATATATGTTCAGAAAGATTTCCGCGGTCTTTAATGTGAGACATATTTGGTGGACAAAGGTAGGTAAAGGAAATAGAGAGATCTGAGAACTATCTGACGCCTAGGGTTGAACACACTGAGACCTCACAGACGATCTCCCGCGAGATTTGGGTAGTAGGCAGATTGAGGCCCCGTAATCGAGCTACAACAACCCAACCCACCTTTGTCCACCGCTCTAAGGAGTAGGCAGATTGAGGCCTTGGAGTGTCCTTACATATTTCCTTTATGTATATATATATATATATATATATATATATATATATATATATATATATATATATATATATATATATATATATATACCGGGTAGTTCAAATTCGAGCCTCACCTTTGACATCTTGTAAACAGTAGGAGATACGAGGATGGTTAAATTAGGGCAAAGTTGCGCGTTTCCATGGTGATTAATTATCTAAACGAAAATTTGAGGTGAATTCGAAAAAAACGGAAATTTGCAACTTTCATTTTTTTTGTCAACCAAATGCCGAAAGAACTATATTTTTTTACTATGACATTTTTGGGACCATTTTTATGGGCAATCTGAATGTGTCATCATATTTTCCAAGGTGTTCTTGATTCAAGTTACAATACTTAACTTTGACTTTTCATATCGGCGCCATATTGAATTTTTGCATTTTTTAAAGTTTTTTTCTGATTACAATAACATATCACATGATATCACATCTCACCTGCTATGAAGATTTGGAAAAAATCGTTTCTGCGAGGAGTGCTTAAGTTTCTGTTGTCCTCGCTCGGTCGTATTTCAATTTTGAAGGATTAGTCTTTAATATGAGTAAACTTAAACAAACTAAAAACAAATTACAAAAGATGTTCGAACAAATTGCCCCTATTTTCAATACAAACATTATTGTGAGGATTTAGATTATGTACAGCACCTCTGTTGTTTCGTCGTCTTACTGATGGAATATTATTCTTGATGCGTACTCTTAGACATTCAATTGTCTCTACGGGTTCCTTGTAAACGTCGTTTTTCAAAGTTCTCCAAAGAAAATAAACAAGCTGCGAGAGATCAGGCGATCTTACCTGCCTCTTAACGACACTACCATTACTTATGGTTTCATTGGCCTGGTAAGTTAGTACTGAGTAAGTCTTTTAGGGCTCTAAGGTTTTAAAGCTTTGCACCATCTCGTTGGAACCATAAACCGGAAAGCTAGGCCAAAGGAATGTTCCCCAACTAATTCTGGAAATCATAATCCACGGAGTCAAGATAAGCATCCCCATTTAAATTCCCCTCATAAAAGGGTGAGCCTATTGTTTGGTCATTGAGGATCCCAGTCCACACATTTATACCAAAGCGTATCTGGTTCCTCACTTCTCTGTTTTGATGCCGTTGTTCTCTTGACCAACAGTTTTCATTGTTTTTATTATTCTGATAACATATTGTTATCATGTCTCTCTTTTCTTCCTTTGTAAAAATCAAGATTTTCCATAACTACCACTCAGACAGTATACAGAAGTATTATAAACATCAAGCTGAACTGTCAATATCTAGATCGCTAAACAAATTTATTGGGCTCCCTTCCAAAGCACTCTTTGCAGAAACGATTTTTTCCAACTTTTAATAGCAGGTAAGATGTGATCATATCGCATGATATTTCATTGTAATCAGAAAAAAAAGACTTTTTAAAAACGCAAAAATCCAATATGGCGCCTATAAGAAAATTTAACGTTAAGTATTGAAAATATGACGACAAATTTAGATTGCCCATAAAAAAGTGCCCTAACAATGTCATACTTAAAAACTCTAGTTCTTTCGTATTCGCTTTCAAACAGAAAAATGAAAATTGTTGCAAATTTCCGATTTTTCTTTTGAATAATCAAAAAACAAAAAATTGACAACACAAATTTTCTATCAGAAAATTAATCACCATAGAAACACGCAACTTTGCCCCAATTTAAACATCGTATTTCTGACGGTTTACAAGATCCCAATTGTGAGACTTGAATTTGAACTGCCCTATACATATATATATATATATATATATATATATATATATATATATATATATATATATATATATATATATATATATATATATATATATATATATATATATATATATATATATATATATATATATATATATATATATATATATATATATATATATATAATATAGGAGGAGTTACAGTTCGTAAAAGTAAACTGTCGAGTTTCGAAGATATAGCATTTTCAGCAAGAAAATTTGCAATTTTGCATGCAAAGACTTGACTTTCAAAACTGGCCAAGAAAATAATCCGGAACGAATTTTATAATGTAATGAAAGAAAAACCGGGAGTAGGTAGCTTAGAAGCTTTGTTAACGATTTACAACTAATTAACGAGAGAAGGTTTGTAAGATTACAAAATAACTTCAACAGTTATGGGTCAAACCTGAAAGCGAAACGAAATTAACCAAAGCCTGTAACTTCAAAAGAAGACAACATTATAAATGTATTAGCCTATTTTCTCGAAGCAGATACCTCCCGGGGTTTGCATGCATGTAGTTGTGCGTGCATCCGCCGGTGGGCTATTGCATGTTTGAGCTAGCAATCAGGCGCGTCCCCGGATAACGGATAGGGATGTTGCCATATGTATGACTAGGGGTGATATAGTGGTAGTCAAGATGTTGGTTGGGCCACAAGGGAGCCCATCTGAGGGTACGAAAAACGACCCAAGGGGTCTAACGCCTCGACTGTGAGGGCCGATGGTGGAAAGCGACTCCGGGCAGATGGCAGTATGCCTCAACAGAGGTCTAAAAAGCCCCAAGATGGTGCTGTCAAGAACACATTCAGCGACGTGCCCGGAGAAGATATAGTGGGCATTATTAACTAAACAATGATCAACTGGTGCTTCTGCAGAAGTCAATTTTGAAGGCTGGGCATGGCATGCCTGACGAAGGGCCAAAGATAAGATTCCAAGGCTGTGCAAATCGACCTGGCTGGCTCCTCATCACGTGCGCCGAAGAAAATAGCTCGCTTTGGCTGGAGCGGGCAGTTGGAGAGGTCCAGTCATGAGAAGGAGCTCGTCCCAAGCTGGTGCGAGGACAAGACCCCACATCTGTGGGAGGATGTGCTCACCAGACTCAACGATGGCTTAGACCATCGAGAGTGGACTCTTCTACACCGAGTAGAGGCGGGACCATCGGGACAAACGTGGACATTATCGGTTGAAGAAATGTCCATGGTTACGTTGGAGGGTATTGACTTCACACCACTTTGGCTTTGGGCAGGTGTTCAAGTGTAAGGGGTTCTGCAGCTGAGCATAAAGCCACAGTTACCAGCGTCACAACCGCCAGTCAGCCTACTGCGACTGGAACAAGCCTTTCCGAGAGTGTGAAGGAGTAGCCCCTCCTGCTATACCCACAGGAAGTGGCTCCTGTGGCTCCTGTGGCTCCTCTGGGGGAAATAAATCCTTTATGATTTTATTAGGATATGGAATGTGTCTTCCTTTTATTAATCTCCGGGATAGGTTAGTTAGCCGGCTTTTTTTTTATGAAAAATGTTTGTATTTCCGAAATAGGGAGAAAAATTTAGAAGAAAAAAGGATACACAAGCGTGGGAAGGAATAGCCTCTCCTGCTATACCCACAGGAAGTGGAACCTCTGGGGGAAATAAATCCTCCAATCCTCCAGCAGGAGGATATATATATATATATATATATATATATATATATATATATATATATATATATATATATATATATATATATGTATGTATAGTCTGACAACGAAAATATTATGTACTGATTTTATTAGGATATGGAATGTGTCTTCCTTTTATTAATCTCCGGGATAGGTTAGTTAGCTGGCATAATCGGACCAGTTTTTTTAATGAAAAATGTTTGTATTTCCGAAATAGGGAGGAAAATTTAGAAGTAAAAAAGGATACGCAAGCTGCCTCTGTAGACATTTGGGTCTTGATAAGTCATTTGTTGTTTAACGCAAATAAAAACTGTGTCTGTTGACAAAAGTTGGAATGTGTAAAATACATTATAACTCAGTCTACAACAATGGCCTTTCTAGAAGCTTTATTACACGATACAAAGAACACAATTTTGCATTTAGAAATGGCCAAATAAACACTTGCAAAACAATTATCAGTGCGCAACATATACTAACAGTAAACAACCATGTAAAGCCACTAGGTTTTGCATGTGGCAGTCACAACTTCTTTTAAGGAAGCTCTAAAAATCAAAAAGCACTTTCTCCACAATTCACTTGTTTTGAATATGCAAACTGATTTAGATTTTAGTTGTTAAAAGGTTAACTAAACTCTTTACTTTAGACATTTAAAATAGACTAAGCAATCTGGGATGAAAGTAAATCTTTTAAATAAATCTGCTTCTAGGACTCAGAACCAGGGAGATAGAAAGAGACAAGGAAAGAGAGAGAAAAACCATTAATCAGAGGCAAACTCATATAAATAATCCTTTTATTTCTCTGTAAGTTTTCGCTTACTGAAAAGGCCTCATCAAAAAACAGCATCTCTAAATTTGATTTTCCTTTAGTCTTTTTCGTTGTGAGAGAACAGTCTATTTTCATGGCAAATATACTTTCTGTAACATTCATCAGGATTAAACAGCTCATTCTGTCGTGCGTTGCATTCGTGCAAATCAAATGTTTTTCTTCAGTCTGTAAAGATTACATTAGCGCCTCAAATCTCCCTTGAATAACAAGTGCCTGTCCAATATTGATTCAAATTTTTGCAAGTCATAAAAATTCCGTCCGACCTTTTTCGGATTCAAAAAGCTTTTAACCTGGCAATAAAAATTCTCCACAGGCACTTTCCAATATATTTCCTACAACAGTGTCTCAGAATAATTCAAAACCATTATTTGTCTTTCATATAAAAAGGAATTTCTACGTTCCTTAAATGAAACGAAAGTACTGAACAAAAACTTTATCCTGACGTCACAGAAGCGACAGTTCCGATTAGCTGGTTTCACTTAGGTCTTTTTCTTTTTTGTCAGGCTGTTTTTCTAGAGTGGTCCGAAAGTTGGCTACACCGAAATGACTATGCGATGTTTCCTGAAGTAACATCGAACCAACTAAAGATTTTTTTTAATCTACGAAAAAGTTACAGTAAGCGCTTTTTATGTGTAAATACAGATCGAGTCTGTAAGAAGTAATAGTGGTGTTTCAGCTTGAATTTTAAGTAAACATTTCAAATAATACGACAAGAAATTTATCAGTGCTCTATATTACAGCTCGTTTCGTCAAGGAATTGTATATAGCAGTGGTAGCCAACAAGGCGGTCGCTCGCGATGTATCTATTTAACGTTTTACAATTATACCTGAACGCAATGCGTGACTTGTTTACACTACCGTATTTCAGCTGTGCCAGATGTTCCATAAATCTAGTTTCAGCCAAGATACGGCAGTATAATAAAGTCATTCCTGGGCAACATATTTGGGATAACAAGGTAAAGAAAACCTTAAACTTATAAAAATGTTAGACAACCGGTGAAATTAGACGCCTATAAGAGTATTTATATTTTCAACGCCATAAACAGCAAAATTTACCTAAACCGATCTCCGCTTCTGATTAGTATTTCGCTGTTCACGCTGCCTCGTTGACATAAAAGCACAACATAAGAAATAATGTTTACTATGCTGTGATAAAAGATATTACGAAACTGCGCAGGTACTGCAATAACAAGATTCTAGAAAAGACGTCCAGCTATTAAAATATGATTTGCAGAAAATTTCTCCGGAAAGCCGCTCTGGTTTTACTGGCTAACAAGCCTGTTCAAGCCCCGCATACTAAAGGTAGGTACCTGCAAAATTTTATCAAAATCAGCCCATTATCGCTTTGGTACATATACAGGCGCTGTCTAATATAAAGTACTGCACCAGAGTTTTCCGAACCACTGCTGAGAGTTTAGCAAAACCCTAAAACCAGTCGATGTTGAATGCGACGAAGACACTGTTTGAACCCTAATAGAATTTGTTGCATTTAGCCCATACCGGGGGTGACTTTCGCCCCCTTGTTTTGAGAGCAAATACCTTAAAAAAACTGATACCAGTGGTGTTTAACTTTGCAGCTCTAAATAGCACATCAAAAGAGCTTTCCAAAGGTGCTACTCGACCTACCATGCCTATTCAAATCAAGGTGCGAGAGTCACTACAAACAATGTTAGGGTTTAAAAAAAGTGACCCCCTTGCAAGCGAAATCGAAGTGTTATAGGATTTTAGAATTTGTTTCCAGTTTTCGAAAAAACTTAATGAAACTTTTTATAATGGCCACCATATATATATATAATATATATATATATATATATATATATATATATATATATATATATATATATATATATATATATATATATATATATATATATATATATATATATATATATATATATATACATTATCTACAAATTAAAACTAAAGACAAAAATTGCGATCGCCTTACCAGTGAAAGTTAAGGCTTTGCAAAACACACTTCTTGCCACATTTTTCCTATATAACTTGCTTTGTTTCTAAATATTTCTTTAAAAGTCGCCAATTTTGACGTTTTAAATCGCAGCCTTGCTTAAGAAGAAACACTATAAAAAAATTGGGTTTGACTGATGATTAGAAAAGTGCACAAAACCAAAATATTTCGTGTGGTAAATAAAGCCTATTGTATATTATAGAATAAGGGGTTTGCTTAGCGCAAAAAGGTAAAAAAGTACGAAAAAAAAAACTTTGTGTTTCTTCTTAAAACCTCTTTTAAGACTAATTTTTGCTAATCTGCAAAATGCTCGTGGAAGTGCACTTCGTACTGAAACACCCTGGATATCTAACTACATAAAATAAAACTCTGGACGCAGCAAGTGCGTTATGGTAGTGAATTTTCATAAAAATGTTTTTTTAAATAGCAAATATGTTTTTTAAAAAAAGCAGGCACAAAATTTGGTTACCAGTATAATCTATATATTAGAAACAATGTGCCATGTTTCATCAAAATAACTTTATTGTTTGAAAATGTATAAAAATTTCCGAAAGTAAACTTAAATTGTTCCCGAAAAAACTGGTTTTATGGTCAACCTTATAGGTTAATAGCAAATTGATTCAAAATTTGAAGCATTTACTGAAAATTCGCTACCATAACGCACTTGCTGCGTCCCGAATTTCTTTTCTTACAAAGACGTATTATATTTCGATGGAAAATACAAAAATGCAATAACATAGGGCGTGTTCGATTAAAAAAATCACAAAAAAAAATTTTGAATCACCAACGACTTATGGGCCAGCCTGTAATTGTGGAAATATTTTTAAGATGTAGCTTAAGACACCCTACAATTAATGTATACAACTTTTTTTTGTAACTTGCATAATAACGGATATATTGCGCTTTAATGATTTTTTACGAAAATTCGACAAAAATGATATACCATTAAACGATAAACTCTATAGCCAACACTACTGCTAAAGAATCAGAGAAAGGGTGTATTTGAAATGAATTTTCTGGGAATATTTTAGTAAAATGAAGGACAATGACGATTGAAACTAAGAGTTCAGGCTTTGTAAAACATTATTCTTGAGACATTTTCCTTCCATAGATCATATTAATTTCAGGTTCATTGCCTAAATATTAACAATTTTGACGCCTAAAATCGCGACTTTGACGTTTTGAGGAAAACCCAAATTTATTTTTGTTTAGATGCCTGTAACTTTTTTGTCCTTTAACCTACAGCGCTAAATTTTGGTAGGCAGTTTACCTATAATGATAGAAACCCGTGTACCAAATTTCGTTGCCCTTACTTTGTTAATTCCGGAGATATTTTTTTCGAAGGAAAACACAAAATTTTCCGGGAAAACCTCGGCGGATTTTCCTGGCTAACGAACTTATCCAAGCCACTCGCGAAAGGAAGGTACTCACCTAATTTTATCCAAATCGGTCCATTATTTTTTTAGTTATAGGTGTGACACATAAATATATAAACATATATATATATATATATATATATATATATATATATATATATATATATATATATATATATATATATATATAAACATATAAAGTCTGAAACCGACCCCCGATTTGGGTTCCAGGGGTCCTAAATAGCGCTCATTTGAAGAAATTTTTTCAAAATTCAAAAGTCGAGATCTCCTCATTAGTGAATTTTTTTTAAGAAAATTCACTAAAAACATACAGGCGAATTGAGAACCTCGTCCTTGTTTGAAGTCGGTTAAAAAAAAGCAAATAAAAGGTATTTGGGCTTGTCCGGGATTTGAACCTGGGAGCTCCCGCACTCTAAGCGGAACTCATACCTCTAGACCAACGAGTCAGTTGTTGGAGCTTTGTTTTAATGTCGTATTCCAGCGGGCGTTTTAATTATTTTAGTCATAATTAATGTTTAATCATTTATTTATATAAAAAAACTCGTTTTTTGGTCAACCTTATAGGTTAATAGCAAATTGAGCTATTCAAATATTAAGCATTTGATCAAAATTCGCTACCATAACGCACTTACTGCGTCCAGAATTTTTGTTCTTACAAACATGCATTATATTTCGATGGAAAATGCAAAAATGCAATAACATAATAACAGATATATTGAGCTGTATTGATTTTTTTTACGAAAATGCTACAAAAGTTATATACTATTAACGATAAACTATATAGCTAAGGCTACTGCCAAGCATCACAGAAAGGGTCTATTTGAAATGAATTTTCTGGAAATATTTTAGTAAAATGAAGGACAATGACGGTTGAAACTAAGACTTCAGGGTAAAACATTCTTCTTGATACATTTTCTTTCCATAGCCCGTATTAGATTCAAGTTCTTTGTCTAAATGTTGCGAATTTTGACGTTTTAAATTGTCACTTTTACGTTTTGAGGAAAACCCCAATTTATTTTTGTTTAAATGCCTATAACTTTTTTGTTCTTTGACCTACAGAGCTAAATTTTAGTATGTAACTTGCCTATAATGATATAAACCCGCGCATAAAATTTGGTTGCCCTTACTTTGTTAATTTTGGAGATATAAATTTTTTTCGAAAGAAAACACAAAATTTTCCGGGAAAACCTCGTCGGATTTTCCTGGCTAACGAACTTATCCAAGCCACTTGCAAAAGGAAGGTACTCACCAATTTTGACGTTTAAAATCGCGATTTTGACGTTTTGAGGAGAACCCAAATTTATTTTTCTTTGAATGTCTAACTTTTTTGTCCTTTAACCTACGGAGCTAAATTTTGGTAGGTAACTTGCTTCTAGTTATATAAACCCACGTATGAAATTTGGTTGCCCTTACTTTGTTAATTTTGAAGATATAAATTTTTTTCGATTTTTTTCAAAAGAAAACACAAAATTTTCCGGGAAAACCTCGGCGGATTTTCCTGGCTAACGAACCTATCCAAGCCACTTGCAAAAGGAAGGTATGTGCCAAATTTTATCAAAATCGGTCCATTATTTTTTAAGTTATAGGTGTGACACATAAATATATATATATATATATATATATATATATATATATATATATATATATATATATATATATATAAACATATAAAGTCTGAAACTGACCTCGGATTTGGGTTCCGGGGGTCCTAAATAGCGCTCATTTGAAGAAATTTTTTCAAAATTCGAAAGTCGGGATCTCCTCATTAGTGAATTTTTTTTAAGAAAATTCACTAAAACAACATAATTATTTATCGGGCTAAAAACACACACACACACACACACAAATATATATATATATATATATATATATATATATATATATATATATATATATATATATATATATATATATATATATATATATATATATATATATATATATATATATCTGTATGTGTGTGTTATACCGATAACTCAAAAAAATACTCCGATGGTGATCAAATTTAGTGAATACCTTCCTTTAGCAAGTGTCTTGGAGCGGTTCGTTAGCTAGGAAAATCTCCTCAGTTTAAATAGAATAAACAATGCTTTGTTTTAATTAGATAGTCGAATTCCCCCACTCCGTGCCAGTTCTGAGCTGATCTTTAATGTATCGAAATTTGACCACGAAATTATAATGCATGTTTGTAAGAAAAGAAACTCGGGACGCAGCTAGTGCGTTAGGGTATCGAATTTTTATTAAATGCTTCAAATTTGAATAGCTCAATTTGCTATTAGTGAATTTTTATTTAAAAAAATTCACTAATAGAGAGGTATCGATGGTGTGACTTTGCAAAAAAATTTCAAATGAACGCGAACTAGGACCCCTAGAACCCATATTCGGGGTTAGTTTTAATTTTTATATTTATTAATGGCTTGGGTGAGTTCGTTAGCCAGGAAAATCGGACGGGGTTTTCTTTCAAAAAAATTGTTTTCTCCGAAAATAACAAAGCTGTTTTAATGCAATTTACTATATATGTTGCCTTGGGAGAGGTCTTACTAAGTACCAAAATTCAACTTTATAAGTTTATAGAAAATTGAGTTATTCAAATTTTAAATTTTCTTTCCAAAAAATTTTTTTCCTCCAAAAATTACAAAGTTATTTTAATGAAATTTGCTGTATATCTTGCCCTACGTTAGACCTTACTACGTACCAAAATTAAACTTTCTAAGTGTATAGAAAACTGAGTTATTCAAATTTGAAGCATTTAATAAAAATTCACTACCATAACGCACTTGCTGCGTCCAGAGTTTAAACCTATAAGGTTCGTTTGCCAAGAAACTAGTTTTTCCGGAAATATTTTAAGTTTATTTTCGAGAAACCTTTGTACATTTTGAAACAATAAAGTTATTTTAATGATATATGGTACATTGTCTCTACTATATAGGTTATACTGGTAACAAAATTTGAGGCTGCTTTCTTAAAAGAAACACATATTTGCTATTTAAAATATTTTTATGGAAATTCACTACGCACTTGCTGCGTCCAGACTTTTTTTATTTAGAGACCTAAGTTTGGTACATAGTATACTTTTATAAAATAAACTTACGTAGCAAATGTGGTTGCCATAACTTTGTTACTTTCAGAGATAAAACATCGAACGGATATGAAATCTATTAAATATTACAGGAAAATTAAGTTTTTTGGTACTAAAAGTCAACGAGTACCAGCAAAGAAAAACTTTAAAACTTTTACGGTTTTTTTTTTCATAAAAGGGTCAAAGTGAAGATTTGAAATGAGAACAGGGGCTCTAAACAGAGATCCTAAGACGAATATGGATTACAGACAAAAAATTATTTAAGAAACATATTGGCTTTTATATTTAGGCTTCAGCACCTGTTCTTCTTATTTTGATCAAACTAGTAGCAGAAAATTTATTTGAGATAACGCCTTCTTCATAGTTTTAGCAGCAGCTCTAAATAGAAGCTTTGTGATTTATGTTTTTCAATGAAATAAAATAACATTAAAAAAGTATTCAGCCTATAAATTAATAAACAGAGAAACCGTTAAATGTAACGAATGGGAAAAGTTCGGGCGCAGCAAATGCGTTATGGCAGCCTATTTTCATGAACCTTTTATTTATATATGATTGACAAAATGTTATGATAATTGTTAGATGAAACTTCAGATTGACAAGCTTAAGGTACTGGCTTCTACAGTCTTTATGGTTAGCACTTTGTGTTCAGCATCACTGGTGAGAACTTAATACCTAGTATATACAGGGAGATGTCTATTCGTGATTTAGTTTGCCGAATGTACTCATTATTTTGTTAGTTTCTGAGGTTTAAGACAGTTTTGTGAAATCTCGATACCATAACGTACTTTCTGCGTTTAGAATTTAGTATATATTTACTTTCCACACATGTGTTCGATTCTCATAACATTTTGTACATACGTACATTTGTTTTAGGATCTAGAGACGCAAATCACAACAAAAATGAGGGCAGAAGCAAACTTTTCGAGTTATTTGGATTTTTTTTGGAAAAGCGTAGGCTCTACTTATTTTTTCGACATGTTTTTGTCATTCTAGTAAATTTTCTTTAAAAAAAAATATCACTAATTAATGAGGAGATTGCAACTTTTGAATTTGGAAAAAATTTCTTCAAATGAGGGCAAACTAGGACCCCCATATATATATATATATATATATATATATATATATATATATATATATATATATATATATATATATATATATATATATATATATATATATCACATCGATAACTCAAAAAATAATGGACCTATTTTGATAAAGTTTGGTGAGTACCTGCCTTTCGCAAGTCGCTTGGATGAGTTCGTTAGCCAGGAAAATCTGACCAGTTTTTTTAGAATAAATCTGTGTTTTCTTTTGAAAAATTTGTATATCTCCGGAAATAACAAAGCTATGACAACCAAATGTGCGCGGGTGTACATCACGTTAAAAGGAAAAAAGTGATAAGTATTATAGTTTTAGAACCTTGGTGGTTCAGAGATAAGAACGTGTGCCTTTGAACCGAAGGGTACTGGGTTCGATCCCGGGGTACTCCTTCCACTTTTTCAGTACAAACTGTAAAATTAACATCAATCGAGGTTCTGGCATTGTATTTGAGCAAGTTGAATGTCTGCACGTTCCACCCTTTGGAGGGGGCGTGAAGCCGTCGGTCCCGTGTCCATGCGATGTTGGGCACGTTAAAAATCCCTACCCTCCTTACAGAAAGACAGGGGTTCAGCAAAAATTTCCAGGATAGTGAGGTGAAACTTCTCCCTGGCGTTGGTGATTGGCCATAGTTGCGGAAATAGGCCGACGTTAAAGAAACAAAACACACATTATAGTGTTTCTTCTTAAAACGTCAGTCGCGATTTGAAACGTCAAAATTGACATGATCTAGATTCACAACCTGAACTTAATAGAGCTTATGTAGAAGCAATGTCGTAAGAAGTATGTTCTATAAGGCCTTATGTTTCAGCTTCAGCCGTCATTGTCCTGCATTTGAATTAAATATTTGCGGAAAATGAATTTGAAATAGACCATTTCTCTGATGTTTTGGCAGTAGTTTCAATTATAGGGTTATAATACATGAAGAAAAACTTTGTACCCCTTTTTAAGCACATTCCACGTACGGGGATGTGTGAGATTTGGCATGGTTAAAGTTCATATAAAGAAGGCATAGAAAATCGCATTATTAAAGCAATTAAATCTGCCTATTATTTTATTTGCTTAATTTGTTAAAATATATAATATTTTAACCAAAAGTGTCAAAATTTGTTGTGAGAAATTAGCAAATATTTTTTATAAGTAACCAAATCTTCAGTGTGAAAAACTTTCATTCGCATGTAGGCACATGAATAAAGGGCCAGCTTAAGTAACGTTAAGAAGAAAAGCGGTAATTCTAGCAAGCTGGAAATCAGGCAACATTTTTTCTGGCAGTTATAAATTATGTTTAGAAATCTAAACATTTAAATCGTATTTTTGCACGAGCAAACTTAACGCAGCTTTGTATAATACACTCTATAATTCGATGCCACATATATCTAAATACATATTATTGATATGTTCGGCTGTTTGTATTTTACATAAACATTTAAAACAATTATTCTAATTACATACCAATGATAGATGATGCAGTAAGACCAGGAACACACATTATATTAAATAAAGCACACGGCAAACACTGTCTCACAGACTGTTTATAGCAGTATTGCATGACTTTGCGATAAGACAATCCGTTATCAGTATAAAAAGCTTGCAGAAACGCAGAAGAAAATAATAAATTAATTATAAACTGATAAGCTTGCTAGGCGGCAGGGTATTTTTAGTGAATTTTCGTAGAAAAAATTCACTAATGGGGAGATCCCGACTTTCGAATTTTGTAAAAAAAATTTGCAAATGTGCGCGAACTAGGACCCCTAGAACCCATATCCAGGGTGAGTTTCAATTTATATATATATATATATATATATATATATATATATATATATATATATATATATATATATATATATCACACCGATAACTCAAAAAATAATAGGCCGATTTTGATAAAATTTGGCATGTCCTTTTCTTTTGTAAATGGCTTGGATAAGTTCGTTAGTGAGGCAAATCGGACGAGGTTTTACGGGACAATTTTGGGTTTTCATTCAAAAAAAAAATTAACTCAAAAAATAAAAAGCTATGATAACCAAATTTAGTAGGTAGGTTTACGATAAAAAAGTAAACTATACACCAAAATTTAGATTTCTATGTTATAAAAAAAAAGTTATAATAAAATATTTTGTGCCAGATGATTTCTATGAAAATACTTTTTTTTATTTTATTTCAACAACACACCACGAGGGCTTACAGCCTAAATACTATCGTATCGTGGGTGTCGACAAGAAGGAAAGAGGCAACTTGTTAATTCTGGACTTGAAGGTTTGTAGGTTCGGGGGAGAAGGGAAAACATGTGCCGGCAAGGAATGCCACAACTTGGAAGTCCTCGGGACAAAAGAGCGGGCATAACAAGATGTTCTGTGCCTGGTGACCTGGACAGTAAAAGGGTGCATTCGCTCTGTTCTCCTGGTAGATCTGTTGAAGGCAGCAGGTGGAGGAACTATGGAAGAGAGCTCTGAGCCTTTGTGTGAGGGTAGGGTCACCGATGAGACGTATATCTCTTTTCTGAATGGAGTCCAGGATATCGAGTGTAGAAGCAGCAGCAGCAACCCAGATGTGGGAGCAATATTCGAGGTTTGGTCTTATTTGTGAAGTATATAAGGTATAGAGATAAGCTGGTGAAAAGCATTTGCGATCCCGGGAGAGGAAACCTAATTTATTAGCAGCCGCTTCTGCAACTGATGTGACATGTTGGTGCCAATTGAGATTTCGATCCACAGAAATGCCAACAAGTGAAAAGGACCCATTACTTTAAATAACTTGGTTGTTTATTGTGATGGGTCTAGGGCTGGTGTATCTCTTATGAGAAAGAAAACTGAGATTTGGTGGAGTTAAATTGTACAAGATTTCTACTTCCCCAGTCTAATATGTTTTGGGGATCCACAGAGACAGAACCCTCGATGAGTTTGCGATCCTCATCTAATTGAGCTTAAAAGAGAGGCTTAGAATATTGTATATTTGAGTGGAAGGTGCTGTCATCCGCGTAACTGTGAACTGGTTTGGATGTGCTAGAGAGGAGGTCATTGATGTGGAGAAGAAGACTTGGTATGCATGGATGTTTTGTACTGTTTGTGTAGTATTTATCTTTATTTTGTATGACGTGTCGTATACTATGTATGACAGTCTTCGGATCAATTGAGTGATTATCATTTTTATCATTATTAATAATCAGAAGAGGCCTAGCGACGCTAACAAAAAATTGTGCATATATAAGGCTTGAATGGTACCGCAAGCACTACCCTCTATCCGCTGGGGCCAAGTTTAGATCGCATTATTTTTCACCACCATAAGAACTTATCTACACAAATTTTCCAGACAATTCGTCAAATAGTTCTCTAGATATCAAGGGTAAATCGAATTCAATTTCTCACTTTAACACGTGAATGTCTTTTAGTTTTGACGTTTCGGCTGAAGTAGGTTTAACTAAATCGTAATTGGTGAGAAGAATCTTATTGTTTCTCTGTTTATTCTAACTTTTGAAACATCTGCCTTTAAATTTATTTTCACAAATGACTTGCAATTAACCCTTTGATGCCTTCTATATGCAGGTTGCTACGAAGCTACGAGCTAAATCGCCGATTGCGCTGACTGAGTTACGAAAGCATTAAATTACAATTTCTGAGTAACCGAGGAAGTTAGAAACTTCTACGTAAGGTTATTCAAACTTGCCTCAAAATGATAATAGATGAGCAAGCATGAGAAAGATTAATCAGTTTTCAATCGAGATCACATGCATATTCAGAGACCAAATCTGAGTTTGATTACCTTCTTCATAAGCTCACCTAATGGAAAATGTTTGTACAATTAGCGAGAAATAAGAAAATATAGTAGGGATAAGATAACTCTTTTTCATATAATAAGGCTAAAATTAATTTTAAATCATTTTAAATTTATGTAACTGTTATAAAGCACGTTGAAATAATGTCCAGAGATCGACTTTCTAGGTTTAATATTTATAACAAGAAAAAAAGTCTGATCGCATCAAGTGCGTTATAGAAGTGAATTTTCATAAAAATATTTTTAATAGTAAATTTGTCTTTCTAAATACAAGCAGGCATCAAATTTGGTTACCGGTATGACCTATATAGTAGAAACAATGTACTATATTTTAACAAAATAACTTTATTGTTTAAAAATGTACAAAAATATTTCTAAAATAAACTTAAAATGTTCCCGAAAAATACTAGTTTCCTGGCCAACGAACCTTATTATAGGTTAATAACAAATTGAGCTATTCAAATTTGGAGCATATAGAAAAAAATTGCTACCATAACGCACTTACTGTGTCTTGAATTTTTTCACATACATACATTATGTTTCGATAAAACATGCAAAAATTCAAAAATGTAATAATGTAAGGGATGTTCGAAAAAAAATGGTATCACCAACGACTTATGAGCCATAATTAACGTATAACATTTTTTCTCGTATCTTGTACAATAATGTGTCACCCTGTATATTTTTAAACCGATAAAACTGAAAATAACCCCGGTTATGTATTCTAGGGGGGCTAGTTTGCACTTATTTGAAGGATTCTTTTCTAAATTTAAACGTCGCGATCTCCTTATTTGCGAGCTTTTTTTACGAAAATTAGCTAAAAATTATAGACCTGACTACAAACTTAGGTAAAACTACTGCCAAAGAGTCAGAGAAAGGGTCTAGTTGAAATAAATTTTCTGGAAATATTTTAGTAAAATAAAGGACAATGACGGTTAAAGCTGAAACTTAAGGACTTATAAAATACTCTCCTTGAAATATTTTCTCTACATAACCCGTAATAGTTTTAGTTTTTTTGCCTAAATGGTTGGCAATTTTAAGGTTTCAAATCGGGACTTTTTCGTTTTCAGGCAAACCGCATTTTTTTTCTTTCTTTAAATGCCTATAACATGTCTTTGTCTTTTGTTGATTCAAATAAGCATACCAAATTTCGTTGCTATAACTTTCTTATTTTTGGAGATATACAAATTTTTCGAAAGGAAACGCAAAATTTTCCAGAGAAACCTGGGCTGATTCTTCTGGCTAATGAACGCCAAGCCACTTGCAAAAAGATGGCACTCACCAAATTTAAATCGGCCCGTTACTTTTGACTTATCGGTGTGATACATATATCATATATATATATATATATATATATATATATATATATATATATATATATATATATATATATATATATATATAAAGAGTGTAACTGACGCCGAATATGGGTTCTAGGAGTCCTAGTTCGCGCTCATTTGAAGAAGGTTTTTCAAAATCCAAAAGTCGGGATCTCCTTATTAGTGAATTTTTTTAAAGAAAATTCACTAATATGAGAAATGGATAGTCAGATTTCGGTAAAGTGGAAAAAACCACATAAAAGAGTCCTGACATGGCTAAAACGTTCTAGTAACAACTATTCATAAAAAAAACATGAAAGGTTTATTAATAAAAAAGTTAACAAAAATTGAAAAAGAGTATAAATTAAATATATCTCTTGGGTCGGGAATGTAAAACAACATAAAAGAGTCCTAACATGGCTAAAACGTTCCAGTAACAAATATGCATAAAAAATTTCATGAAAGGTTTATTAATCAAAAAGTTAACAAAAATTGAAAAAGAGTTGTAACGATTGTGTTTTGTTCACCACCGTTACTCTCTTACTGACATAAAGAGAACCCCTAAGGAAGCTGAAATAATGACCAGTGACTTTATTTCTGGAAAGCAATTAAAATTTTGGTTCCAAAATTTTTTAGTGAAAATTCGCTAATAACTTTTATCATGGTAGTGCTCGTACTACATTCCTTTTATCTACATTGAAATAAAAATATCAAGAGACATAATATTCGCTTTGAGGAAAAAAGATCATTGCTATTTAACAATCTTCCCGGTGAATTACAGGCTGTCGTCATCATGATGTAACAAAGGTCGGTTAAGGAACACGAACCCAGGCATAGGTCTCTGAATCTCCGCAACGAAAAATAGATTTCTCGTTCTACCTCCTTCCGACACATGAAACTAGAAAGGGAGAGAACAATGATCGAGTTAACGGCCACTGTAAGGCGAGAAAATCAGCGGAGGTCTGGGCACGGTACCCGCTTGTAGAGGTGTCGGTCGTCTGCCGCAACACAAGCAACAGCTTAGTTAAGTTATGGAGCTTTCTATAGGGCAAAAAGAGGTAAATTATTATCTTTCGCAGCTTATATCGCTAACATAGTTGTCTGTAAGTGTTACAGGTGTTTTCATCTCGGTTTAAGTAAACATTAGTAACCCGTTTTAAGAAAAAAGTAAGTCAAACAGTGAATCCTTTGTTTCCCGATGCAGTGAAGGTTTTTGACAAATCTCAAGTTAATAACTTCAGTCTCCAATCTCCGAAGCAAATTAGCTTTAATGTCCCTTAATCCCGCATATCATCGGGTATATTCTGGCCACAGAATTTTCAGTTAAAATAACCGCCGGCAGTCTAGTTTCAAGAGCATCAGTTTCAACTACATGTTTACCCATTCTTTCTAATAATCCATGGTACACGCAGTTTGCCTAGTTGCCAACTACGAACACGTCGTCCAACAGTTCCTGATCTTTCTTCTGGTGAGAAACTAAGCTCATATGGTGGGCACTGATTGCCTATATCACCCAATACAGTTTCCATGTCCGTCAACAATTAAATTGGGATTCTTGAAATCTCAGGTGCAGATCTAGAGAGCGGTGAGTCCCCTGAATTTTGACTGCCCACATGTAAATTATTTTTGAGTTTTGTATCTGTGACTTTTTGAAATTAAACGGGTATAACATTCATACATCACATAAAATATTTTGTCAACTTGCAGTACAAACTCACACTTCCCATACAAGAAACACACAGAACACCAGTATAAGCCTTGGTTACATGGTCACAATAATAATACACTTCAGGTTTTAAATTTTGACCGACGGTCGTTACGTAATCAACATCCTTTTAATGAAAATTTGCTAAAATATTTTTCATATAAAATATGGAAGACTCTAATTTTGTCGTGCTAAATGACGATCAGTGCATACGGGAATAATGAAAAATACATTTTGTTCACAAATGTGTAATAAGGCCATTATTATAAGTGGAAAAAGAGATAATTAATTACACTATACCTTTAGCATGCAGGAAAAACGAAAAATGCTCTACAGTAGTTCCAGTGCATTTGTATTCCATGTTAATTTCCTTAATTTAACGAGAGATACTAATTTATCTCGAGTATTAAAAAAACAATAGATTAGAAAACTAAGTGTTACTAGTTTAAAGCCAATACCGCTATCCTAATTAAATGCAAAAGCAGAATAGTAAACCTCGAAAGCCTGAGGATTCATTACGTATTTAAATGGGATATGTTTTATAGTATGCTTTCATTTAATTTGAATACGAAAGTGCGATGAAATGAAACTGGAAATTCCTGTACTGAAATTTATACCTCCTCATTACAACTATCATCTTATATCAAACCCTACACCAACGTTTATTCACTTAAAGCTCCCATTATAGCAGTGGGCTCATCCATCGGCCTCTTGCTAATAATTCAAGTTGGTGTCATCAGGTTTATAGGCATAGAATTTGAATAGCGAACTATTGCTTCATACAGGCTTTCCAGTGATATATATTCTTCGTATATATACCTATACCTATTGTGCGGTATCGATTTACTATTATAACTGATTTGACTTTTTGACCCTCCGTATAGCGTTATATTCTGGTTGGTGTAAGATGTAATAAGGTGTGTGGTACAAATATTTTACTATCATAAGAGAGACTATACAGGAAAGCAATATGGCTAAAATTATTAGAAAAAATTCGGGACGCAGCAAGTGCGTTATGGTAGTGAATTTTCAAAAAATGTTTTTAATAGCAAATATGTGTGTGTGTTTTTTTTTCATAAAGCAGGCAGTAAATTTGATCACCAGTATAACATATATAGTAAAAACAATGTGCCATGTTTCATCAAAATAACTTTATTGTTTGGAAACGTACAGAAATTTCCGAAAGTAAACTTAAAGTGTAACCGAAAAAATCGGTTTCTTGGTCAACCTTATAAGTTAATAGCAAATTGAGCTTTTCAAATATGAAGCACTTAATCAAAATTCGCTACCATAACGCACTTGCTGCGTCCAGAATTTCTTAACTTACGAACATGCATTATATTTCGATGGAAAATGCAAAAACATAAGGCGTTTTCGACTAAAAAAAAAATATTTGTATCACCAAAGACTTATGGGTCACCCTGTGATTGTAGCAATAATTTTTTAAGATGTAGCTCAAGACACCGTATAATTAATGTATACAATATTTTTTCATATCTTGTATAATAACGTATATATCGAGCTAACGGATATATTGAGCTTTATTCATTTTAACGAAAATTCGACAAAAATCATATACCATTAAACGATAAACTCTATAGCTAAGGCTACTGCCAAGCATCACAGAAAGGGTCTATTTGAAATGAATTTTCTGGAAATATTTTAGTAAAATGAAGGACAATGACGGTTGAAACTAAGACTTCAGGGTAAAACATTCTTCTTGATACATTTTCTTTCCATAGCCCGTATTAGATTCAAGTTCTTTGTCTAAATGTTGCGAATTTTGACGTTTTAAATTGTCACTTTTACGTTTTGAGGAAAACCCCAATTTATTTTTCTTTAAATGCCCATAACTTTTATATGTTTTGACCTACAGAGCTAAATTTTGGCAGAGGGCTCACCTATAACGACATAAATCAGCGTACCAAATTTGGTTGCCCTTACTATGTTAATTCCGGAGATATAAAATTTTTTTGAAAGAAAACACAAAATTTTCCGGGAAAACCTGGGCCGATTTTCCTGACGAACGAACTTATCCAAGCCATTTACAAAAGGAAGGTACTCACCAAATTTAATCAAAATCGGCCTATTATTTTTTGAGTTATCGGTGTGATACATATATATATATATATATATATATATATATATATATATATATATATATATATATATATATATATATATATATATATATATATATATATATATATATATATATATATATATATATATATATATATATATATATATATATATATATATATATATATATATATATATATATATATATAAAAATTGAAACTGACCCCGGATATGCGTTCTAGGGGGTCTAATTAGCGCCCATTTGAAGAAATTTTTTCAAAATTGAAAGGCGGGATCTCCTCATTAGTGAATTTTTTTTAAAGAAAATTCACTAAAACAGAGGTAGGCTGACTACCCTAAATAGGAAGTAAGGGATTTAAACGATCTCTCTATTTTGTAATTAAAAAACGCCATGGTTTTACGATTTATTGCAAAAATGTACAGTTAGAAAAAGGAGATTCATCTGACTGACGAAATTCGCCACAACCCACTAAAAAATTTATAACCAATCGCGTTTTATTTTTAATAACGAGAAATCCAGCAAAAATAATTTTAGTGTATTTTTTGGACGGTATCAGTTAAAAATAAAACGTAAAAAGTTATCAGCATTCTTCATAGTTGCCAACGTTGGTTTTGTTTAAAACGCTATAGTAAATTGCTGTGTAAATTGTAACCGCATGACAGTAGTTGTCAGTCGTTAACAGTAACTCAGAAACATGGTTTACGAGTATTTAACAGAGACCACAAAATAAAAATTCTGCAGTGGTGAGGAGGCTAACGCCAAGCAAGTAGGCCACAATGGGCCCTTTTTGCCGACCCCAGCAACCATGCTCTACACCTCCTCGGTTCCGTCGCCAAACCGCCTCGACCTCGAAATGAAGGCCGTGATGGTCTTCAATTGGACGGTACTTACCTGATTCCTCTGCAGAGTCCTCAAACCGAACAATTCTGCTTGAAGACTCCCAAAAGCCTCGCATTCACACAGGTAATGGTAAGACGTTTCTTCATCCTCGCCGCATTCCTGGCAAATGGGATCCCTCTCTACGCCTGTCAATGTGAGTAGTCTTCTAAAGGAGCAGTGGCCTGTCAGCACCCCAAGGATGCGGCGAAGCGTAGATTGACTCCTACCGAGTAGCCAAACAGTTTTATGTTTGTCCGGCCCCTCAAAGAATTCCCTCGCCTGCTTACAGCCATCAACCGACCCCCAGTGCCTCTCCATGGCCTCCCCAGTCCACCTGTATAAGGCTACAGAGACCGTCTTCCTACTTATGTCTATCGCAGGCTCCGGGCCACAGAACGGCCACCGAGAACCAAGCCTTGCGAGATCAATCACAACCTCATTCCCCGCTACGCCACAGTGTCCCGGAACCCACACCAGTTGAACCTTATTTGTCCTAGCTAGTCCATTGAGGGCGTCAGCGCACTCCTGAACCAGTGTTGACCTAAATGGCCGCGCAGACTTCCCGGAGGACCGCCTGGCTATCCGAGCAAATGTATACACATTTCTCGGGACTCATCCTCACATCCTGTCTACTGGCCACATACAGGATAGCGTACACCTCCGTTTAGAAGGCCGTGGTATATGCTCCCAGAGCATAACTCTCGCGCACCCTCAGGCTCTCGATGTATATTCCTGCCCCGGAGGATTGTTAATCCTCCAGCCGCGATCCGTCGGTAAAACAGACCACGCTTGCGACCTGGAATGCAACCACATTTCCCTCCACTGTTCACTACTGAGGATCCTGAGGGTATATGGCCTAGTCAACCTAATATCGTCCGTATCTTGATGGCGGAAATCATCTGCAGATGCTGCTCGCCTATTTTTTAAATATTTCCCGATTTGCCGCCTATATCAATTAAGGGACAATTAGTAAAATTGAAAAGCAATCGCTTCAGCTTGGACACGTGAGGCAGATACAAAAAAAAAACATGGAATGCGCTGAGTAACGATACCAAATTGAATGTAATACTTGAGTTTGGGGAAAACTCACATGCTTCGAGTCGACAAGCAGCCACAACATTGGATGTTAGCCATTCATTGGTTACTCGAATATGAGAAGGAAATAAAATGGATGGATATGTTAGCAAAGGTTAATGTTTGGGGAGAGATAGTTGGAACTCTTGTCATTGATCCCGTTTTCGTTAAAGGAAATTTGAATGGAGATAATTCTTTAGCACTGCTTCAAGATAATGTGGTGCCAACTTTGGCAAACATATATTCTGGTCGAGCAAACCCACGAGTTTCAGTGAATGTGATAAGACACCAGCAAGATGGAGCACCAGCACATTTCAAGAACAAAGCCCGGCAGCGCCTTCGCTTAATATTTCCAAATCTGTGGATATCAGGCAAGGATCGTTAGAATGGGCAGCACAATTAGCCTATATTACGCTTAATAGACTTCTTCTTATGGGTTTAATGCATGCATTTTGAACAACACGTGCATTAAGATTGATGCATTTTTCTAATTTTCTCTCATTATTAGTAATGAAACCCGACTAGTTATTAATTTTTTAGTGTGTTGCAGCGTAGTTCGTCAGGTCAGATGAATTGGTTTTCTTACCGTTAGTTTTTGCAATCTATTTTAAAACCAAAACATGTTTGAATAGAGACTAAAAAGATCTTTCAAAAGGGAGTTGAACGTAGATGTGAAGTTTTCACAATACAGGATGTAATTTTTTATTATAAAATTGACGTGTTTCTGGATTTTTTATGAATGTGCAAAAGAATTGAGATACTGAATTTATTCCATTTGGCTGTTCCACTCTGTATAAAGAAGAAGCATGCATTTCACGCTAAGTCAAAATTTCTTGGGTTATTATATATGTCAGTTTGAAGTTAGGGTCAATAGTACACAAGTAATCTAGCCAGCGATTATCCAATATACTATAACGTGACCGTTCAGCTTTTTGACGGTAATAGATTCGGTTTTAATTGTAACAAATTTTATAAAGACAACTAACAAAAAGATCGCGAAAGTCTTATTTCGATATTTATATTATTTTGCAAATGATCGATACCCTAGGACCCTTATCTGAGGTCCGTTTCAGACTTGATATACTATATCCAATAAATTGCCTCTTGGATTTTCGTAATCGGATTACAAGGCCTAATTCGCATGTCTGGTACTTTTCCGTACCTTAATTTTCTTCATTTAGTCAATAAAATTAAACGAATTGAATAAATTATTTTTATTAAACACAATATTTTCAATTTGTGCTCTGGTTGTGTCTATAACTCAATTTTCCGTTGAGGTAGAAAATAAAAATTTGGCATATGTACTGTAGTGTTATAGCTTTTATTAAAATCAGAATAGTTTTCCAGAATTTTTTAAAATATTTTTGGAAAAAACTGATCCAATGGTGCTGCCTAATGAAATTATTAAAGCTATTGTTTACAAAAGGAAAGTGCATACCAAATTACAAACGTGGCATGTATCTTTATCTATTAATCGGTCGGATGACCTCGTTTTGCCCAAACAATCGAAACAGTTTTATTTAAAAAAAGGCAAAGAAAGTTTCCCTTAACCAATTTGTATCTTTCAAGCATAATCGTTGTTTTATAAAATTTTAGTATCCATGCTGTTTTTATGAGACTTTACTACGTATCAAAATCTTAACTATTTTGGCTTAAAGCGAAATTGAGTTATTGGAACTTAAAACATTTCTATGAAAATTTATACCAAAGCTTTCCGCATTCAAAGTTTTTTTGAACATTAATTTACTTTTTAACCAGCAAGTTTTTAATAAAAACAATAATTTTTAATGCTGCAATTTTGCTACCATAACACACTTGCCACATCCAAGCTATTTAAAGCTGATAAAAAACTGTAGCTTTCTATGTTAGACTAGCAAGAAAGGTCCATTTTAAATTCATTTTTGCAAACATTTTAGCATTTTAGACAAGTGAAATGAGGTAACCATCTTAAACATAAATTTTAGAGAAAACAAAATGTGGAGTTCACCTTTAATACAACTGCGCTCCCCTCCATGAATAATTGACTGCCTCAAATATTTGGTAACATTACATATCTCAATTGGAAAAAAGTGTCTATTTCAAATAAATTTTTACACAATTTTTTATCAAATGTAGAGAAAGTAATTATTGTAAAGTAATTAAATCGGTAGATGGGGGGGGGGGGGAGGATTGTTAAAATGGCCAACACGATCACCCGATGTTACGCCATTAAACTTCTTATTAAATCACAGGATTTAACTGACTTAAGAAGACGAAAAACGATTGCGATTACGTCGGCCACTCCCCAGATGTTGATTAACATTAGAAGACATATTTTGTTACGATTAGGATGCTGCTAAGATGTTCAAGGCATGCATTTTGAACATCTCGTCTGCGTCTTCTTAATTTCTCGAGAACTCGAGAATGAAACGCGTTCTTTAATTATTATTTTTTCGTACGTTTTTATTTTATTTCAACAACACACCACGAGGTCTTAAAGCCTAAGTACTATCGTACCGTGGGTGTCGACAAGGAGGAGAGAGGCAAATTGTTAATTCTGTACTTGAAGGTTTGGAGGTTCGGAGGAGAAGGAAAAACATGCGCCGGCAAGGAATTCCACAACTTGGAAGTTCTTGGGACAAAAGAGCGGGAATAACAAGATGTTCTATGTCTGGTGACTTGGACAGTAAAAGGGTGCATTCGCTCTGTTCCCCTGGTAGATCTGTTGGGAGCAGCAGGTGGAGGAACTATGGAAGAAAGCTCCTCTGAGCAGTGCCCGTGCAGATATCTATAAAAGAGAGAGAGAGGTCACCAACGGCCCGTCGGTGGGCAAGGGATGGCACCCTTTGGGTGAGGGTAGGGTCACCGATGAGACGTATAGCTCTCTTCTGAATGGAGTCCAGGATAGCGAGTGTAGAAGCGGCACCAGCACCCCAGATGTGGGAGCAGTATTCGAGGTTTGGCCTTATTTGTGAAGTAAATAAGGTATAGAGATTATCTGGTGAAAAGTATTTTCGAGCCCGGCATCGAAAACCTAATTTCTTAGCAGCCGCTTCTGAAATTGATGTGACATGTTGGTGCCAATTGAGACTTTGATCCACAGAAATGCCAACAATTGAAAATGACTCATTACTTTGAATAACTTGGTTGTTTATTGTGATGGGTCTAGGGCTGGTGTATCTCTTATGAGAAAGAAAGCAAGACTGAGATTTGGTGGGGTTGAATTGTACAAGATTTCTACTTCCCCAGTCTAATATTTTTTGGAGATCCACAGAGACAGAACCCTCCATGAGTCTGCGATCCTCATCTAGCTGGGCTAAAGAGACAGGCTTAGAATATTGGTATATTTAAGTGAAGGGTGCTGTTGTCCGCGTAACTGTGAACTGGGTTGGATGTGCTAGATAGGAGGTCATTGATGTGGAGAAGAAACAATATAGGGGCTAAAGCTGAACCTTGAGGAACTCCTGCATTAATTGGATATAGTTTAGAGGAATGGCCATCCACGACAACAGAAATGCTCCGGTTGGAAAGGAAATTTGCTGTCGAGGTACAGAGTTTTGGTGGTAGGCCATAGGTCGGAAGTTTATTAAGCAGCGCCGCGTGCCAGACCTGGTCGAATGCTTTGGATATGTCTAGAGTGACAATATGTGATTCACCGTGTAGTTCCATAGACTTGTTTTAAGAATGGGTGACAAAGGAAAGGAGGTCGGCAGTTGATCTGCGCTGACGGAATCCATACTGCCTGTCGTGGATTAGACTGTTGTTGTTGTTGGAGCCAAGTTGATTAATTTTCTTCTTTCCACGGTAAATTTTTGCAGCAAATTTTATTACTAAAGCCTTTTTTAATAGAATATGAAGAGAACTTTCAAAAGAGGTGTCACAAGCTTCGTCCCATTTAAAATTAGGTGGTTGCGACTTTCACTTGAAGAGGATAAATGTAGAGCCAAAGTTTTCAGGTTGCAGGATGTCAGTTTGAAATTGAGGTGTTTCGTGTTTTTAGCGAATTTTTGTTAAGAAAAATTCGCTAATAGAGAGGTCACGATGAAAAACTTTTGAAACAATTTCTTCAGAAGAGCGGGAATTTGGGTCCCTAGAACCCAAAACCAAGATTCGTTGAAATGTTTGTATGCTTATGTATATATTTTTATATATATATATATATATATATATATATATATATATATATATATATATATATATATATATATATACGTGTGTGTGTGTATCTGAGCGATAATGCAAAAAATACTAAACTGATTTCAATCGAACTTGGCAAAAATGTTGTTTGTTATTATGCTCAAGTTTTTCTGGTGGAAGATCGGGAAAACATTTTCAAAACGCTGTATTTTTGAAAGTATCAGAGTATTTGGAATGATACTTTACATGTGGCTATAAATACTGCAAGTAACCCTATGTTGTGAATTTTAAGTAATTTGCTGCACATTGTTAAGAATTTTCTCCAAATTAAAAATAAAATCCCAAAAACATGCGTTTAGACGATTTAGTGGTTAAAGTCCAATGCCTGACAGACAGAGTAGTTAACTGCCATGCGTAGATTGATTCATACAACAGGTATAAAATGTACATAAACGGTAACCAAACTAAATATATACCAGGCATAAAACATACTACCCGAACCGACAATTAGGAAATCTCGGCCGCAATTATGGAAAATGACAGACGACATGAAATTAAAAATTTGCCAAGTGATTGTTATCTAACTGGCGGATTCAATCAATTATTAGAAAATACTATATTTGTAGCTTTATGGACGACCTTAAATACAGTTTTAGCGCAGCACAATATATATATATATATATATATATATATATATATATATATATATATATATATATATATATATATATATATATATATATATATATATATATATATATATATATATATATATATATATATATATATCTATATATATATATATATATATATATATATATATATATATATATATATATATATATATATATATATATATATGCTGTCGCATAATATAGTAGAAATGTAAAAAAAATCAAGCCAAGTCTCTGTAAAAATGATTCTAAAATAGTTTTTTATGTTTAAACTTAAACATAAGACTTCATATAAGACCGAAACAGTCCTGGAATGTGTGTTCAATGAAAATTTTGCTAATTCTGTAAGTAATTGTTACGTATACTTTGAATATAATATCCCGGGCATGAAGTCGATCTAATGTATCATGTAACAAAACGTCAGTTCACGTATGCCTAGATGGCTGAGAGGCATCGCGCTTGCCTCATAAGCAGAAGTTTCCTCGATCGAATCCAGCTCGATGAATGTTTTGTTTTATGTTTTATTTTGATATTTGGAGAAACAATAGTGCACAGGTTTCATACATTTTGAACAAGATCACATTTTTGTTTAAAACGCCAACCAAATTTGTCAGCTTTGAGTCTGAAATTATAATTTTCTTATTATTGACATTGATAAAACCGGTTTGATTAGGTTGACTAAAACTAAATCATATTGGCGATTAATACGGAAAAATAACTGCTACGTTTATAATTTGGCAGATACTTTACTTTTTCAATATCAATTAAGTTCCCTTCTGTAAATCTTTTGTATAGCGTTAATTAAATTTGTAATACAAGTTCTTTTAAAGAGACTTATCTACAGATATAGCATAATTTAGTTCTTTAACTTAATAGAAAATTGAGTTTCGATTTTTTTTCCAAAGGAGTTAGAACGCAATATTTGTTTGATAATAGAGATATATCGATGGTAACACTTTCTAAAATCGATCTTCAAGGTCTGTGTAAGTTGAAAGTATTAACTTTACTAATACGCCGTATCCTAATAGTGTACAATTCTTATCTTTTGGAAATCTTCTGTATAACTTTAATAAAATTTGTAATACAAGTTTCTTTTAAAGAGGCTTAGACTATCTACAGATATAGCAAAATCTAGTTCTTTAGCTTCATAGAAAATTGAGTTTTGAGAATTTTTTCCAAAGGAATCAGAACGCATTTTTTTTGATGATAGAGAGATATCGATGGTACCACTTTACAATATTTAACAGCCGATTAGTTAATAAAGGCTTCAGACGACCAATCACAGATTACGATTCAGGTTTTTGTCATGACAACCAGAGATTTTGAAGCTGTGATTGGCTGTATGAAGCCTGGATTAACTAACCGGCCGTTAAATATTTAATCGAGCTTTGTGAAACTGGTCATAAGTATGGCAAAAAATAACTGAACAATAGATTTTTGTTGTATTTTGAAATTCTGCCTGCGTATGTTTGAAAAAATTTACAAATACACCTGGCTTTCTTTCACTTTAAAATTTATTACATAATTTTCCCTTATTTATATTACTGCAGTAAGATATTTTTCCAAATGTCTCAAATAAACCGTAAAGGCAGCAACTTTATATTTGTTACTCAATGTCAATATGAACAGTTCTATCTCGAGACGAATTCCGTCAATAAAAGCGAACCTAAATTTGGCAGTGTATCGGACTGACATGTGAAAACAATATGAGTATTGATCATTCTATTTGCCTCATATGCCTCAGATATTCTCAAGGTCGCAAGTCACGAGCGAACTCCAACTGGAGAACTAATAGTCCGTTACTAATTCTGAGGAGGAACGCTTTACACTGATGTAGGTCATATTTAGACTTCCATATTTTCACTTTGGGGTTCTGATATAAAAGCATAGCGAAAATAGATAACGGATTTTTCCGTATGAATAGTATTAGTGGAAAAATACTTTGGAAAGTATAACATAAGGTTTTATGTTAGTTATGATAACTTATTTTACTAACTAAATATTTTATCGTTAATAATTAAACCAATGTCTCATTAATACCTACTTTTTAGACATATTTGTTACGAAATGTGTGTATCCAAGACATCATGGACTTAACTGTTGTGCCAAAAAGTAGATGCTAAGTCGCTTTTTAACAGCTCGAGCTCAATGCTTGAAAGGTATTTCCACCCACCAAGCCACTCCAAAGTTTAGACAATCTAACCATGATTCGCAGAGGACAGTTCGACAAGTTGCAGACACCGCTTTGGTAGGCTGTTTGCGTTCTACAGCTTAGTGAAAGTTTGACTTTTTTCAGTGTAAATAATAACATTTTAAAATATGTTACTTCTGAACTGATTGCAGGCGTCAGTATTAATTCGTAGCAGTAGTCTTAGTAATATAGTATTGTCCATTATACTTTGTTTGCCTTTTAGGGAATTTTCGTAAAATTCACAAAGGGGAGATCCCGAATTTTGAATTTTGAAAATACAGCTTTAAATGTGGGCAACCTGCCCTCCTAGAACCCATATCCGGTTTCAGTTTCGATTACATATATATATATATATATATATATATATATATATATATATATATATATATATATATATATATATATATATATATATATATATATATATATATATATATATATATATATATATATATATTGGAATATTGCACTACACTGTTAACACTTTTAAATATACACTCTATTTGTTTGCTGTACGTTTGTGATTTCTTATTATATATTATATTATGGTTTGCGTGGACTGCAGTTTCGAACCGTCCCGGTTCATCATCAGCACGCTACTGACTGTTATCGCTTCTGTGTGGTCTACGTCCGAGATTGTATGTGGCGCCTGCGTCGTGAGCTTCTATTGGTCAGTTTACTGTTCTCTGATTGGTTGTGCCTTCGGACTGTGTCGTGTGTATCGGTCTCCTGTCTTGATCACTGTGGTTTGATAATTTGTCTATTTGTATGGCCTTCATTAAGTTTTGTTTAAATGTTTGTACTTGGATTTGTTCTGGCATTAATTGTTTCTTATTGATTGTTTGTTGAATGTAGTATTGTTCCCAGATTTCCATTTTTTTTTGTGGTCTGTAACATGTTTCATGAGTTGTAATTGGGTGATGTCTGGTTTTTGGTGTTTTGTGTTGTGAATGTGCGTAGCTAGGTTTCAGATTTTTAGCTACCTAGCTACAAATCAAACGTAGCTACGCAAATTCACAACACAAAACACCAAAAACCAGACATCACCCAATTACAACTGATGAAACATGATAAAGACCACACAAAAATGTAAATATGGGAACAATACTACATTCAACAAACAAACAATAAGAAACAATTAATGCCAGAACAAATTCAAGTACAAACATTTAAACAAAACTTAATAAAGGCCATACAAATAGAGAAATTATCAAACCACAGTGATCAAGACAAAAGACCGATACACACGACACAGTTCGAAGTTACAACCAATCAGAGAACAATAAACCGACCAATAGAAGCTCACGGCGCAGGCGCCACGTACAATCTCAGACGTAGACCACACAGGTGCGATAACAGTCAGTAGCGTGCTGATGATGAACCGGGACGGTTCGAAACTGCCGTCCACGCAAACCAATAAGGAATCACAAACGTACAGCAAACAAATAGAGTATATATATATATATATATATATATATATATATATATATATATATATATATATATATATATATATATATATATATATATATATATCTATATCACACGGATAACTCAAAAAATAATCGTTAGATTTTGATAATGTAGCAGGTACTTTCCTTTTCTAAGGGGCTAGGATAAATTCGTTAGCCAGGAAAATCGAACCTGGTTTTTCGTGAAAATTTTGTGTTTTCTTTCGGGAAAATATTTTAAAATTTTATCTCTGATAACAATTTTAAATTTATTTTACATCTCAATAACAAAGTCATGGTGACCCAATTTGGTTCGTTATAGTTATAAAAATTAAACTATATACCAAAATTTAGATTTCTAAGTTACAAGAAAAAAAACGATATAAATATTTAAAGAAATTGTTTCATGTTAGATCACTTCTATGAAAATTCACTACCATAGCGCACTTGCTGAGTCCAGACTCTTAGGTAATTACCTACTTCCCTTGCCTTATTATTAATAGCTTTAGTATGCAGTCGTGAAATTAGGTAACATATACTTTTCTGTAAAGCTTTAACAAATTCATTATTTTGACATTCATTGCTTCAATTTATGCCAGTTTCTATAGTGGGGTTCCAAATTATGGCAAAATTTATTTTAACCGTCAGCGTTGTTGTAAGACTTATATTCTTAGTCTAAGTCTTCTCAGGGAAGCTACCAATTTTTTGTTTTAAATTTAGTAGCCTATATGTCAGAACTTAGGTTAGGTTAGCCATGTTATGAGTGGGCTATAACAGTCCCTTTACTGCCACCTTAATGTCTTTTGTGGCTCACGCCTAATTATTGTAATATATTTTGCAGCAGTGTCCTGTATTCAGGCCGACCAGAGTTCTCAATTGTGGCCTGCTCAACTTTCAACTTAAGAAGTTTTTTAGCACTTAACTCTAAACGGTGCCAATCCTGGCATATTTTGCCGTTGTTGGAGTGTTTTCCATCTGTCCAAGTCTTTGGGGTGCGTTTTGTTGTCTTAAGGATATCCCCACCGCAGACTCCGGTCCAATATAGTTCACTCCGGCACCTTCCTGGTAAGAGCGTCGGCCACTATCAAGATCCGAGTGCTCCGGTATCTAGACCGGCGACATCTCATTGTAGCTGCCCGGTTTGTTAAGGACAGTCTTGCAACTCCATACCGTTTGCGAATTGCAACGGTAGTATTCAAGTGCCTTTATAGCAGGTTGGCTATCAGAGATATTTTTTATCGATTTATGTGTGCAACGGTTTTGTTTAATCTTCTCGCACACACCTGGATGGCATATACTATTTATGCCTAATATACGGTTGCACACTTCCCGAGGCTAGATTATATTCTTGCATCGGTGCTACCCTCATATGCGCCTGCTCCTGTCCTGTAGGCCCCTTTGTAGGCATCCGTTCTGAAATCATTTTCAGAAGCTCGTGACTTCCAATGGCATCGAAGAATCTAGTTCCTCTAATACTGATTGCCTCCGGCATGCTGTCAGCCGTCAGCTTAAATATTTACGTTGTCCACCTAGTCTGCTTCTCCAACTACATGTAAAGATGTGGAATGTTTTGGATGACTTTCAGAGCGGCTGAGAGTGGTGCTCATCGCCTCCGTTATCATCACACATGCTTGGCTCTGTAGCTGAGCCAGTTTGGCGCTCGTGAACCACGAAGTGCCTTAGGCGGCCAAACTATAGCTCCATAGGGTATCATTCGCCTCATAACCTATACATAGAGCTAATACATCTATCTAAAATATTCCAAGCATAGTTTGACATAATTATCTAACTCTTGGAAACAAAGAAAAAATGAATAATTTTTTATTGGAAAAAATTTCAGGGTTATTTGTCATTTTTATCTACTTTTTCGAACCTCAACACAAGCTTCGAGTATTAGTTTCTAATTTTAATTACTGCGATGTTTCGTAAAGCATAAATTAAACTATTATATTAAAAATTTTGATTAAACATAGTTCTTGCTAATTTGTGCAAAAAACAGTTTCTTTAGTTATAGGTAACCCAAGTACAGCCTTAGAGAAAATCAAGTGGTGTTTTAATAAGACTAATAGTACAGGGGTTGTAGTTAAAAATTCTAAAATTTTGCAATATTTACAGAAATATCTTGTAGAATTATACTTGTAGAACCCAAATTACCACAACAAAGACCTGACGATCGTTTTACTGACAAAGTTGGCGTCATCAGAGGATGAGAAGTTCTAAGAAATTCTCATAATTTTTCATCCTATGATGTCGCTAACTTTTTTGGTGACACGATTGTCAGGTCTTCAAAAAGATGTATTGTGGTGATTTGGGTTCTCCAAGTGTACTTATCAGTGCTCATCACAGTTTCCCACTTTCACTTAGTAATACCTTGCATAAAAACATATTTTTTGCGGGCAGTTGGTGGATAAGTTTGGTTGCTTCCTAACCATATCTTCAAGGACATAGGCAACTCAGGGCACCAGTTAATACATTTTAAAAATTCACTTGTACCTGTCAAAATTTCTGCAAAATTAACAATAACTTGAAAATCACAAAAATGAAACATAAGACTTAATAACATATGAAATTTATCTTAAATTTAGTGCAGAATCAAAAATTTGGAGACGCAGCCAGTGCATTATCGTAGCGAATTTTCAAAAGAATTGTACACGAATAGTACAACATATTACTAGAATTAACACCTCAAATTTAAACGGTCATTGAAGACTGGACTAAGGGCCCTAATACAGGCTAATTTGAAGAATTGTTTCTAAGGTGTTACAGTCGATATCTCTCTATTATAAAAAAACATTTTAATCTTGTGTTCTAGCTTCTTCTGAGACAAATTCCCAAAATCGAATTGTTCATGAGGCTAAAAAATTAAAATTTGGTATACCTGCCTATCTTAGGTACAGTAACAGTATCTTTAAAATAAACTTGTATTATAAATTTAATTAAAGCTACAAAAGCTTTCTAAAAAAAAACTTAATCCATATTAAGAAAAGGACAGTATCTGCCAAATTATGAATGAATTTTCTTAACAATCAAGAAGTCTGGATGTAGTTAGTGCGTTATGGTAGTGAATTGTCATTAAAATGTTTTAAATAGCAAATATATGTTTTTTTAAGAAAGCAGGCATCAATTTTGGTTACTAGTATGACCTATATAGTAGAAACAATGTACAATATATGATTAAAATAACTTTCCTGTTTAAAAATGCACAGAAGTTTTGAGAAAATAAACTTAAAATGTTCACGAAAAAACTAGTCTCCTGGCCAACGAACCTTATAGTTTAATAGCAAATTGAGCTATTCAAATTTAAAGCATTTAATAAAAATTCGCTACCATAACGCACTTTATTTCTCTCCCTCAGGGCTCGTCCGCGTCTTTGCCGCCCCGATAGCACTGTCAGGGCTCGTCCGCGTCTTTGCCGCCCCGATAGCACTGCAGCCTTTGGCTTATTGTGCATGCCCTTAGTTGTTTCTACTTCACCCATTCCAAAATCACTGTGCCTTGAACTAGTCTGCACAGCGATTGGTAGGGTGAGGTTTTATATTGCTCTGTCTCCGGTCTAGAATGACCGTAGATCAGTTATCTTTTGCAATCCAGAGCTTTACACTCGCACAAGATGTGCTGGACTGATTCCTCCCCCTCGCCGCAGAGTCTTCATGCGATGTACGCACCCCCCCGAACCTACTCATTTTATGCAGGTGTTTCTTGACGGCCGTGTGTCTCGTCAAGAGACCTGTTATGTTTCTGAGCTGTCCTCTGCTAAGATTTAGGAGCTCCACAGCTCTCTTTAAACTGGGTTCGTCAATTACTGATTTCCCATGTCTGAGTCCTGGATCGTCTGCCCAGTACACCTTGTGTTCGTTTCTGACCCAGGACTTAATGGCTCCCCTGGCCCGGCTCTTTGTCACGCCTAGAACCGGGTCGGGTCCCATAAATGGTTCTGCTGACCCTCTCTTCGCGAGACTGTTAGCTTCTTCATTGACTTTACTCGGGGGTCGAGTGACCCGGCATCCATATGAGGGTGACCTCATTCTGCCCAGCCAGGTCGCTCGTCTCGTTTTGGCACTCACTTACCAGCCGGGAATTTACCCGTGGGCTACTTAAGGCCTTAAGGGCGCTGACTGTCTGTGGCTATGAGGATCCGCTTTTTGGTGTAGCCCCTCCTCTTGTTATCCCGCACACAGTGCAGGATGGCGTACATTTCGGCCTGAAAGACCGTTGCATGGGCTCCGAGGGAAATACTATGACTTCCCTCGGTCCTTCTTAATAAACACTAGTGATGGGTCGTTATTTAATTGTCGGTTATTTTTAAACGGTTGTCGAGCCGCAACGGTAATCACCGGTTATGGATTTATAAAAATAACAGCTTACAAAATAACGCTTTTACACTAAACTAGAATTCGGAGTCGTATCTGTTTCAGTTCCACTGCAACTAGGTTCGATAAATAAACATCGGTTTTCATCGGCAACTGTTAAATTTGGACATGCGACTGGGAATGAAATAAATATGTATGGGTATGCTATGCAGTATAGAGCAGACTTTACCTCATAACATATTGCTTAACAGGAAACACGTTATTTATACTCTAGTGTGGTCACTCTCGCTCACAGCTTTGCGAATGTAGGATACTATCAATCGACTATCCAGTTCAAAATAACAGCGAAATAACTGAAGCTGTTATTTTCAACGGTTAATATGAAATAACGTAAACGTCTTTAACTGTTAATAGAAAATAACGGTTTCTCCCATCACTAATAAACACCTGCCTCCGTCATACACTCCGTGCCGGATCCGTCCGTGAACCAGAAGAGCGCGTCCCGTGGTAATCCCGGCGTATCCTCCCGTCATGCCTCGCGGTTGGGGATTTCCACGGTAAAATTGTTTTCCATGCAGATTCACGGGCTCGCAAAGTCTGACCACATTTTAAGCATGGACTCCTTCACGATTTCCTTAATTTTGCGGTGGCCCCTGAAGCCTGGGTTTATCTTCAGTCTACCATTGCAGGCTAGTCTGTATAGTTCTAGCCTGGCCTCCCCCATGATAAATAAGTGCAGAGGGGGCATAACACACTTGCTGCGTCCCGAGTTTCTTTTCTCACAAACATGCAGTATAATTACGTGGTCGAAATTCAATAAATTTAAGGTCAGCTCAGAACTGACACGGACCGGGGGAGTCCGACTATCTAATTAAAATAAAGCAGTGTTTAATCTATTTTAGTGGGGCAGATTTTTCTGGGTAACGAACTTATCCAAATTACTTGCATACTTGCAAAAGGAAGGTACTCGTCAAAGTTGATCGTCATCGGCGTATTATTTTCGAGTTATCTGTGTGACACACACACACACACACACACACACAAATATATATATATATATATATATATATATATATATATATATATATATATATATATATATATATATATATATATATATATATATATATATTTATAAACATACACAGTCTGAAACCGGATTTAGGTTCCACGGGTTTAAAATAGCGTTCATTTGTAGAATTTTTTTCTAAATTCAAAAATCTCCTCATTATGAATTGTTTAAAGAAGATTCACTAAAAAGGTTTTCAAAAACAATTTATCATCTTTTTTGTCAACAACAAAAAATGCCTGCTAAAATTTATAATTATAGAATTACAGGTGGCAAAGTTATACAGGCGTTAAAAAAAATCATATATTGGTCTAAACGTATGAAACTTGGACAATATTGTTTCTGTCAAATATTTAAATTAGTTTGTGAAATAAAACAATGCGTTGAGTGTTGAGTGTTGCCATTGACAATGATATTCAAGTGTTCGGGGTTTTAGTGTCCGAGATTTGCCGATCGCTAGTTACGGTAGTGCTGTGATGCTGTGGTTATATGTATTATTTGGTTATGTGGTATGTATCAATCTACGCATGGCAGCCAACTATGGTTCATCTTTGTCAGGCATTGGACCTTAATCACTTCAGTGGTTTCAACTCATGTCTTTCAGATTTTATTTTTAGTTTGGAGAAAACTCCAAATTTTGTAAACCCCATTATCTCAAATTTACAACGGAGCTTGATTTGCACCATTTCTAGCTACATGTAAAGTCTCATTTAAGTTACTCTAGAAGTTTCAAAAATATTGTGTTTTCAAAAATATTTTTGTATATTTTTGGAGGAACAAAACGTTTATTATAGCTGATTTACGAACTCGTCTACGGTCTCAACAAAATGAAGATATGTGCCAAGTTTCGTTTAAATCAGTTGGGTACTTTTTTAGTTATATATATATATATATATATATATATATATATATATATATATATATATATATATATATATATATATATATATATATATATATACAGGCTGGCGCATTGAAAACGAAACAGACCGATTTGTGTCCAGAGAATTTTTTTTTAAGAAACGCTGAAACACATCAATTTTAATATTGAAGGGGACATGTTTTGACATAAAACTGAACTTTGCCACATCAACCGCTTAAGGGTGGTAATAACAACCCTTATATTTTAAATAGGGAACATGAGTTGAGTGTTACATCATTTGAAAGCTCTTTATTTTCTGAATTCAGCACACTAACTTTTTTGGAAGTTATATCAACGCGTTTAAAAATTATTCACAGTTGGAGTTGCAAGAACGTATTTCATTCATTGTGATAAGAAATGCACTAATTAGTCAATTTTTCGTTAAAAAAAAAGACTAAAAAACAAAACCAAATCTTCAAAAATGTTTATTCAGTTAAGTAAGTGTTCAAATTGTTGACCACCAGTTCCATACAAACGTACAAATTTTGTTCAAAACGAGCTCTGACATTGTGGAGCATTTATGGAGTTATCAGACGGCATTCTTCAAAATGCGTCGTCGTAATTCTTTCAGAGCAATAGCACCTCTACGCCCACTCCATTGTCCTAGAAACTCTCTGTTCAAAAAGTCCCTGTCACGTTGTGAAAAATGTGGAGGAGCTCCATCTTGTTGAAACACTAATTCGTTTTCTTGATAGCGATCATCATTTTTAACAATGTCAATTACTAGAGGGTAACCAATATCTTCTAGTAACTCCAAATACGTTTCGCCATTCAAATTGCCATCAAGAAAAATTGGTCCGATTAAACGGTCTCCAAAAATGCCAGTCCAGACATTAAATTTCTAAACGAGTTTGAGTGTGGACATCGTGAAAATTTCTTGGATTATTATCTGGCCAATAACGACAATTATGACGATTGACTGTAGAGTTTAATAAAAACGTACACTCGTCTGAAAAACAGATATTGAACAGAAAGTTCCCGTTATCAGCTTTTCGTGCAGTCATAACTTCACAAACCACCAGCCGCCGATCAAAATCATCTTTATTCAGTTGTTGTACAAGATGAATTTTATACGGGTGAAATTTATGATGCATCAGTATTCGCTGAATAGTTCTTCTTTTGATGTTGGAAAAAGTGGCCAATTTTCTCGTGCTCAAAGTTGGGCCTGCAGCAATTTGTCCTAAAACTTCAATCTCAGTAGTCTCATTTCTAAACGAAAATTCACGTTCAGGATCCCGTTTTTTGTTAGCCACTCAACCACTTTGTCGAAACTTTGCAACTAACTCCAAAATGTATTTTCTGTTAACATGTCTGTTCGGATGTCGTTCATTAAACAAATTTGCGGTACGGTTGGCACAGTCATCGTTTTTGAAAAAAAGAGTAATTATTTTAACTCTTTCTTCTACAGAATACACCATTGTGAAATTAATTTTCGGTAGTACTATCAAGTATCAAACCGACCGATAAACTGAAATAATAAACAGCATTTCTCTCATTCCGATAAGAAATGTTTACATAGTCAATTTTTTGTTTACAAACCAACAAAACATTGACTACCAGCACATTTCTTATCGGAATGATTGAAATGCGTTTTGCATCTTTAACTGTGAATAATTTTTAAACCAGCAGGTGGTAGTGGAATTTTCCTTTACGTAATAGTAAAGGATTTTTTCACGCCCGAGGAGGTACCACCCCATACAGCAAGGGGCCGGTGAAGTCCCAACGAACGTTTCCGGTTCTGGTGTATGAGTCGGTTTCCCTTATAAGCAAAAATGATGATGGCTCCTCCTTGTACAAAATATTCCGGAGGCAAAATACCAATCCATTCGGATCTCCGGGAGAGGGGTGTACAGGGGGCGCCAACATCAAGATTTAACATATCCTTTTCGAATATATGTGGCCTGAATTCTAACCTGAACTCCGTCCACCATTTCCTCCAGGCTAACAGGCCCCAACTCCTCTTCCTCACCGAAACCCAAATCAGTGCCAAAACAGCCACTAATCACCTTAATTTCCCAGGGTATGAGCTCCTTACTTCCTTTAGATTGCATGGAGGCGTGTGCGCATACGTCCGTAGCAATCTACCCTGCACCAGACTTCCTAATTTAGAAGCTGGAAGAAAAGACATACGATGGATAAAACTCTCTCTCAGGGCTGCAACTAAATTCATCTGTTGCATTTACCGGTCACCTTCTGACAACAAGTTTGTCCAGCTCTTTGACTACCTTTCTGAAAAAACCGACCATCTGATTTCCGAATATCCTTCCTCCGAGGTCACTATCCTTGGTGACTTCAATGTCCATAATAAGGAATGGCTAGGATCTTCAAAAACAGATCCACAAGGGAGAGCAGCGGAGGCCTTTGCAGTCAGCAATTCTTTAGCCAATATGGTTCAACAACCTACTTAGTTTCCTCGTATTCCAACACACAGCTCAAATCCCTTGGATCTCCTTCTTACTACACAACCTGAATGCTATAAGATATCAGCCACCGCCCCCCTTGGTCGCTCAGACCACGGCATGGTCACTGCTTCCTGCGCAATGCAACTCGAGGTCACACAGTCATCACACCCACGTATCGTTTGGCACTACAACTCCGCAAACTGGGACGAAATGCGGGATTACTTTTCCTCTTTTCCATGGGCGTCTGTCTGCTTCTCTCATCCTGACCCCTCTGATATCTCACAAAACGTCACCGAAATTATCCAAGCTGGCATGGAATTATTTATCCCACGTACACAGAAAACCTCTTCAGCCACTCAAAAGCCCTGGTTCTCTAAATCCTGTGACAAGGCCAGACCTGAAAAGGTCAAAGCTCACAAAACGCTTCTACACAATTCCAGTCAAGAAAATCATCAAGCATTTAACTACGCAAGAAACCGCTATATCCGCATTCTTTCTGATGCAAAAAACTCGTTTAATAACCACATCAAAAACAAAGTCCTCTTAAGCTCCAGCGGCAGTAAACCCTTCTGGACTCTTGCTAAATCAATTGGGAATAATTTCTGCAAGAGCACGTTCCCACCTCTTGTCTCGGGGGATGAAATTGTTTCTACCGCCCTGGGCAAGGCTGAACTTTTTGCCTCATTGTTCGCCGGCAATTCTACTCTCAACCCACCTCTGAATGTTCAACCACCAACAGTCCCCAATGTCGCGCATAAAATGACGGATATCATTTACAAAACTAGAAAGGTACGAAAGATGCTCTCTTCTCTTAATACCAGGAAAACCTCTGGCCTTGACGATATCCAAGCAATTGTTCTAAAACAATGCGCACCAGAACTTGCTCCTGTCCTGACTTGTCTGTTTCAGACATCTTACAATAGAGGCATATTCCCTAGTAACTGGAAAACTGCTCGAGTACAACCCGTCCCCAAGAAGGGATCCAAAGCGCTTCCTAGCAACTACAGGCCTATTTCTCTCCTTTCAGTCGTCTCTAAAGTGATGGAAAAGTATATAAACACAGAATTACTAAAATTTCTTGAAAAACACAGTCTAATCCACGACAGGTAGTATGGATTCCGTCAGCGCAGATCAACTGCCGACCTCCTTTCGTTTGTCACCCATTCTTGAAACAAGTCTATAGAACTACACGGTGAATCCCAGATTGTCGCTCTAGACATATCCAAAGCATTCAACCAGGTCTGGCACGCAGCGCTACTTAATAAACTACCGGCCTATGGCCTACCACCAAAACTCTGTACGTGGACAGAAAATTTCCTCTCCAACCGGAGCATTTCTGTTGTCGTGGATGGCCATTCCTCTAAACTGTATCCAATTAATGCAGGAGTTCCTCAAGGTTCAGATTTAGCCCCTACTTTGTTTCTTCTCCACATCAATGACCTCCTCTCTAGCACATCCAACCCAGTTCACAGCTACGTGGACGACAGCACCCTCCATTCAAATATACAATATTCTAAGCCTGTCTCTTTAGCCCAATTAGATGAGGATCGCAGACTCATGGAGGGTTCTGTCTCCGTGGATCTCCTAAAAATATTAGACTGGGGAAGTAGAAATCTTGTACAATTCAACCCCACCAAAACTAAGTTTTGCTTTCTATCTCACAAGAGATACACCAGCCCTAGACCCATCACAATGAACAACCAAGTTATTCAAAGTAATGAGTCCCTTTCTCTTGTTGGCATTTCTGTGGATCGAAATCTTAATTGGCACCAACATGTCACATCAATTGCAGAAGCGGCTGCTAAGAAATTAGGTTTCCTCTTCCGGGCTCGCAAATACTTTTCACCAGCTAATCTCTATACCTTATATACTTCACAAATCAGGCCAAACCTCGAATACTGCTCCCACATCTGGGGTTCCGCTGCCGCTTCTACACTCGCTATCCTGGGCTCCATTCAAAAGAGAGCTATACATCTCATCGGTGACCCTACCCTTACCCAAAGGCTGCCATCCCTTGCCCACCGACGTGCCGTTGGTGACCTCTCTCTCTTTTATAGATATCTTCACGGGCACTGCTCAGAGCAGCTTTCCTCCATAGTTCCCCCACCTGCTGCCCCCAACAGATCTACCAGAGCGAATGCACCCTTTTACTGTCCAGGTCACTAGACTTAGAACATCTTGTTATGCCCGAGGACTTCCAAGTTGTTGAATTCCTTGCCGGCACATGTTTTCCTTCTCCTCCGAACCTCCAAACCTTCAAGTCCAGAATTAACAAGCTGCCTCTTTCCTCCTTATCAACACCCAATACGATAGTATTTAGGCTGTAAGCCCTCGTGGTGTGTTGTTGAAATTTAAAAAAAAAACGAGTTGATAAAACTTCCAAAAAATTATATATATATATATATATATATATATATATATATATATATATATATATATATATATATATATATATATTGAAAACGAAACAGGCAGATTTGTGTCCAGAGAATTTTTTTTAAGAAACGCTGAAACACCTTAATTTTAATATTGAGGGGGACATGTTTTGACATAAAACTCGACTTTATCACACCAACCCATTAAGGGTGGTGATAACAACCCTTATATTTTAAATAGGGAACATGGGTCTAGTGTTACATCATTTGAAAGCTCTTTCTTTTCTGAATTCAGCACGCAAATTTGTTTGGAAGTTTTATCAACTCGTGTAAAAATTATTCACTGTTAAAGATGCAAAAACGCATTTCAATCATTCCGATAAGAAATGTGCTGGCAGTCAATGTTTTGTTGGTTTGTAAACAAAAAATTGACTATCTAAACATTTCTTATATATATATATATATATATATATATATATATATATATATATATATATATATATATATATATATATATATATATATATATATATATATATATATATATATATATATATATATATATATATATATATATATATATATATATATATATATATATATATATATATATATATATATAACAAAAAAAAATTCAAACGGACCTTGGATGTTTGTTCTAGGGCCCTAAATCGCGCTCGTTTGAAAATTTTTCTGAAAGTCTCACTATCGTTACCTCTCTATTAGTGAATTTTCTCTATGAAAATTCACTAATGAGTGAGTACTAATATTTTAGATGTTTAGATCATATAATAATATGACAAAGTGCAAAGTTTCAAATGTAACTAGTTCCTGAGATATTTCAAGTAACCTTTGGTCGTGGCACATCGTGTATATTGCTTATAAAAATGTAGAATGTACGTCTCTAACAAACGAGACTCAGTTTTTGCCTGTAAAAGACACAATTTACAACGTTATGTTACCGAACAAATAATATCCGATCATTTTTGAACTACTAATTCCAATTTGGTAACTCGTGCATTCTAAAAGAATTGGTTCATTCTATTATTATTTTACATGCTCTTAAAAAACCAGTCTTCGCTAGTTATAAACGCTCATCAATCTCGTTTATAAAATTAAGAGATTTTTAGTTTGTTTTCTATAACAAATTTTAATATTGTGCTTGGTTGATAACTACAGGGCTTTCATTAATTCCCGAACCACACGTGACCGGATTCTGTCTCTCTCTTAGTGGAATATGATTTTATGAGTTGGCAGTCCACAAAGTAACCAAAAAAACCACTAGATTAGGGACCCTAAAGTTACTAAATCAATTGACAATTGACAGTTCAGTCCATTGGCGCTCAATTCATTTTGACGGTTATTTTGTATGTATATTGTGCATTTACCAAGTTCGACCAGTGTTTACCTTCTTCAAATAATGTTCTATCTGTTGGACAATAAAAATAAACAGTTTTTATCAAAACTTAGCATTTTCATTCCGTTTTTACGTAAGTTAAAAGTGTAGGTATGTTAAGGTTATGTTGTTGACGATATTCAACATCGCATGGAACGAAGCCCTACCGAATCTGTTCGTCGGTAATCTGTCCAAACAGGTACATATTTGTTCAATGTTACACAATACAGATTCCCAAAACCGTAAATTAGAAGTTTAAATAATCGGACCTCAATTTGTTTACGTACGTTACAAAATTTTTGTATCTATACAAAATAAAAGTAATATTTTATTGTTTTAATTTATTTTTTTAACAATCAATAACAGTAAACCATACATGAACAGACTTGCTGTTAAAAATACTAAATAATAAGTACATTTAAGACATTTATTGTTTCACCTTATTATGATTTTTATATTTTTTATAAAACCCCAAAGGAAATATGAGACAACACTAGCAGCTTATAGGGATTTCATTAATTCAGGTTGTACAACCGTGTATGCCGGCTTGCCTAACTTAAACGGTCACGTGGCGTTCGGGAATTAATGAAGACCATGTATATCTAACCAGCAAGTCTTTTCGAAGCTCAGCAAATTTTAGCTAAATTATCTCCCCCCTATTGAGGTTAATACTATCCGATTCTCTGGTATTCATTGACAAAAAGCTTGTTATTGATAAATTATGTTTATCTGTGAAAAGCTGGCTATTTACCAAAAATAATAAAAACTGGATCCCTAACGATCAAAATAATAACGAGGCTCTAAAAAGCAATTTTATATAATTCATCCTTACACAAATTTGTGTAAAAAGCATTCATGAAAAATTGGAGTCCTAAAACTTGAGGGAAACTTCATTTCGCACACGGGAATCGCTTTGAAAATGAATTTGCAGAGGTAATGTGCAAAAGCATGTTAAAAGTTATCAAAGTGTAGGGCTTTTAGCTACATCTGGCGCTGATGAAAATCGAACTTCATATTCTAAGTGTTTGAGTAACGTCATGTGCTGGAAAACATAGCAAAAACGTGGCCAGCACATGACTACTTCAACGTTTTTAGATCATCAGTTTTTCTGCAGATTTCATATCACGTACATTAAAATATTTTAGATACGAGGGTATCTAGTTAGCTTCTAAACTTTACAGTAAGTAAAATTTCGTTTTGTTGCTATGGTAACCACTCTAATGCTTTAATTCATTGATTGTTGTTGCTCTTACTTGGTAAAACTCGTCCATACTACATACAAACTTGGAGACTACTTCTCTGGCTTAACTGTTTGGTTTTGTTTCTGTAGGTGAAGGGCGTAGCCAGCGCGTAAGCTAACTGGAGCAAGAGGGGCTTATGAATTCTAGATGTTCTAAGATGTTCTTCAGCGTTTCTGTGACTAGTTTAGTTGTTTGACAACATTCTCAGACAGATAAATTTGAATTAGTACGAAATCATGACAACTACACATAAAGATCTGTTGCTATATTATGATATGATGTTTTGACCAAAAAATTCATCAAATTGAACCTAAAATGAAACACAGTTGACGGATGATGCTTTCAAAATGGCTACGTGATGTATGTCAATATTTAACATAAAAATAGAACTAGCCTATATTAACTATAATAACAGTTACAACAATAAAAGGACTAAGCAATAACAGTAATAAAGCAGTCTCTACACAACGAAGATATCGACATACATCAACTCATTATCTTATTACAACTTTTTTTTTGAAAAAATAGTTAAATTTATTGTCTTTGACTTATTTAATTAGAAAGAAGAATTTTCAAGAAAGAGGAATTCATCAAATCAGTTTGCTCATTTAAAACAAGGCAGCTATTGTCGTGTGTGTGCTTTTTGACTTCTAAAGCTTCAAAAAAGTCTAGTTTACGTTTGTCATTACAAAAATTTTGTGGTTGTATGCGGCTATTTACTGTAGGTCTATGTTCGGTATCAATAATATGTTTTGAAAATGTAGATTTGCATGCGTTGTTATTTCTAAATGCAGAAATATGTTTTTTGTATCGGTTGTTTAAATTTCTGGAAGTTTGACCTATGTAGATTGCGTTACAATGTGTACAAGCTAATTTATAAACTCTTAGCTTTTGTCAAGAAACAAGATTTTTCTTTGGCATTAAATAGCAAATCACGCGTCGTGTTGTAAGATGCAAAAGCTACCTTTTTATTTGTACAGGTATTTAATTTTTTGATCAAAACATCATATCATAATATAGCAACAGATCTTTATTTGTAGTTGTCATGATTTCGTACTAATTCAATTTTTATCTGTCTGAGAATGCTGTCAAGCAGCAAAAGTAGTAGCAGAAACGTTGAAGAACATCTTAGAACATCTAGAATTCATAAGGACCTCTTGCTCCGGTTAGATTACGCGCCGGCTATGCCCTTCACATACAGAAACGAAACCCAACAGTGAAATAGTCTCCAAGTCTGTATGTATAATGCTTTAGTTAATCAGTTAGAATGGATTAGATGGCCTCGGAAGCTTCAGTCAGATAAATTAATTATTTTTAAGGCTTTAGAGTTGATGTATGAACGTTCTGTTAAATGTTTAAGTCTCAGACAAGGTTATGCAGAATAAATTAAATTTCGCTTTAAAGAAATATTACTGTATTGTGCGAATTAATGTGAAGATTGGGAATTTTTGTATTAGTTCAACGTGACAACACTGCTGTGTGAGTTTTGAAAAGTGTTTTTTGACATATCCATTAACTTGTTGTGTGATCTTTGTAGGCAACGCACAGTGTTTGAATAAACCAGAGTTTTATCTTACTATATTTTGGAGTTATATTTTTGTTGTACACATATTCTCACTTCCGATTTAGTAGGGTTAAGCTCTGTTAACAGGATTTGCTTCTCTCACATGTGTCTTAGACCTGTTTCACTGTTGGTTATATATATATATATATATATATATATATATATATATATATATATATATATATATATATATATATATATATATATATATATATATATATATATATATATATATATATATATATATATATATATATATATATATATATATATATATATATATATATATATATATATATGTTCAGAAAGATTTCCGCGCTTTTTAATGTGAGACATAATTGGTTCTCGGGTTGAACCGCGTCCAGAATTTATGAAAACTCGACGTTTCAGCTCCTGTTTTGGAGCCATTTTCAAGAGGTAAAGGAAATATGTATGAATATTTTAAGGCCTCAATCTGCCTACTCCTTAGAGTGGTGGACAAGGGTGTGTAAAGGAAATATGTAAGGACACTCTAAGGCCTCAATCTGCCTACTCCTTAGAGTGGTGGACAAAGGTGGGTAAAGGAAATATGTAAGGACACCCTAAGGCCTCAATCTGCCTACTCCTTAGAGTGGTGGACAAAGGTGGGTAAAGGAAATATGCAAGGACACTCTAAGGCCTCAATCTGCCCACTCATTAGAGCGGTGGACAAAGGTGGGTTGGGTTGTTGTAGCTCGATTACGGGGCCTCAATCTGCCTAGTCCCCAAATCTCGCCGGAGATCGTCTGTGAGGTCTCAGTGTGTTCAACCCTAGGCTCTCTCTGAGGCCTAGGGCCTCGGTGTAAAGCTAATCAAGTCGCGCCCTTTTGTGAATCTTTTGTTAAAGAACCCGCCCGTCTACACTGTTTAAAAGCAGAACTGCCACCTATTTGCCGGTAGTTATACCGATTATAGTGCCTGTGTGATATTGCTTGTAGTGTTTAAGACTTTTGATATATCTGTGTGAGGTTGGAGTTGAGAATCTATTAGGTCACTGTACTCAAAGTGAGGCTGATAACAACTGTTGCCCATTAAGTACCTTAAAGAGGGTTGAGGCGCTATAGTGATTTACTGTTTTTTTTTGTAAACTGTAACTGTCTTATCCGTTAATGTGTTTGCAGTCCTTACCATCTCACCGGTTGCAGGAAAAAAACATGAAAATAATATATAGGTCTGTATTTAGTATGGAACAGTTTTACCAAGTAAGGCCAAAAAAATTAATAAATATAAGCTTTCAGTAAAAAAATTGTGGGTCGTATGTTAATGCCCAAATTTCCTGTTCAATATGTTTCAATAGGCTTGATCTAGTTGCCGTGGTTACTTGTAAAAAATAACTGGAATGGGGTCGCAATATCAACTACCACATTGCACCTGCTGCATCCGGACTTTTCATATAGGTCTGCGACTGTTTTGCAATTCAGATAAATTCAGGGATCTCCTTGGCTGTATGTTCGGGTCGCAATTATATATTTCACTGGGTACATTAGGTTTTATTGCAAGTATAAGTACAGATTTTTGTAAGAGCGTTGTATAAGCCAGCGCCGGCCTTAACCACCCAGGCGCCTCGGGCGAGTTATTCATTTGGCGCCCTTTATTATATGATAATAATATAATAGTTATGTATAATTATATACTGAAATATCGTAAACCTACCTAGCAAATTTGGTTATCATAGCTTTTTTATTTTTTGAGATAAAAATTTCTTCGAATGAAAACTCAAAATTTTCCCGGAAAACCTTGTCCGATTTTCCTGCCTAACGAACTTATCCAGGTCATTTACAAAGTGAAGGTACATGCCAAATTTTTTTCAAAGTCGGCCCATTATTTTTTGAGATATCGGTGTGATACATACATATATATATATATATATATATATATATATATATATATATATATATATATATATATATATATACATATACATATATATATATATATATATATATATATATATATATATATATATATATATATATATATATATATATACATATAAAAATTGAAACTGACCCCGGATATGGGTTCTAGGGGTCCTAGTTCGCGCTCATTTGCAAATTTTTTTTCAAAATTGAAAAGTCGGGATCTCCCAATTAGTGAATTTTTTCTACGAAAATTCACCAATAATAAAAGAAGTAATTGGGTAGCACATTTGTTTTAAATTTAAGATAACTCTAAGCTTGCCTCACAGTTGGTTGAACTCGAAACATGTTAAAACTTAATTTTTTTAGCTTTTTTGTCAGCAAATACTCTAATAAGACAAGCAAAATCTAGGTTTTCTGCAACTTGATTTTCCATGGACAGTGAGGCCAAACTGGTCAATCTAGTTTGAGACATTGTAGACCGCAAGTAGGTTTTTATCAATTTCAGTTTGTAAAAACTGCGTTTACCACTTGCAACAGTCACTGGTATTGTTAACAGAATTCGCAACGATATCCAGGTGTTGTGATATAATTCTTGAAGATTATGCTTCTTGATAAAGTTTGAGGCTTCAATAGGCGTTGCTTGATTGTCTTCAAGATAATGTTGCAGGCCTAAAAATTCATCGCACAACAAATTGCCATCGATATCTGATTTAAAGTTGATAGTTAACTGTTCCTGTAAGTTAGCACAATGTTTTAATAATCGTTCATAATTTTGATTCTTTTTTATGTTAAACAAGAAACTCCACGTCGTAGAAAAATCTTGCAGCTGTTCAAATATTTCTTTTATAGATATAAGCATGGTATCCAAAAGAGCATTAACAAACGCGGCGCCCCTGTGCTCCGACGCGCTGGGCGATCCCCCCCTCCCCCCCCCCCCCCCCCCAAGCCGGCGCTGGTATAAACTATTAGATGTTTATAGATTTTTATGTAAAACATAATACTGGTAGAGAATTAAGTTAAGCACCTTATGAATTAACTAATTAAGTGACCACAATAACGATGCGATAATGTGGATGTGGGGAGTTGGTCCAATACTGGCAAATTTACATGACCGATTGATATTCGCCAATTAATTTTCATGATTGACAGCAAACTCGTATGAAACGATATCTGGCAAATAAATCGGCACCATAACGGTCATGATAATATAAGCTTGTTTTGTGAAACAAAGAACTGAATTTAAAACGCGACCTGCACGGTATTTCCTAAGCAAGCTAGAATATTTCACAGGCTGGTTCCTCAGATATGTTTATAGAGAAAAATTATGGACTCAGCAAGGGCGTTATGTAAGTGAATTTTCATTAAAATGTTTTTAATAGCAAATATGTCTCTTTAATGCAAGCAGGCATCAATTTGGTTACCGGTGTAACCTATATAGTAAACCATATTTTATCAAAATAACTTATTGTTAAAAAATGTGCAAGAATTTTCCGACAATTAACTTTAAATGTGTCCGATAAAACTGGTTTCCTAGCCAACAAACCCTATCTGAATAGGAAATTGAGTTATTGATATTTGAATCATTATTGAAAATTCGGTACCAAAACGCACTTACTGCGTCTTGATTTATTTCTTACAAACATCATATTTCGATAAAAAAAGCAAAAATGCAATAATATAAGGGATGTTCGAAAACAACTTTAGATATCACAACGACTAATGGGCCAGCCTGTGATTGACTGTATAATTTTATAAGATGCATCTCAAGGCATCCTATATTTAATGTATACAATATTTCTCATGTCTTGTATATTACAATTATATTGAGCTTTAGCATAGAAACGCATCACTCTGCATATATTTAAACAGATAAAACTGAAACTAAACCCGGATATGAATTCTAGAGGGCCTAGTTTGCACTCATTTAAAGAAATATTTAAAAATTCAAAAGTCGCGGTCTCCTCATTATCGATTTTTTTCTACGAAAATTAAATTAAATTAAAACCCCTGACAAAACGTCAGAGGAAGGGTCTATTTGAAATTAATTTTCTGGAATCATTTTAATAAAATGGAGGACAATAATGGTTGACACCGAAACTTTCTACAACAATCTTCTTGCGATATATTTTTTTAGATAACCCGTATTCGTTTCAGTTTTTTTTGCCTAAATGTTGCTAATTTTTAAGTTTCAAATCGTGACTTTAACTCCAATTTTTTTTTTTAATGTTTATCACTTTTAGTGAATTTTCTTTTAAAAAATGCACTAATGAGGAGATCCCGACTTTTAAATTTTGAAAAAATTTCTTCAAATGAACTCTAATTAGGCCCCCTAGAACACATATCCGGGGTCAGTTTCGATTTTTATATGTTTATATATATATATATATATATATATATATATATATATATATATATATATATATATATATATATATATATATATATATATATGTATGTATGTATCAGACCGATAACTCAAAAAATAATGGGGCGATTTTGACTAAATTTGGTGAATACCTTTCTTTTGCAAGTGGCTTGGATAAGTTCCCTAGCCAGGAAAATCGGCCGAGGTTTTCCCGGAAAATTTTGTGTTCTCTTTCGAAAAATCTCCGGAAATAACAAAGTAAGGACAACCAAATTTGGTACTTAAAAGTTACAGGCATTTAAAGGAAAATAAATTGGGGTTTTCCTCGAAACGTCAAAGTCACGATTTGAAAAAATGTTTCAAGAAGAATGTTTTACAAACCCTGAAGTCTTAGTTTGAACCGTCATTGTCCTTCATTTTACTAAAATGAATATTCATTTCAAATATACCCTTTCTCTGATGCTTGGCAGTAGTCTTATCTATACAGTTTATCGTTTAATGGTATATAATTTTTTCGAATTTTCTTAAAAAATAAATAAAGCTCAATATATCCGTTATTAACAAGATATAAAAAAAATTGTATACATTAATTAAAGGGTGTCTTGAGCTACATCTTAAAAAATTATATCTACATTCACATATGTAGCTGGTGATACAAATTTTCTTTTTTTTATCAAACACGCCTTATTTTATTGCATTTTTGCATTTTCCATTGAAATATAATGCATGTTTGTAAGAAAAGAAATTATAAACGCAGCAAGTGTGTTATGGTAGCGAAATTTGATTAAATGCTTCATATTTGAAAAGCTCAATTTGCTATTAACCTATAAGGTTGACCAGGAAACGGTTCTTTTCGGCAACACTTTAAGTCTACTTTTGAAAATTGTTGTACGTTTTCATACAATAAAGTTATTTTGATGAAACATGGCACATTGTTTTTACTATATAGGTTATACCGGTAACCGAAATGCCTGCTTTCTTAAAGAAAAAACACACATATTTGCTATTAAAAACATTTTTATGAAAATTCACTACCATAGCGCACTTGCTGCGTCCAGACTTTTTTTTGCCTTTCAACTTACAGACCTAAATTTTGGTACATGGTCTTTATAATACAAACAAGCGTACTACATTTGGTTGCTATTACTTTGTCATTTCCGGAGATATAAAAACTTGTCGAAAGAAAACTTAAAATTTTCCCGCAAAACCAGGGCCGATTTTTCTGGCTGACAATATTTCAAGCAACTTGCAAAAGGAGGGTACTTACCAAAGTTGATCTAAATCGGCCTATTATGTTTTGAGTTATTGGTGTGATATAAATCTATGTATATATATATATATATATATATATATATATATATATATATATATATATATATATATATATATATATATATTGTTGCGTTTCCTCCGGGTTCTGGATAAGTGAGACTTTTAATTTTAACAAAACAACTTTATTTACTCTCTAAATATGGATACAATAAAAGTTCTAGAATATCTCTCTCACAAAACACTTAGTTTATCTGGCCTAACAATTATTCATCTGCACACAAGTTACTATACTGGAACTACAATCTACTCTATAACACTTCACACTAGTTACTGCTTCTTCGAGTCCCTTCAACATTCTCTAACTGAACTGCCCGGCTGGCTTGCTTTCGCGTTTATATACTCGCCGTACCTTCCACCACCTTTCTGGAGCCTTCCATTCCAGAATGTTCCAGGACCGTCTCTTACTAGAAGGTTCTGAGAATACAGATCGGTCCCGTGTGTATACAGGGGGATGTATATACAGGTGATCCAAATGTGGTCATCACTCCTATGTTACACAAGAGGTGTTTCTCGTAATATAAGATCTCTCTTTGTATACAGAGTGTAAGGGTTCTCTGCGCATACAGGGTGTTCGGAATGTGCAGACCTCAGTTATCCGTTCCGACGGGTTACAAGTTGGTAACTTCGTTATTTCTGGTCCTAGAGGGTTGAGACTTCGCCTGAGGGGGGGTCACCCCAGGCACCCACAGGGGGCGAGGAGGCGGTGTTGTCAGACTGTGCAAAATTTCCCTGATGTTGGGGAAGTTCTGGAGATGTGGCAACACCGCACCTACGTCCATTGAAGTGCTTTGTAACAATATATATATATATATATATATATATATATATATATATATATATATATATATATATATATATATATATATATATATATATATATATATATATATATATAAAAATTTATGCAGCGTGATTTTCTTAAAGGACGCTTTCGCAATAGTTTGACCTAGGTCAGTATTTATTGTAAGACTTTGTCAATATTTTGAGTAGTGTATGTTCAATCAGATTCCAACTCGCAGTCGTCAAGAAAGGTAACTGAACAAATGAACGAACATTCAGCGGGGCGGCCAGGGGGCACAAGCACAATAAAGACACGAAGTCTCGACTCTTTTTGCTCGTCTCGAGTAAGGCCAGATTTCCCGTGATTTCCCGTTTCAAGAAGTCACCACCAGAAACCCTAATCAATAGGCATAGTTTGACCTAGGTCAGTATTTACTTTAAGACTTTGTCAATATTTTGAGTAGTGTATGTTCAATCAGATTCCAACTCGCAGTCGTCAAGAAAGGTAATTGAACGAATGAACGAACATTCAGCGGGGCGGCCAGGGGGCACAAGCACAATAAAGAGACGAAGTCTCGACTCTTTTTGCTCGTCTCGAGTAAGGCCAGATTTCCCGTGAATTCCCGTTTCAAGAAGTCACCACCAGAAACCCTAATCAATAGGCATAGTTTGACCTAGGTCAGTATTTACTTTAAGACTTTGTCAATATTTTGAGTAGTATATGTTCAATCAGATTCCAACTCGCAGTCGTCAAGAAAGGTAATTGAACGAATGAACGAACGTGCAGCGGGGCGGCCAGGGGGCACAAGCACAATAAAGACACGAAGTCTCGACTCTTTTTGCTCGTCTCGAGTAAGGCCAGATTTCCCGTGAATTCCCGTTTCAAGAAGTCACCACCAGAAACCCTAATCAATAGGCATAGTTTGACCTAGGTCAGTATTTACTTTAAGACTTTGTCAATATTTTGAGTAGTATATGTTCAATCAGATTCCAACTCGCAGTCGTCAAGAAAGGTAATTGAACGAATGAACGAACGTGCAGCGGGGCGGCCAGGGGGCACAAGCACAATAAAGACACGAAGTCTCGACTCTTTTTGCTCGTCTCGAGTAAGGCCAGATTTCACGTGAATTTCCGCTTCGAGAAGTCACGACCAGAAACCCTAATCAATAGGCATAGTTTGACCTCGGTCAGTATTTATTGTAAGACTTTGTCAATATTTTGAGTAGTGTATGTTCAATCAGATTCCACCTCGCAGTCGTCAAGAAAGGTAATTGAACGAATGAACGAACGTGTAGCGGGGCGGCCAGGAGGCACAAGCACAATAAAGACACGAAGTCTCGACTCTTTTTGCTCGTCTCGAGTAAGGCCAGATTACCCGTGAATTCCCGCTTCGAGAAGTCACGACCAGAAACCCTAATCAATAGGCATAGTTTCAAGGCGATCCATATGCTGAAAAATTTTCAAGGCGTGTCGCATGCTAGCTAATATCGAATGATCTAAATATATCTTTAATGAAATTGCCCTATAGCATGTTTATGAGCAGAACTTCAAAATTGGGTGATGTATGTCATAATGTCGTCAGTAGATTGGTTTTGGGCTTTACGCCCCCTCCGAAGGGCGGAACGTGCAGACATTCAACTTGCTCAAATACAATGCCAGAACCTCGGTTGATGTTAATTTTACAGTTTGTACTGAAAAAGTGAGAGGAGTACCCTGGGATCGAACAGTACCCTTCGGTTCAGAGACACACGTTCTTACCCCTGAACCACCGAGGTTCTTAAGAATAAGTAACATCACTTGTCTAAACAGATACTCAACATGGTGGAGCTCATTAATAAAATATTAAAGCTATTGATTGATGTTTGTAGCATGTATTCTGAAATACCTCCTAGATAATGTTTACCTCTATTAGAAAACGTTTTACTAGAAAAGAACGTTAATCTAATAAAAATCCAACAAACAAATAATCTTTTTAATGAATGTATAAAGCAAAACCTTTTTAAATTTAATGATCAAATGGATATGCAAAATGAAGGTCTTATGGTCTATGGGTAATCCCTTGACTCCTTTATTAGTCAACATATTTATGTAAAATCAAGGAAACTAAATTTTAACGTCGGAGGTTTCAAATAATATTGTCTTTTGGTACAGATATGTAAATGATATTTGGCATGTTTTCAAGGTACTCCCACAAACTAAATTAATTTTTAAATTTCATTAATAACCTTCATGTAAATATCAAGTTTACTTTAGAACAAGAGGCTAATAGTTGTATGAATTGTTCATATTTGACCACCAGAAAGTTAGAAAATAATTCATTTGACTTTTCGTTATACAGGAAACATACTTACATAGACACAACCACACAATACGATTAACGTCGCCTTTTTTCATAGAAGCTGTGCATGTGTCATTCAATGTTACATCGTGCATTTTCAATACCTATGACCGAAACCAGTTTTGCCAAAGAAATTTTAGTAATTAAGCAAATGGCATTAAATGATTGCTAGTCTGTTCAAATGATAAATAAAATGATATTTATCCAAATAATAGAGACACAAAAGACAAAACATATGTTTCGATGACTTATTTTGGAATAATTTCAGAAAACCTTTCAAAAAGTACCTCTACAAATACAAAGGTAGCTTTTAAAAAACACGTGATTTGTTATCGAACGCGAAAGAAAAATTAGGTTTCTTGACAAAAGCGGTAGTTTATAAATCAGCTGGTACACTTTGTAGCGCAATCTACATCGGTCAAACTTCTAGAAATTTTAATGCCAGATACAAAGAGCACATTTCTGCACTTAGAAATAACCACGCGGTCTAATTTACATTTGAAAAACATATTATTGATACATATTGACTCACAGTAAATAACACATTTATGTAATGACAAGCGCAAACTTAACTTTTTTAAGCTACCTTGTTTTAAATCAGCAAACTAATTTAATGGGTTCCCTTTTCTTGGAAGACCTATTCCCTAATTAAATACTTGAAACAAAACACCTCTACCAACATTAAAAAGTTATAATGGGACAGGGGATTGATGTGTGTTGATGCTTTCGTTGTGTAGAGTCTGATCTATTGATGTTATTGGTTAGTTATTTTATTGTTCTAAGTGTTGTTGGTTATCATTTTTCTGGTTTGATTCCATTTTCATGTTAAATATTAATACATCACGGAGACATTTTAAACACGTCAACAGTCGGTTTTATTTTTAGCGAATTTTTTTTTAAATTCGCTAATGAGGAGATCTGTGTATATATATATATATATATATATATATATATATATATATATATATATATATATATATATATATATATATATATATATATATATATATATATATCCGACCGATAACTCAAAAAATAATGAACCAATCTTGATCAAATTTTGTAGGTACCTTCCTTTTGTAAGTGGCTTCGATAAGTTCGTTAGCCAGGAAAATCGGACCAGGTTTTTCTGGAAAATTTTGTGTTTTCCTTCTAAAAAAATTCATATCTCCGGAAATAATAAAGTAATGGAAACCAGATTTGATACGCGTGTTTGTATTATAAAGAGTCCACTCTGTACCAAAATTTAGGTCTCTAGCTTTAAAGACAAAGAAGTTATGGGCAGTGAAAAAGACAAATTTTGGAGTTTTCCTCAAAACGTCAAACTCGCAATTTTAAACGTCAAAATTGGCAATGTTTAGGCAAAGAACGTGAAACAAATACCGATTGTGAAAAGAAAATGTTGCAAGAAGAGTGTTCTGCAAACCAAGTTTCAGATTCAACCGTCATTGCCCTTCATTTTACTAAAATATTTACAAAATATTCATTTCAAATAGACCCTTTCTTTGATGCTTTGGCTGTCAGTTTAGTTAAGTTGGTGCCTTTTAGTGAATTTTCTTTAAAAAAATTCACTAATGAGGAGATCCCGACTTTTGAATTTTGAAAAAATTTCTTCAAATGAGCGCTAATTAGGCCCCCCAGAAAACATATCCGGGGTCAGTTTCAATTTTTATATGTATATATATATATATATATATATATATATATATATATATATATATATATATATATATATATATATATATATATATATATATATATATATATACATATATGTATCACACCGATAACTCAAAAAATAATGGGCCGATTTTGATTAAATTTGGTGAAAAAATTCCTTTTGCAAATGGCTTGGATAAATTCGTTAGCCAGGAAAATCTGCCGAGGTTTTCCCGGAAAATTTTGTGTTTTCTTTCGAAAAAAAATTATATCTCCGGAATTAACAAAGTAAGGGCAACCACGCACGCAGGTTTATATCCTTATAGGTAAGTCACCTACTAAAATTTAGCTTTGTAGGTCAAAAGACAAAAAAGTTATAGGTATTTAAAGAAAAATAAATTGGGGTTTTCCTCAAAACGACAAAGTGGCGATTTAAAATGTCAAAATTGGCAACATTTAGGCAAATAACTTGAATCTAATACGGGCTATAGAAATAAAATGTCTCAAGAAGGATGTTTCACAAACCCTAAAGTCTTAGTTTCAACCGTCATTGTCCTTCATTTTACTAAAATATTTGCAGAAAATTAATTTCAAATAGACCCTTTCTCTGATGCTTGGCAGTAGCCTTAGCTATAGAGTTTATCGTTTAATGGTATATAATTTTTGTCGAATTTTCGTAAAAAATCAATAAAGCTCAATATATCCGTTATTAAATAAGATATGAAAAAAATTTGTATATATTAATTATAGGGTCTCTTGAGCTACATCTTAAAATAATATTTTTACAATCACAGGGTGGCCCATAAGTCGTTGGTGATACAAATTTCCGTTTTTTTTTTAATCAAACACGCCTTATGTTATTACATTTTTGCATTTTCCATCGAAATATAATGCATGTTTGTAAGAAAAGAAATTATGGAAGCAGCAAGTGCGTTATGGTAGCGAATTTTGATCAAATGTTTCATATTTGAACAGCTCAATTTGCTATTAACCTATAAGGTTGACCAAGAAACGTGTTTTTTCGGGAACACTTTAAGTTTACTTTTGGAAATTTTTGTACATTTTCACACAATAAAGTTATTTTGATGAAACATGGCACATTGTTTTTAGTATATAGGTTATACTGGTAACCAAATTTGATGCTTGCTTTCTTAAAAAAAAACACACATATTTGTTATTAAAAACATTTTAATGAAAATTCACTACCATAACGCAATTGCTGCGTCCAGAGTTTTTTGGATATTTATTTGTAGGTTTAGTGAAGTTTATGGTTTACCGGTCTATAATTGTTTTAAAGCTAATTTTCGTAGAACAAATTCGTTAATGCATTTTTGCATTTTTCATCGATATGTGATGCATTTGTAAGAAAAAATCTGGACGCAGTAAGTGCGTTTTGGTAGCGAATTTTCGGTAAATTTGCAGTTTAGCTCCTGAACGCTTTTCAAAAAACTGTTTCCAGAAACCTGCCTAGGCTCCCCCGTGGATCCACAAACCCCAAGAAAAATGTCTTGGTCACACCCCCCAAGAAAGTTACGGGGCCATTTGCAGTTTAGCTCCTGAACGTTTTTCGAAAAACTGTTTTCAGAAAGCCGCCTAGGCTCCCCCTTGGATCGACAAACCACAAGCAAAATTTCTTGTTCACACTCCCCAAGGAAGTTACGGGACCAGGAGTGAGTAGGGGTGTATAGATTTTTTAGCTAACTTTCGTAGAACAAATTCGTTAATGCATTTTTGCATTTTTTATCGAAATATGATGCGTTTGTAAGAAAAAAATCTGGACGCAGTAAGTGCGTTTTGGTAGAGAATTTTCGGTAAATTTGCAGTTTAGCTCCCGAACGCTTTTCAAAAAACTGTTTTCAGAAACCTGCCTAGCCAAACATTTTTATGGAAATTCACTTCCATAACACATTTGCTGCATCCAGACTTTTGAAAAATGTTTATATATTTTATAACAATAAATTTATTTCGATGAAATATGGTACATTGTTTCTACTATATAGGCAACCAAGTTTGATGCCTGCTGTCATCAAAGAAAGACATTTGCTATTAAAAATATTTTAAAGAAAATACGCTTCCATAACGCATTTGCTGCGTCCAGAGATTTTCTATTCTTAAATAATTTTTTGATTTACGTATCATAACGTAGCAAGGGACTTTTATTTGTAGTTGTCATGAATGCGTATAAATCAAAGCAATTTTCTCCTCACTAATGATGCTGTCAAGCAGCCAAACCGGTTACAGAAAAGAAAAAAACGAACATTTGTGGAGCCAGGGAAATAATCTCTACGTCTGTATTTAGTTAAGTTCAATTTTATGTGAAATGGAATTAACTGAGTTTCTACAAAATTTAATATTACTGGCCCTTTAGAAAAGCACTCTGGGTGAACGTAATTTAAAAACGGTTGGCGCGTAATAGCATACCAACTATTTACGTATGTACTAAAACAAACTGATTTTGAAGTTTTCTGGTGTAAGTAAAATGTATGTGGATGTAAATGGGTAGACCATTATGGCAGCTTTTGCATCGTGAGCTAGAAGTACCCAACTTAATTAACCTGATGCATTCGCTGGTATATGTATTTCAGGTTTATATTTTATAAATACGAGGGAATTTTTAAAGCATGTAGAAGAAGAGTTTAGGCATTGTGATTTCTATCATTAATAGAGGCGACTGGATAATAAAAAAACTCTTTAGGGAATGTTATTTTTTCAGATAAATGCTTGGTGTGTGATAATAAATAGCTTTGATGCTTCTCAAAAAATGGTTGTTCCCACCAGCCACTTACAGAAACGGTTTTATTTTTCATAAACTTTTGTTGGAAACATACCAAGTCTGAAAAACTCTGGACGCAGCAAGTGCGTTATGGTAGTTAATTTTCATAAAAATGTTTTTAATTGCAAATATGTGTGTTTCCTTTTTAAGAAAGCAGGCATCAATTTTGGTTACCAGTATAACCTATATAGTAAAAACAATGTGCCATGTTTCATAAAAATAACTTTATTGTGTGAAAATGTACAAAAATTTCCAAAAGTAAACTTAAAGTGTTCCCGGAAAAACTCGTTTCTTGGTCAACCTTATAGGTTAATAGCAAATTGAGCTATTCAAATTTGAAGCATTTAATGAAAATTCGATACCATAACGCACTTGCTGCGTCCCGAATTTCTTTTCTTACAAACATGCATCGCTGAAAAATTTAAAAATGCAATAACATAAGGCGTGTTTGATTAAAAAAAAAAGAAGAAAATTTGTATCACCAACGACTTATGGGCCATCCTGTGATTGTAGAAATATTTTTTTAAGATGTAGCTCAAGACACCCTATAATTAATATATACAAATTTTCTTCATATCTTGTATAATAACGGATATATTGAGCTTTATTGATTTTTTACGAAAATTCGACAAAAATTATATACCATTAAACGATAAACTCTAAAGCTAAGGCTACTGCCAAGCATCAGAGAAAGGGTCTATTTGAAATGAATTTTCTGGAAACATTTTAGTAAAATGAAGGACAATGACGGTTGAAACTAAGACTTCAGAGTTTGTAAAACATCCTTCTTGAGACATTTGATTTCCATATCCCGTATTAGATTCAAGTTCTTTGCCTAAATGTTGCCGATTTTGACGTTTTAAATCGCAACTTTGACGTTTTGAGGAAAACCCCAATTTATTTTTCTTTAAATGCCTATAACTTTTTTGTCTTTTGACCTATATAGCTAAATTTTGGTAGGTAGCTTACCTATAAGGATATTAACTAACGTACCAAATTTGGTTGCCCTTAATTTGTTAATTCCGGAGATATCTAAAGAAAACACAAAATTTTCCGGAAAAACCTGGGCAGATTTTCCTCGCTAACGAACTTATCCAAGCCATTTGCAAAAGGAATTTTTCCACCAAATTTAGTCAAAATCGGCCTATTATTTTTTGAGTTATCGGTGTGATACATATATATATATATATATATATATATATATATATATATATATATATATATATATATATATATATATATATATATAAACATATAAAAATTGAAACTGACCCCGGATATGTGTTCTAGTGGGCCTAGTTCGCGGTAATTTGAAGAAATTTTTTCAAAATTCAAAAGTCGGGATCTCCTCATTAGTGAATTTTTTTTAAGAAAATTCACTAAAAATAAAAAGTTCGGGACGCAGCAAGTGCACTATGGTAGCGAATTTTCATTAAATGCTTCAAATTTGCACACTCAATTTTCTATAAACCTAGAAGTAAAGCGTTTAGGTGTGTGGTAGGGTATTTGCGAGGGCAACATACCAAGCGAATTTCATCAGAATCGCTTTGTTATGTTTGGCTATACTTTTTTTTTGAAAAATTATTTTTTTTCAGAAAAGCTGCTCCGATAGTGCTGGCTAACAAGCTCATCCAAGCTGTTAATAAAAGAAAGATTCCTGCCGAGTTTCATCAAGATCAGTTAATAACTTATGAGTTATCTTGTGGATACACACACACACACGCATATATATGTATATATATATATATATATATATATATATATATATATATATATATATATATATATATATATATATATAATAACACCACAGTAGACAAAGTCCGCACTTAGAAACCTTTACTTTTGCGGGGGGAGCTTACATATACACATAGACAGAGGAAACCACCCATAACTCATCCCTATTCGTGTAAAAAGACCGCCTGTCCGAATACGGTACTCGAACCCGCGACCTCCTAGTCCAATTCGAGAAGTTACTCACCTATATATATATATATATATATATATATATATATATATATATATATATATATATATATATATATATATATATATATATATATATATATATATACATTTGAAAAAAAATTTGCAAAATATTACCATCGATAGCTCTCTATTAGCGAATTTTTGAAATAAAAATTCGCTAAAAAGGCTATTCAGCTATTTAAGGATTTTAAAACCAGTTTTCTAAATGGTGACCATTATAATCCAGCTGTTATGGGCTGTGGCAATATCTTACTGAAACAAAATGTTTTTATTAATTTTCCTAATTTTACTTATCAATCTTTCAATGTAAGATTTGTATAATGTATATGTATCTAAGAGCCTCGGTGGTTCAGGGGCAAGAACGTGTGTCTCTGAACTGAAGGGTACTGGGTTCGATCTCAGGGTCCTCCTTTCACTTTTTTAGTAGAAACTGTAACATTAACATCAACCGAGGTTCTGGCATTGTATTTAAGCAAGTTGAATATCTGCACGTTCCGCTCTTCGAAGGGGGCGTAAAGCCGTCGGTCCCGTATCCCTGAGATGTTGGGCACGTTAAAGATCGCTACCCCCCTTAGAGAAAGGCAGGGGTTCGGCAAATTTTCCAGGATAGTGAGGTGAAACTGCTGCTTTCTTTTTCATACTCATTTTGGTCCAGATTATCCATTTCTTCTCTGAAATTCGCAGTTTTGTTGGTTTTCTGATTATAACTATTCACTATTGATGAAACATGACTTTCATTATTTAGTTCCAAGTGTCTTTTTAACACTGTTCTGAGGCAACTACTCTGTTTTGTTTTAATACTTTCAGTAATCTTATTATATTTTTCTATTTTAAAGTCACCATTCGGCAACTTATTAGTTATATTTGTGGATTCTGCTGTATCAGTTGTGATCACTATCTTATCACACATAAATCACTTTTAACACAATGTAGCTCTTGCGACACTATAACATAGGATAGAAAACATCTACCTGAAATGGTCAATACAAGTAGCTTTATCTGCGCACCATAGATTATGTTCCCCTGATTTATTTGAATGCCACACCATCAGACTTTTTGCTGATGGGTATGGTGGACGGAACAAAAACAAGATCCTTACTGGAATACTCTGCGCATCCATCACACAGAGAGCTCCGCCATACCGCACACAGATCAAACTGAACTTCCTTGTTACTTGTCTTCTTTTATACAATTTGATAGGATTTTTGAGTTCATTGAATGTGAGATAAAAAAAGTTTGGACGCAGCAAGTGCGTTATGGAAGTGAATTTTCCTAAAAATGTTTTTAATAGCAAATGCGAGCAGGCATCAATCTGATTACCGGTATAGCCTATGTAGTAGAAACAATATACTATATTTTATCAAAATTACTTATTGTTTGAACATGAACAAAAAATTTTCGAAAATAAACTAAAATGTTAGTTTCCTAGCCAACAAACCTTACGTAAATAGCAAATTGAGTTATTGAAATTTGAAGGATTTAATGAAAATTCGCTACCAAAGCGCACTTACTGCGTCCAGCTTTTTTTCTTACAAACATGCATCATTTTTCGATAAAAAATGCAAAAGTGCATTAACGAATTTGTTCTACGAAAATTAGCTACAAATTATAGACCGTAAAACCATAAACTTAACTAAACATACAGCGAAAGCATCAACATAACTAAACCGTCAGCCAAAACATCAGAGAAAGGGTCTATTTGAAATGAATTTTCTGTAAATATTTTAACATATAAAAATTCAAACTGACCCCGGATATGTGTTCTATGGGGCCTAATTAGCGCTTATTTGAAGATTATTTTTTTATTTCAAAAGTCGGGATCTCCTCATCAATGAATTTATTTTAAGAAAATTCACTAAAAAACATACAACTGTCTTACTATATTAATATATTTGGAAACTACGCAACTGTCATCAAATTATGTAACGATTGTCCAGTTTACGACTGTAAAAGGTTAGTTGATCAGTCAGAGAGCCTGGTTCTTGACATTTCCGGTTACAACCGTATAAGAGATTGATGATTAGCAAAAATCAAAAAGACAGGCTCGTCATTCGAGGTGAAGCGACCTATCGTAATGACCTAACAGTACCAAAAAGTATTCTGAAGCGTGGTCAAAAGTTCAGTTTCCACATTGTAGCAGAAAGTGTTTCTCTGAAGCAGAAAAAAATAAGGGAATATTAAAACGCTTTGCAAGAAGAAGCATTCTGATGAAAGCCGGAGAATAAGATTTGTTATTTTTAGAAATCTTTTACACAGCAAGAAAATAATCTACGTGCTCCTCATCAAGAGTAAACGTAGTCAAATTCTACTAAAGTAGATGTAGAAGACACAGATATTGATTGAATATCTACAAACAATTTCCCCAATATCAGTCTTTGTAGCTTTTCTTTAGTTAATATAATAGACTTAATAAAACTACATAGCCCAAAACCGATATGTTTTTGTATGATATCGTGGAGGCCGATACTTGATGTAAATCCATGGTCAACTTAGATAAATAAACAAATTGATCTATACTATTTTATTGAACGTATAACTGTAGTTTCGGTGAAGTTCTCAGCTTTGTCAAGGTGTAAGTCAATTTGTTCATTTATCTAAGTCGATATATGTTTGTTTCACTTGTGTCCACATGCATAGAATCTTGCAAACTGTTTCAAAACTAGTTATATTGTTGCAAATGTTGCAAATCTCACTATAATAATTATTTTTGCAAAAATTGTCATTTATATTGAAGACACGTTTTTCATCTTTGGGCTCTTGTTCTAAATAATATTCTACATATTTTTTTAAAGGGCAAGATCACATACAGGGTGTAGCGCCAAAAGTTTTAGTTAGCCGTTTATCAATAAGTACTCCGATTTTAAATTTGAAAATTTACACACATACGATCAAGACGAATTCCAGTTCAGTGAAAATAGTCTACTTTATGTCAAACTTCCGGTTTAACCGGAAGTGACCATCAACTTGCTTATTTTAAATACAACATGGTAATTTTCATTATATTTTCGAATTCTACATTGAATTTAAGATAAATTATTACTAATACACCATATGTCAAAAATCAACCGTTTTCGAAATTTTTCGATTTTTTTTTAAATTCTCGCGAAAACCAAGGTGAACGTTGCACGCTCTCTCTCTCTCTCTCTCTATGGAAATACAACTCAGAAGACTCAGTTTCTGTACCGATTACCTTCAGATTAGCACCTAAATGACGCGTTTGATAGCGTTTCTTTTAGGCATACAGGGTGATGAGAATTATTCGTGCCATTTGGTAAAATTAAAATCACAATTACTCGCTTATTTCAAATAGAACACTATATTTTATGAGCTATTTTGGTTCGCATCCGGTTTCCCTTTCAACGTGTATTAGCATTCCTTATACCTAAATTCCACCGTTTCCCAAATATTTCAATTTAATTGGATTCACTTAATTAAAATTGCCACAATAGATTTAAGGCAGGCTTTGGAACTTGATTATATGCTTGTTGACCTCTACATGTCAAAAGAGAGTCAATCGATGCTTATTGTCATAAAAATCGAGATAATATCAGTCAACGCGGTGCAAAAATGCAAATTTGCAGTACACAAACGACGATTTTGTTGGCGCTTCTAATTATTTATGGTGAGTGTCAACGAATTGTGGGCCGAACATGTCGTGCATTTGCAGAAAAGTACCCGAGTAAACCGAAACCCAGTCACGACATGATAAAGAGGTTGCTGCAAAATTGTTCACAGCATGGAAGTTTTCGCCCAAAAGTACAGAAGCGTAAGCCACTCGTCGATAACGAGGTAAACGAAGTGAACGTATTGGCATTTTTTGTTGCTGACCCCAAGGCATCTATCAGGGATTGCGAAAAAGAATTACGCTTGTCAGCGAGAACGATTCACAGAATTTTGAAAAACATCATTGGAGACACTTCTATTACCACCCGATACATGGTTTGCAACCAAACGATCTTCCTAGACGTGTTGAGTTCTGTGAATGGTTCCTATTGAAAACACAAGAAGATGAGAATTTCTGCAAGAGAATTATTTGATGCGAGGAGGCGAAGTTCTCCAAAAATGGCATGCACAATCGCCACAATAGTCACTTCTGGCCAGATGAGAATCCCCATGTTACCAGGATCAACTATTTCCAAGACTTCTTGGACTTGACTTCTATTGTGACAATTTGAATCAAGTGAATCCAATAAAATTGAAATATTCGGGAAACGGGTATAAGGAATGCTTATACACGCTGAAAGGGACACCGGATGCGAACCAAAATAGCTGATAAAATATAGCCTGTTCCATTTGAAATAAGCGAGTAATTGTGATTCCAATTTCTGCAAGAGAATTATTTGATGCGATGAGGCGAAGTTCTCCAAAAATAGCATGCAAAATCGCCACAATAGTCCCTTCTGGTCAGATGATAATCCCCATGTTACCATGATCAACTATTTCAGACACAGGTGCTCATTCAATGTGTTTTGTGCAATTAAGAACGATAAGATTTTTGGGATTAAAATATACGATGAAAATCTCACTGGTATGAGTGATAATGATATTTTGCACGAAGTGATTCTAGTTTCTCTCAACACATTAAGTTTATAAGAAGCTAGAACAAGCTGGTATCAGCAAGACGGAGCACCGCCCCACAGTTTCCATTTAGCTCATTATTTTTTGCAACATTTTGAAGACAGGTGAATTGCAATAACGGCCCACATAGGTGGCCACCACAGTCCCCTGACTTAACATCTCTGGATGCAAGCATCTGAGGCTACATCAAAAATAAAGTTTACCACGAACCTGCCACCACAAAAGAATACATGGTAGGTAGAGTTTTACGTGCCTTCAATTCATTGAATTCCGGACAAATCATAAAGGCTACGGACAAAAACTTTATAAGACGAATAACAAAATTCCTCCATGTCAGTGGGAGTAATTTTGAGCATTTGCTATAAGTTCCACATTTTTTTATTTGTTTTTGTGTTTTAGTTTTCCACTAGCTATTAGTTAGGTTCTGTACTCATTTATAATAAATAACTAACTATGTTGTTGAGTTGTATTTTAGTTTTACAAGTTAGTTAACAACACATTGATTTTACAGAACTAAAACAAGGGAAATGCAACGATTTGGATGCAAATACAAAGTGTTCTCTTTTTTTTACGCGAGAAGGACTTGACATGTAGACGTCAACAAGCATATTATCAAGTTCCAAAGCCTGCTTTAAATCTATTGTGACAATTTGAACCAAGTGAATCCAATAAAATTGAAATATTCGGGAAACGGTGGAAATTAAGTATAGATAATGCTAATACACGTTGAAAGGGAAACCGGACGCTAACCGAAATAGTTCATAAAATATAGGGTGTTCTATTTGAAATAAGCGAGTAATTGTGATTTCAATTTTACCAAATGGCACGGATAATTCTCATCACCCTGTATACTTAAAAGAAACGCTATCAATCGTGTCGTTTAGGTGCCAATCTGAGGGTAATCTGTGCAGAAACTGAGTCTTCTCAGTTGTATTTCCACAGAGAAAGAGAGAGAGCGTGCAACGTTCACCTTGGTTTTCGCGAGAATTTTCAAAAAAATCGAAAAATTTCGAAAACGGTTGGTTTTTGACATATCATGTATTGGTAATAATTTATCTCAAATTTAATGTGAAATTCGAAAATATAATGAAAATTACCATGTTGTATTTAAAATAAGCAAGTTAATGGTCACTTCCGGTTAGACCGGAAGTTTTACATAAAGTTAACTATTTTCACTGAAATGGAATTTGTCTCGATCGTATATGTGTAAGGTTTCAAATTTCAAATCGGAGTAGTTATTGAGAAACGGCTAACTAAATATCTTGGCGCCACACCCTGTATAAAGCACTTAAATTCTGACAATTTTCCGTTGTTTCTGTTATTTATTTGTGCGCAGAAAACGAGTTCTGCAACTGGGCTACTAATATTGCCATTAAACTACAGATGCAATTTTCCCCAATATGAATCTTTGTAGCTGTTTTTTTTTTGTAAATATAATAAATTTAATAAAACTACATAATTCAAAACTGTTAAATATTTTTATCTCACTTGGATCCATATGCATAGTCTAGAATCTTACAAACTGTTTCGAAATAACTAGTTATAATGTAAATGTTGCATAATTCGACATGGTAATTTTTTTTATGCAAAAATCGTCATTTATGTTGGGGACACCATTTACACGTTTTCAGCTCTTGTTCTAAATAGTATTTTACGGTTTTTAAACGGCAAAATGACAAATGATCCAGTTAAATTCTGACAGTTTTCAGTTGTTTCTGAAAAATGTATTCGCGTACACAAAACTAGTTCTGCAACTGTGCTACTCATATTGTCATTAAACTATGGATACAATGTGCCAGAAGTAAGTTTTCCTGAAAAATTTAATTTCAAGATTTTTGGACATACAATTAAGCAAAATTTAGAAAATCCTGCGAATTGTTTTCGTTGTTGTTACGAAAGGATTATCCTGTGCAGTATTAAGTTGAATACAAGAAAGAGAGATGGGCTTGTCAGAAAATTTAATAGTTTACAGCGTTTCTAACCTACGAGATGCCATAGGATTTAAGTGACGTTTCATATTGAATCGACAGAAAATTTTAGATGTTTTGGAATAAATTGTTTATAAAAATTAGCTATTTTTGTTTATTGTTTTTTAAATTTATTTTCATTCTGTGGCCACAGGTATTGACCATAGTCATTTCAACCCAAACACACAATTTTAAACCTACGAAAATTCGTTACTGTAACGCGCTTGCTAGGTCACGATTTTTTAATATAGTATAAAGTTACCCGTTTCAGAGGTTTTTTTACTATTTTATCAAAAAATCATATTTTGAATTTTGTCGTTATTCTACTATAACCATGTATAAACGTTTTAAAAGTTCCATTAAAACGCAACAGAAAACTAAAACAAAGCTTTTTAATGTATCAAGTCATTGATCAAGTCTATATAGTTGCAGCTTCAGACCTTCTCCTACGTAAACAATTCAATTAACCATTTTCCTAGACAGCTTCTTTAATGACGCATTGAATTGTATAATGGTTTATCCACCCCAATTCTTTTATGTGATAATGCGTCACTAACCCAAAAACAAAATATTGAATAACTCTACAAGTAGAAATTGCAGAAAACTTTTAATTTCACCGTTTGCATTTTTATTTCGTTAAGCTAAATATTAAGCACTTTTGGGGGCATGCCCTGTTACTGACCTATAACCGCTTATTAATATAATATAAAAATATAATCTAGGCCGATTTGTAAACTATTGTAACACAAAAACACATTCATCCATCACCTTAGAACGATTTCGGAATGATATATGGTTTAAGACAGTTAAAAAGCTTACGAGTTAAGAGTACAACAAACAAATTAAATGGGTAATGGCAATGTAACGTTTGTTATTATAGGGACAATAATCTACCTCCAAGTTATTCCAGTTTTGAGCATTGATTTTAGCAGCTTCCACACTCCCTTTTGCTCCCATGTTTCTGATACGTCACAGCGTATTAAACTTAATTTAATTCGTTAAATCTAAGGGTAATAAAACTATTCAAAATTTGACACTGATTACTGTGGCACATAAACTTGGTACATTAGGTGAATTTTGATTATATAAATTTAATATCAATATATATGTGTAGGTAAGTAATTCACTGTTTGGCACTATATTTACAAGATATGCACAATATTTTCAAGTCGAAGCACTAAATTATTTAATAAAATGTAATCACGAATGGTAGAATCGACCAATACTGTAAGCACGACAGTTCAGGTCAGACTGACGTTCCAAAGCTCCCCGCTAGTGGGCGCTTCGGAAAGCGCGCTTGCGTCTCCCTCGCCCACTCTGATGCTATCCTGAATAGAGTAAATAAAGAGGAGTAATTGAGTTTTCAGGTGAATTTTCTAATTGTCTAGATCCCTTCACTAGGTTAAGTGATTGAAATCCGGGGATTTCGAATCTAAAGTTTTAATTAGTTTTCAATTATGCAAGATTTTTGCTCCCGACTTATTCCCATTGAAAACGTGAGTCATTATAACGACGAGATAGTGGTTTATTTGTATTCTAAAGAAAATTGAATTTACACTTCGTTGTCCTGAATAATATCAAAGCAATTTTTGAACACCGATCCCTAAGCGAGTGTTTGGAGCAAATTGTTTTATCGTTGATTAGGACTTTTTTCAGGCACGATGTAGTGGAAAACAGTGCTAGGAAATTTACGCATCTCTGTTTACTGGAACCATTCAATTAGCTTGGGTGCTATGGCAACGGAAATATGAAACGTAGAATTTTCAGCATATGATGCGACACGATGACACCATGCTCACGCCTGATAATTGAAATGACACACTTTTCATAAGCGAGTTTTACTTCCACATCGTCAATACGTGTGGAAGTATGGAATCGGCGAAAAAAAAATTCAGATTTTTTTTTTGCTTAAAATCTTCAAAAGTAGCAAAACCCATAGAAAACATCATTTGGAAACAAACATTTTTTTGTAACTGTCGGTCTGTTGGTCTGTCGGTCTTTCGGTCTGTCAGTCTGTATGTCTGTCTATTTGTAGCCACTATAACTTTAAAACGAATTGAGATATCGTCTTCAAATTTGGTATACAGTTAGCAAACGAACGGTTCGGATTGTTTTTGGGCAAAATCGCTCCAGCGAGCAAGGGGTGATTTGCTGATTTGGTGAAAATTGACATTACTTCGTTAAACTCTAGTAACATAACGTTTTAGGGTTTGTTTATTAGACAACATTCAATTTCATCGAACTTTCGGTATTTTGTGCTCAAATTAAATTAGATGTTGAATTTTCTGCATCCAATTTTCTTACAAACATGCATTATATTTCGATGGAAAATGCAAAAATGCAATAACATAAGGCGTATTTCATTAAAAAACAAAAGAAAATTTGTAACACCAACGACTTATGGGCCACCCTGTGATTGTAGAAATATTTTTTAGATGTAGCTCAAGACACCCTATAATTAATATATACAAATTTTTTTCATATCTTGTATAATAACGGATATATTGAGCTTTATTGATTTTTTACGAAAATTCGACAAAAATTATATACCATTAAACGATAAACTCTATAGCTAAGACTACTGCCAAGCATCAGAGAAAGGGTCTATTTGAAATGAAATTTCTGGAAACATTTTAGTAAAATGAAGGACAATGACGGCTGAAACTAAGACTTCAGGGTTTGTAAAACATCCTTCTTGAGACATTTTATTTCCATAGCCCGTATTAGATTCAAGTTATTTGCCTAAATGTTGCCGATTTTGACGTTTTAAATCGCAACTTTGACGTTTTGAGGAAAACTCCAATTTATTTTTCTTTAAATGCCTATAACTTTGTTTTCTTTTGACCTACATAGCTAAATTCGAGAATTTTCTTCCTCTGAAGATGTTGACATTGTCAACGAAACGATCGTAGGGTCTCTGAAATATGTGTTGTGGTGATTTGGGTGTTCTCCAAGTGTACTTAATAGTGCTCATCACAGGTTCCAGTTCTCACATAGTCCCTGTCTTTGCTTTTGTCTATATATATATATATATATATATATATATATATATATATATATATATATATATATATATATATATATATATATATATAGGGTGATTCGCATAAGGACCGACACAGAGCAGGGGCATGTAGCGAAACCCAAAATATTGTGATTTAATGCAACTTATTCCTATACTAAGTTGTACCTCTGAGAAGTTATAGGCCTTCAAAATGGGGTTTCTAATTTCGAAAAAAATAGATATCTCAGTTATGCTTAAACTTAGAAGAACTAAATTTGGTACACGTTTTGATTGTATCAAGGGAAATAATCGGCGGTAATAAGATTTAAATTGAAGCATTTTAAAGGATTGATAAAGGATGATCCACCTTTAAAATGTAACAGAATTTGTTAACCTGTTAGCGGATTTAAAAAATTATTATTTGCTTTTATGGAGAATTTAATTCTAAAACTTTTATTACTATTATTAATTGTTAATAAACTTTGTCGTTTTCAACAAAATTCCGAATAACTAAATACACGTATTAGAGCTGTGTTATTCAAAATCATCGGAAATTCAAACGTTGGCTATGAAATTTAACTTCAGACCTGACAATCATCAAAGTGGGTAACATTTGCTGAGTGTTGTGAAAATGGCCGGGAAGTTTTAATTTAGCAAACAAGTTGACATGCTATTACAGTTAGTTCTCTGTGAAAGAAACTACAGAAAATGTGTTGAAGAATATCGGATAAGATTTTCTAATCGCGAGATAAATAGAGCCACAACAACAGGCTATTGTGCAACAATGTATCCTGGCCTCCTTAGAAACCGCAGTGTCATCATAATCATGAAGTGGCGCCTGTAGGAATGCAGGCGTAAAACCAGCAAGTGCGAACGGAATATCTCCGGTGACATTCAGCATTAGCAGATCCAGGTCACCTCCAGAGACAATAGTGCCACGCCTGGAGAGGAAGACTATAAATAGGATAAGCACCGAGATAGGAGCGTTCATTGCTTGTTTCCTAGTTAGTCTGGCACATGGCGTGTCAAGTATTTTAATATCACTTATATATATATATTTTTTGTCTCATTATTGTATTAAGTAATCATTGTGTTTAAGTAATAATAAATTGTTTAAAAAAGTTAATTGTCTTAACGCTAAAGTTAAGTGGCGCAGTCGTTAGTATTGGTTAAGAAACCGAAAGAATATCGATTTCTAAGCGTATCGACGCCCAATAACCAATTAGAACCAAGTTACGCAGAAGTCATAGCCAAGCAGCCAAATGGGAGCAGAAACCATCATAGTATTGTAAGTTGTTTACTGCTATCCAATTTCACATTTTCCTGCCATATTTTTCAATTGTATGTGTGTGTATTGATATAATTATATGTCAGACTCAGAAGACGAGTCACAAAGCTTAGGGAATATTGAGTACAGATTGAGATCGATAAGTATAAGCGATAATATCGCAACAGTAACTAATTCAAATAGTAGTAATAGTAGTAGCAACATGACTGACCAGTTCAAAGAATTTTTCTTAAAAGCTATTCCCGAATTTGACGGGCAACCAGCTAATGTAGGTAATTTTTTAAAGTCATGCGACCTCGTAATGAACCAATTTTATGTGCCAAACGAGAATTTATATATGAATCATTTCTTATTAAATTACATTCAAACAAAACTAACGGGAACAGCGAGGCTTATAATTAACACTAAAATAATAAACACGTGGACCGACTTGAGAAGCGCTATTGTGGATAATTTTTGCGATCAGCGCGATTCTAGTAGCCTACTAGCAGAACTATTCACCTTGAAACAAAGGAATGCGGAAGATGCCCTTGCATTCGCTAACAGATGCAGGCATATCGAACAATTACTCATATCTAATCTAATAGCTAACGAACAGAACGAAGGCGTTAAAGTAATAAAAATGAACATTTACCAGGAACAAACATTAAAAGCATTTTTAGGCGGAATTAGGAACCCGTTAGGTCTAGCTCTTAGAAGTAGGTCACCAGGAAGCATAGAAGACGCCCTAAAGTTTGTATTCGCAGAAGAAAATTTCGATTATAGGGACAAAACAGTACAAAAAAATTTTAATCAAAATAGGTCAGATGGACAAAAATTCTTTCCAAGACAAAATAACGCACCGTTTAACAATGTGCAGTTTCAACGACCGTTTCAACCTAATTTCAGACCTTTTCAACAACACAATAACCAACAACATAACCCAACAAACTTTCAACCTAATTTTAGACCATCTCAGCAACAAAATAGACCGCAATATAATCAAACGAATTTTCAAAATAGACAAAATCCGCAATTTATGAATAGAACTAATTTTTCAAACAATTTTAGACGACAGAATTTTAATAACCCACAGGGACAAAACCCTATAATTAACAATAGGAACTATCACGAACCAATGGAAGTAGATAGTTCTAATACTAGACTGTCACTAACGCAGCCAACTAGAGCAGCTCAATTAAATAACTTAGAATTTAATGATAATCACATAAATGAAACAAATTACGATTTGAATTACGTCAACGAAGAATTAAATTACGAAAATTCGCCAGCAGACGAGTACGATAGTCAACAACAAAATTTTCAGATAGCAGACACGTATACGGACAACCGGTAGTACATATTAACCATATAGATATGCCAACAAAGAATTTAATTAACGAGGGCAGTGATAGTAGTTATAATTGTAAGGAAGGAATGAATGACCATAGAATTAAATTAAACTTGAACTTGAATAAAGACGTAAGCGACATGAAACATAGGCAGTCGATGGATTTCGCTGATGAGTCAAAATCCAAGCCGAACGTGCAACAGAACAATGACAGTATTATGAATTATGTGAATTCCTGGCTCACTAGTGGTAATATAATAAGGAGATCAAACAAAAATCCACAGAGCAGTTTAAATGAAGTTCCCACTACAAACGAACATTGTAACGAGGAAACTGATCTTAATAGGTTATATAATATATACGACGTCCACACAAAAAAAAAATCAATTAAAATCTAGTACTAAATTAATTAAGCAGCCGGATAGAGCACTAGGTAGAAATAAATTAGTTATTGAAAAACCAGAGGAAGATGAACCTTTAGGTCAACATGATAATACGGGGAATACGGGGCTAAAAACGGTAAAACAGGTAGTAAGTGAAACAAACCCTAAAGCGGAAAACTCTAATGTTAATAATAAACAAATTTTTGCCATTAATAAAAATAGTACTGAAACAAACCCCATAAAAATCCAAAAGTCCAATATGACTAATAATTCTAAAACAAAACTACCCATATTGGAAAAATTACAATCGGCATCAGATATTAGGCTACATATTATGCTTGCTCATCAAACTAAACGCCGACATCGCTCATTTAATGAAACGTGGGAACAGATGCAAAACAAATTCACTTTTCCCCAGATGAAACAGACAATTGAGAATTATATTAAAACCTGTGAATATTGTAACAAAAAAGATTACAATATATTTAAATTAAATAAACTAAATAAGCAATCGAATTATATTACCTAAGTAAGGTAAAACGGGAAAATCGGATACATCACATACATGACTTGACAATTACCTAAAGACTACAAACAAATAAAGCGACACTAAGCAGACACCGTTACATTCATGACAAATATATACAGACGACTAAGATGACGAAAAAACACACTTACTGTAACAAATACCTAAAATATACTAGTAGATAAACATTAAATAAAAATTATATTCAGGACCGCACTCAACAAATTTTAAATTGAATAACTAAGCTGATGATTAATATTGTCGTAAAGAAAAAGGACATATAAGGCGTATGTAATAAATCTTATCGTTATCACCTTGTCAAAAGTAGAATCAATAATGAAACCATTCATTACCTAATTAGAAAACATTTTGGAAAGATGATTCACCGATACACCACTAGGTATGGCACACAGATCAAAATCAGATAGTTTAGAAATAAAATAAAAAATACTGACAAACCAATCAGTCAGACGGGACAAAGGAATTATATATGTGCAAATTTTAATTTAATTAAACCAGATCAAATAGAAAAATTTATAAAGGAATACTGTTTACCACAAAGAAAATATTATTGCCTTTTCGTAAATGAACAAGATTACGAACTAGTCAGTTCGGCAATCAACCAAAACTTTAATAATGTAGAGTCACCAAAATTTTATAGATGTTTAGAAATGAGGGAAGAAATCCAGGAAGACGAGCTAACGGATATGATAGTCAAATATCATCAGGGTAAGTCCAACCATCGCGGGGCTGAGGAGACTTACTTAAGAATAAAGAGAAAATACTATTACCCCAATTTAAAGAAACACTTAGAAGAATATGTAAAAACGTGTGAGCTGTGTAAAACGTGCAAATATAACAGGAACCCGGTACAGATAGCATTAGAACACACTCCAACAGCATCCAAACCTTTAGAAACACTCCACGTAGATACATTCCAAATTGAACGAGCAATATTTTTAACCATATTGGATCCATTCAGTAAATTCGGTCAAGCATTTCCCATCAAAAGCAAAAACGCTACAGAAATTGCAAAAAACTTAATTAAATACTTTTCACAGTACGGAGCGTGTAAAACCCTAATTGCGGACCCAGGAACGGAGTTCTCGAATTTAGTAGTAAAAGAACTACTAGAGACATACCAAATAGAATTGCACACCACAACACCCCAAAACCCCGAATCAAACGGACCCATAGAACGATTTCACAGCACCATCATTGAACATTATCGATTATTTAAGGAGAAATTCAAAAATATGAAACCCATAGAATTAATACCCTACTGTATATTCGCCTATAATTCCACGATACACTCACAAACACTAAAACCACCATTCGACTTAATATTCGGCTATATACCGGAAATGTTTAACTACGACCCGGAAGTAATAATTACGCAAGAGTATAACGTACAACACAAAGAAATTATGAAAATCATCTACGAAATTGTTAGAAGTCGCATAGAAACGTCAAAACAAAAAACCTTACAACGAACTAATAAAAACACGAACCAGCCGTTCAAGGAAGGCGACGTGGTATACAAACAGATACCACCGGGATTTCATAAAAAACATAAAAAGCCCTTTTCAGGACCCTATTCAATAATATCCTTATTAGAACATAACAAAGCTATTCTAATAAACCATAAAAATGACGAACAGACAATAGCACATCTAAGAAATTTACGTCTTGCAGGTTCCTTGCCACAGGAATAACAGCCCAAATACAAGACTTGACGGACAATCCAGGTATGCTGCCAAAGAAATTAGGTACAGCATACACAGAGACTAGCAGCTGGAACTTGATACATATACATGACCTGACACAACTACACGAAGACTATAACCAAATAAAAAGACATTACATAAACACAGTTACGTCTATGACAAAAGATTACCACGACGAATACCATAATTTTATACTAACATTAAATTTTACTATAGATAATATAGACGATACATTTTATAGGATATTCTTAGAGAGAGATAACATCAATGAGAGACAGAGACGGGGCATAATCAATGGGCTAGGATCGATATTTAAATCAATAACTGGCAATCTCGATTCACAAGATGGCGAACGTATATATCAGGCAATAGAAATATTAAGTACAGACCAAAACAAAATTCATGATCTTTTTAAATCGCAAAATTCGGTAATGCTAGAAGCAATCGGAGAGTTCAATAAAACGATCGAAGGGTTGAGTCACAATCAGGGCACGATAATAAATAGAATAAACGAGTTAGGTAACACAGTTGATAGCCTTAGGAGCGAACAACTAACGCACTATCATCGCATCAAAATCCTAGAGCTGCTGACCCAGCTTGGACATTTATTGAATAATATTCAAGAATTAGCACTCACAACTGAGAATGCAATCACTTTTTCAAAATTAGGAATTTTTCACACATCCATATTAAAACCAAAATTTATAATAAAAGAAATCAATAGAATACAAAAATACGTAACAAATGCTAAACTAATAACAACCACTGATCTGAATCTGTATGAAAAAATATTCAAAATAAAAGCAGTACAAAATAAATTCCAAATTATATTTCAAATAGAAATACCTCTAGTTGAAGAGTCAGAATATGATTACTATCAGTTATACACATTACCTGTCCCAAAAAATCCACACACCTTTACCATGATAATCCCTAGAACCAAATACTTGATCCTAAGCAGTAAACAATATGCCTTTCGAAATGAAGAATGTCAAAATTTAAAGAACAAATTATATTTCTGCCAAGACGACAATCCAACAGCCATGAATGATCAGAACCCATGTGAAATAAAACTAATAAAATTTCAAAAGCCTATCGATAATTGTAACCAAGAATTAGTCAAAATTAAACAAACCACAGTTTCGAGATATGGAACCAGTCAATACATCATCTTAGCGCCAGAAGAGACAAACGCCAGAATAACTTGCCAGGAACAAGAGTGGACCAATATCATCAAGGGTACCAAATTGGTCAACCTCCAACCAAATTGCCAATTGAAAGTAGGAAACAAAATTTATAAAACCGGCCCCACTACAGCAGAAACACAACAACTATTCAATCTCCCCAAATTAGAAACCACCACTACGAAGGAAGAAACAAATTACGAAAAGGTACCCGAACTCAAATTAGACAACGTACAGCTGCATAACATCGAGCAGATCCAACACCAACTCCAAAACATTAAGAAAAATATACCAGGCCGAATGGAACTACCATTACATCACCTGAGTATATGGACCATATTATTGTACGTGGCTATTTTAACCGCCATCATAATGATAGCCGTCAAATGGGGAGTCATAAGAAGAAGAACCACTAGAAGAACTACGAAGATCAACCCAAGAACCGACAAGGGAGAATTGAAGATCAACCCAGGAACCACCGAAGCCGGATTTCCCTTGAAAATCCGGAACGAACCGTAGCTTCGTTCTTCAAAGGGGGGAGGAGATAAATAGAGCCACAACAACAGGCTATTGTGCAACAATGTATCCTGGCCTCCTTAGAAACCGCAGTGTCATCATAATCATGAAGTGGCGCCTGTAGGAATGCAGGCGTAAAACCAGCAAGTGCGAACGGAATATCTCCGGTGACATTCAGCATTAGCAGATCCAGGTCACCTCCAGAGACAATAGTGCCACGCCTGGAGAGGAAGACTATAAATAGGATAAGCACCGAGATAGGAGCGTTCATTGCTTGTTTCCTAGTTAGTCTGGCACATGGCGTGTCAAGTATTTTAATATCACTTATATATATATATTTTTTGTCTCATTATTGTATTAAGTAATCATTGTGTTTAAGTAATAATAAATTGTTTAAAAAAGTTAATTGTCTTAACGCTAAAGTTAAGTCGCGTAATCCCTCATAGAGAAACATTTGCCAATGTTAAAATAATACACTCAAAACGTGTACCAAATTTAGTTCATCTATGTTCAAGCATAACTGAAATATTGATTTTTTTTCGAAATTAGAAACCCCAATTTGAAGGCCTATGACTTCTTAGGGGTGCAACTTAGTATAAGGGTAAGTTGTGTTAAATCACAATATTTTGGGTTCCCCTACATGCCTCTGCTCTGTGTCGGTTCTCATGCAAAACACCCTGTATATACATATAAACATAACAATTGCCTTGGTTATGGGTTCTAGGTAACCTAGTTCTTGCTCATAAAAAAAAATCTACGAAAAGGCATAAAAAGTTTTCAATATTCTTCAAAGTTGGCGATGGTAGTTTTGGTTACAACGCCTTAGCAGCTTGCTGTGTGATTGTAACCGCATGATAGTAGTTATCAGTTGTTGTAAACGTGCTAGTCATCGTCAGTGCTCTATTATTCGTCATATTTTACAAATTGCAATTAATATTAAGAATCTAGAGACATCTAGCGTTAAACTAACGAATCAGCCTCAAAGTTGAATACGTGCGCGTTCTTGATCATATAGATTCTGTGGCATAGATTTGGCACGACGATTGTAAGAAGTTCATGCGATCGCAAGTGTCACCATATCTTATGCTTAGTTGTGTTAAGTTAGTGATCCTGTTAAGGAAAACGACATTTATTACACTCGTGCTGCGTTTACCCCGGCTAGTTTTCTGACATTTACTTGGTTTCGCTGGATAATTAGGTACGTTCTTAAGTTGATAATAATAAAAGTTTGAGGTTGGTTTGTTTGAAACAACGTAATTTTGGTATGACGAATACTGATCACGCTCAAGAAGGTGACTGCACTAGTAGTCGGCACAACTGACGATTACTGGTACAAATGCTGTTAAATATCAAAATTGCTTAGCTCTCGTATCCCGTATTGCATGATCAAGACGCTACACAATTTTTTTTAAGTTAAAGCTGAATGTCTTTGTTAACCAGTGATCGTCATATGACTTTGGGAACAAAACTGCTGTTATAAATTTTGTAATTGCTATGACGAAGACAGGGGCAAATACGTGACGGATACTGATATTTTAAAAATGGATTCCGGCGTTGTGGGCTATGTCCTCTAGACCCAAACGCAGTATATTACAGTGCCTTAAAAGAGGGGCTAAACCAGTCTTTGGACAAGAACATTCCGTCCCGAAACCTAGAAACTCTAGGTCATCTAATGTTTTTCGAAGAAAATATTCTGCAAGAAAAACTAATCCAATTCAAAGCTTCAGATGTGACATGGACTGGTGCGGTAGAAAACAAGTCTTTATTTTATTTTTGGCAAAAATTAAAAGACTTGCAGAGAAGCAGCAGAACCTACAAATACTCCCAAAACTAGCACCATTGCAGATGATGAAAATTCAGCTTGCACAGACAATGTTGCCTCTGCTCCTGTCGTCCTTACATCGTCAGAGCTCAGTCAAGATCAAAATACTAATTATGTGTGGTTGGACACTTTTTTGAAAGATCAATGGCGATGAAAAGAGCTACTACGATCGTAACTTAAAGTAACCTAATAACAATTTAATGTCAAAGGTTTCAACGGATAAGGAAAATCAGAAACAGGAAACATTTTCTAATGACTCAGAAGATTGTATTCCATCTACATCTAACTAAAATGAAATGGATATAGAAACGCTTTAAGATATGGAGAGTATCAGGTGTCAATCACCAGCTCCAAAAGCCATAATTGGAGTAAAAGAAAAAATTCCCACGCCTTTTAAAAATACGCTATTCTGGCCTAACACGCTAACTTCTACAAATACAAAAGGAAAGTCGAAAGAAAAGGTTCCTGCAGTTGCTACATCCCAAGAGTGGCGGCAATATTTTTCCAAAAAAGAAAGGGAGAAAGCTGAGAAAATTAAGCAGATTGAGAAAAATAAGAGAAGACGGGAAAAAAGAGCTCAGGCAAAAAAAGAAAATATACAGTCCAAGAAGCAGAAAAAATGTGTGGCAGATGAAAATGTAAGCTGTTGGTACTATAAAATTTGTGAGGAAGAAGTACAACAGGACATGATACAGTGCTTGTCGTGCAAGTGTTGGGTTCATGAAAAGTGTAGCGGCGTGTCCAAGATCGCAAAAAAATTGATTGTTCTTCTTGTGTCACAGAATAAATTAATAAATAAATAAAATAAAATAATTATATAATGTTGTGTGTACTTACTTGCTTTCTAAATCAGTTTAATCAGCATGTATGATGAATATTAGATCATTATTATGACGAACAGTGGAGCTGGTCAAAGTTAGGTGTGACGATTACAGGGTCAAATGGCAGTTTATTTTATTTATTATTTCCAAATTGGAATACAGTAACATAACAGTTTTGTATTCATAAGAGGCAACAAACTTCAACAAATGCATTACTATAAATATGCAATAATAATAATATGAAAACACGTGATATAGCTAAGACAAAGTTACACCTTTTCTTAAGCTGACGAATACTGGTACATTTACCTTATACACATGGTTGGTTACGGATATAAAACAAGATCACAGACTTGCCTATTTCAAGAAAGATTTCGCGATTCGCCGCCTATATATCAAGAGATAATTAGTAAAATTGAAAAGCAATTTTGTTGGATATGTAAGGCAGATACAAAAAACATTTCGATGCACTGAGTAATGATCTCAAATTGGATGTAATGCTTGACTGTGCGGAAAACCCACATACTTCAAGCCGACAAGCAGCCACAACATTCGATGTTAGTCAACAATTGACACTCCTCGATAATTCGGATATTAAAAAAAAATACATCCATATAAATTGACACAAACTCAGCAGCTCATGGGAGAAGAATATAAATGTTAAATAACAATGTTATCCAACTAGATCATGTTTTGTTTTCTGATGAGTGCCGTTTTACACTTTGTGGCCATGCTAATCGTCAAAATTGTCGCTACTGATCTAAATAGAATCCACACTGGATAAAAAAAGAACAATATCGTGAAAAGTTACTGTTTGATCAGGAATAGTTGTAAACCATGTCATTGGTCGCTTTTTCATTAATGGCAATTCTCTACTGAGGAGACTGCAACTTTTGAATTGTAAAAAAATGTCTTCAAATGAGTTTGCGAGTTATTTCAATTGTTTTCATTTTCACATTTTTTGCGCATATTAAAAATTATGATACGGCGTTTTTACCAATAAATAGCAGATCCCATGAAAAGGACGCCTTCAGAGATGCGTTCGTTTATATTATTTGCTAATTGTTGTACTTTTTCAAACAATACAGTTATTTTGATGTAATATGGTAGATTTTTCTACTATATAGATTATACTGCTAACCAAATTTGACGCCTCCTTTAAGTTAAATAAAAAGATATATTATGTAGTTATTAAAAACATTTTTATGAAAATTCACTACCATAACGCATTTGCTGCATCCAGACTTTCTTATTATCAACTTAGTAGTTCTAGTGTTTCAAAAGAAAGTATTTGTGAAAATTTGCTACAATAACGACTTGCTACTTTGCGACTTTTTTCTTAGTTGTTTTTAATTGCTTGGGGTGCTGATAATTATAAATATTATAATGTTTGAAAATTATACCAACCTTTTTGTTATTTTATTTCTAATCAGTTGTACGTATTAGGGTAGTTAATATCATGCCGAGTAATAAATTCTGATAATTAAGAGAGTACCACTCCAGAGGCAAAGCTTGAACAAAATGAGATATCCTAAATACATGACAAAAAATTCCTTTAGAATGATGTGCAAACACTTGTTCAGAAATTAAATTAAAACCCTTTAATTGATTTAATTATATGCAAATATTAGCTGGGTTTTCTCCATCTTATTTAAATTACAGTTGCCTCAAAATGTTCACTCATGAATAATACTTCAAAGTCAATGCCCGGTCAACTTTAGAACTATCTAATGCGAACGTAACAAAAGATCCAGGTGACACTCAACGTTGCCGAATACTAAATACCGATTTCGCTCAAGTTCCGTTTGACGCAACTTTGGTCTTTTCGTTGTGCTAATTAATGGCAGATTTTTTCTATAGTCGACCGCCGCTTTGAAATGAGTAGATCAATCGAAAGTTTGCAAAATAGGTCAGTTATACGACTTCCTAAATCTTCTAAAAAATGTTTCAAGTGGCTACGAAATAGAGTCTTTGGCACAAAGTCCCAAAATTCATTCAATAATTTCCTATATAAATGAATATATATATATATATATATATATATATATATATATATATATATATATATATATATATATATATATATATATATAACTTGCAAAACATCTAGCCAAAACTCTCCAACCATTACTAGAAAACGCTACATCATATGTCAAAAACTCCACCCATTTCATTGACCTTCTTCAAAACAACACCATTTCTCAAAACGACACCCTAGTTAGCTTTGATATAGTTTCCTTATTCACCAATATACCTCTATCTGAAACCCTTGACATTCTCAAAAATAAATACAAAATTTCCCACGATACATTAGTTCTTGTAGAACAGTGCACATCTAACACTTATTTCCTTTTTCAAAACAAATTTTACAAACAAGTTCGAGGGGCTCCAATGGGTTCATCTCTCTCTTCTGCATTGGCTAACATTTTCATGAAAAACTTCGAGACGCAAGCCCTCAATTCATCCCAACTCAAACCAACCTGCTGGTTAAGATACGTTGACGACATTTTCGCTGTCTGGCCACACGGTAAAGAATCTCTAGACGAATTCCTTTCTTACCTAAATAACATCAACCCCCAAGTCCAGTTCACCATGGAAATAATTTTTCTTTGCCTTTCTTAGATGTACGCATCACTAAAAACCCAGTCAGATGATTTTCTTACACTGTCTACCGAAAACCAACCCACGATAATCGTTATCTTAACGCTCAATCTCACCATCACCCATCGCAACTAAATTCCGTGGTTCGAACACTAGTAACACGATCCCTTAGACTAATGAACAACAACAACAAACATACAGAATTAAACTTTTTAATACAGACATTGCTAGAAAACGGATACGACAACAATCACATACTACGAAACATTATAAACGCACAACAACAAACCACTACACCACAACAGAAACAAATAAAGTCCACACAACAACACACAGCGTTTTTACCATACATTAAAGGTGTCACCGACAAAATCAGCAGAATTTTTAGAACCCATAGTATCAAAACCATATTCACAACAGAGCAAAAACTGTCAAATTTGATAAAAACTCCCAAGGATACGATTCCAAACGAATCCCACGGAGTTTACGAATATTAAGATTATCATATTCATACAGGGCACAAAATAGACTTCGGTAATGCCAAAACAATAGCACCGGTTTACAACTTCAAAACGAGCATTATCCGCGAAGCAATCGAGATTGAAAAACGTCCCGATTGTTTAAATAAGAGAGATGATGGTCTTCGCCTTCCGACTACTTGGAAACCTATTATATCTTCTTTACAAACAGACCACAAAAAAAATTCCACAGAAAATTTTATTTCCACATTATCTGCCTCAACAAATGCCCGTGACCCTCTTAATCCTCCTCATCCTCTAAGTACCGTGACCGAAGACCCCCACTTAATTGACGGTGACCCCACTACTTTCACTGATAACGAAGCAGGTAGACGGAAACACATATATAAGGCAAGACTTGCAACGAACTGCCAGATCTATCTGAGGCCTAGGGTTAAACACACTGAGACCTCACAGACGATCTCCAGCGAGATTTGGGGAGCAGGCAGATTGAGGCCCCGTAATCGAGCTACAACAACCCAACCCACCTTTGTCCACCGCTCTAAGGAGTAGGCAGAGTGAGGCCTTAGAGTGTCCTTACATATTTCCTTTACTCACCTTTGTCCACCACTCTAAGAAGTAGGCAAATTGAGGCCTTAGAATGTCCTTACATATTTCCTTTACCTCTTGAAAATGGCTCCAAAATAGAAGCGGAAACGTTGAGTTTTCATAAATTCTGGACGCGGTTCAACCCGAGAACCAATTATGTTATATATATATATATATATATATATATATATATATATATATATATATATATATATATATATATATATATATATATATCATAATTCACTGACATCAACCTCATTTTTCCTCAAAACCGGTTACAAAATTAGAACTCACATCATATATAAACAAATTTAAAAACTCGTCATCTACCACTGATGGTCTTATTACTAACAAAATGATAAAACTATTTCACAAGCTCCTTGTTCCACCTATATCCACCTATATTACATGTAATTAACCTCGCATTATCAGATTGAATTTTTCCAAATATCTATAAATCATCCTAAATACCGTTCTTTTATACAGGGGGATACAACTTTACCAGTCAACTACCGATTCATTTCACTAACAAATGTAATTGGAAAGTTAATTGAAGAGCGCATTAAAACTAGACTCCTTAATTATCTCGAAAAAAATAACCTACTAAACCCTAATCAATATGGTTTTCAACCTGGCTCTAATACAGAAATAACAGCTGCTGAAATAAAAGAATACACCTATGAAATTTAGGTAATAGTAGAAAGTGCATTGGGGATTTTTTTGGGCCTTGCTCAGGCATTTGATACTATTTTACAGGAAATTTTAATACAAAAACTTAAAAAATTTTTAATTAGAAGAATCTCTCTGCGCCATTTTAAATCTTATATATCCAACCATCGACAGACAGTCAAAATTTACTATTCTTGTAGCAACTAAGGCCTTGTCACATGTGGTGTGCCTCACGAAACTGTCCTCAGTCCTATTTTGTTTCTCGTATATCTAAGCAATTTGCTAAGTATTGAAATCTCTGGAAAAATTGTATGCTACCTGGATGGCACGATGTTACTTTTTTAAGAATATGACTGGAAAACGGTAAAAAATCAACAGCTAAGTGTATTATGGAGGTAAAATCATGGCTCGACTCCAATCTGTTGACTATAAAACTTAAGAAAACAATATTGATAACATCTGCTCATCGATTGTCACAAATACCAGATATGAACAATATTACTATACATCACTATGACTGCTTTAATAACAACGACTGCTCCTGCGTGAGCAAAACAATACGTACAGATAACACACGATATTTAGGTGTCTTTTTGGATCAACTGGCAAAATGAAATTTTCACACAGATTATATAAACAATAAGCTGAGAAAAACCGCTTATAAATTTAGGCAATTAAGACACATTTTATCGTGGAAGCGGCTAAAGTGCGTCTATATTTGTATTATTCAATTAAACTCAAGTTATGCCATCATGGCATGGGTAAATGCATGCGAGGTACACCAAAGATATAATAACATAACACAAAAATGGATCATCAAGAGGATGCTGATTAGATCATTATTATATCTTAGTGTAAAAGGTTTTCAGGATAGACGTATATACACCGTGTCAGTTCTCTATGTAATCTCAGTTGCTAAATTCATGAAAAAATTCCTCGTTCATCATTCACCGATTTCTCACTATGTGACAAGATCAACTAGCTCAAGCAAAGTTACAGTTTCCTTTAGGTTCTTGAACGTTCCACAACAACACATTTCATACATGGGCCTACTAATATACAATGAGCTTCCAGCACACTGCACACAGAGTTCTTTTCGAAATATCATCGGTTCTTTTAAAAAGTGTTATGGGACAAACAAGGATCAATTAAGCAAAAATATATTACAAGCTTAACAAGCACTATTTTGTTGTAAAATTTTTTTAATGTTTTTTTTAACTCTAACTTCATTCCCTTTTACTCGTTTACATAATTTATTTTATCTTATAATATAGCATAATTTCTGATTGTTACAAAATAAACTGATGTCATATATGTGTGTGTATCAGTAGCGGCTCGTGCCCTAATGCATTGGGGGTACGCAAGAAAAAAAAAGGTGAGGCGCAGCAAGTGCGTTGTGGTAGTGAATGTTTATTAAATGCTTCAAATTTGAATAACTCAAGTTTCTACAAAGTTGTTCTAGAAAGTTGAATCTTGGAGTATAGTAGGGTCTTATCCAGGGTAAGATATTCACCAAATTTGATCAAAATAACTTTGTAATTTTTGGAGAAAAAATTTTTTGCAAAAGAAAACTCAAAATCGGAATAACTCAATTTTCTAAAAATGTAGAAAGTTCAATTTTAGCGTGTAGTAAGGCCTTTTACAAGGAAACATACCCACCAAATTTCATTTAAATAGCTTTGTAATTTTCGGAGAAACAGTTTTTTTTAACAAAATTCAAAATTTTCCCGGAAAACGTTACCCGATTTTCCTGACTAACGAGCCCATCCAAGCCATTAAGAAAAAGAAGGCACTTGCCGAGTTTCATCGAAATCAGTTGTTTATTTTTTGAGTTATCGTTTGGATACATATATATATATATATATATATATATATATATATATATATATATATATATATATATATATATATATATATATATATATATATATATATATATATATATATATATAAATTGAAACTAACCCCGGATATGGGTTCTAGGGGTCCTAGTTCGCGCTCAATTGAAAAAAAAATTCTAAAGTCTCTCCATCGATACCTCTCTATTAGTGATTTTTTAAAAATAAAAATTCACTAAAAATTAAGAACTCGCCTATTTTTTCCCCGAAAATATATTATAAAAAAACCTACTTACTAAACTTAAAAATTATTAACTACTTACCAAGTTTTCCTCTAGTTAGTTATAGGTTATAGTAGTTAAAAAGTCCATTAAAAAGTTAACCTTAAAATTTAAAATTTTATCCACTGAATTAATCACAGTATCACAATTATTTTATCCACTTATTAAGCAACCCGAAGTAGTAGCCATCATAATAATAATAATTGTCTTGTAGGAACATGTAAACAACAACGAAATGATCTAATTAAAAATCAATCCGACGCGAAGACGAAAATTATTGGTAGTAGGTACACACTCTGCCAAAAGTCCACTACAAACTGGAAGTGTGTAATTTTATAGCGCACAACAGATTGCTTATTCGGTCTTTTTCGACGACGATAGGCGATCATTTCGCATTGAAATATCGCATTTCCTGAGGGCGCCGAACAATACACACAGCCTCCCGACTGATATATATGGATATGGATGTATATAACGTCTGCAACGATTAACACTATACTTATGCTGATTCTGTATTCTGTATTAATAGCTGCCGACTCTCTGCGATCCTCGATATACTAATTTTGTTCGTTGAATGCAGGAGGTAAAAAAGTAAATAAAAATTTATCAAAATATTGCACAGCAACAATATTTTTTTTCACGGCAGGTGGCAGTGCGCGCCTACGGGCGCACTTATTGAGGAGCCGCCTCTGGTGTCTATGTATGTATGTATGTATGTATGTATGTATATATATATATATATATATATATATATATATATATATATTTATATATATATATATATATATATATATATATATATATATATATATATATATATATATATATATATATATATATATATAACGCGCGCGCGCGCGCGCGCGCGTGTGTGTGTGTGTGTGTGTGTGTGTGTGTGTGTGTGTGTGTGTGTGTGTGTGTAGATATGTGTTATATACAGTGATTTCGAAAGGTAACGACTAAATTCATTCTTTCTGAAATTGAGAGTTTTGAGAAAAAATCCTGTGACACGTCGATTTTGTTTTAAACAAAAACACTTTTTGACATACGACCCATAATTGTGACGTCATCTTTTTTCGAGATATGACGTCCCCGACAATTTTTTTTAAATGGTAACCCCCAATTTCGACCATGATTACATTAGCGTGAGTATGTAGGTTAGATAAAAAAACCGAAGAAAAACGATTTTAAAGTACAAAATACTAAATTTAATGATAATAATTATGTAAATATCAACTAAACTAAATATTCAAATTGTGCACCGTTGGCTGCCTGACAGTTGCCAAGACGATTAATACATTCTTTTTGAACATTGTCAATAACCTCGTTCAGTTAATTTAACCATTCTTCTATAAAATAACAAAAGTCACTATTCAATAAACACTTCAAATACACTGCTTTTGCCAAACAAAAGATAAGAACTAAAGATAAAGCTCAAAAAACCGAAAAAACTATTTGCCGAAGTAGGACTTCAAGTTTTTATCTGACAGAAATAAAAGACATTCCTGGTCTCCTAGGCTACTATCAGGAAGCCACAATTGTTGACGATGTGTACGTAAAATGACACGCTCTTTCAAATGGCGTGGTCGAATTTGAGGAACGCCATTTAAAAAAATTGGCGGTGACGTCATATGTCGAACAACGATGACATCACAAATATGGGTCGTATGTCAAAAAGTGTCTTTGTTTAAAACAAAATCGACATTTCAGAGGATTTTTTCGGAAAACGCTCAATTTCAGGAATAATGAATTTATTCGTTACTTTTCGAAAGCACATATATATATTCATATGTGTATGTATACAGGCTGGCGCATTGAAAACGAAACAGACCGATTTTCGTCCAGAGAAACTGAACTTTGTCACATCAACCCCTTAAGGGTGGTGATAACAACCCTTATAGTTTAAATAGGTAACATGAGTCGAGTGTTACACCGTTTGAAAGCACTTTCTTTTCTTCAGCACACTAATTTTTTTGGAAGTTTTATCAACTCGTTTAAAAATTATTCACAGTTGGAGTTGCAAGAACGTATTTCATTCATTGTGATAAAAAATGCACTGATTAGTCAATTTTTGTTAAAAAACACTAAAAGCAAAACCAGGCGTTCAAAAATGTTTATTCAGTTAAGTAAGTGTTCAAATTGTTGACCACCAGCTTCCATACAAAGGTACAAATTTTGTCTAAAACGATCTCTGACATTCTGGAGCATTTGTGGAGTTATTAGACGGCATTCTTCAACAATGCGTCGTCGTAATTCTTCCAGACTCCGGTTCTGTTGTGTAAATTCTACTCTTTAAATGGCCACTCAATAGCACCTCTACGCCCAATCCATTGTCCTGGAAACTCTCTGTTCAAATACTTCCTAACACGTTCTGAAAAATGCGGAAGAGCTCCATCTTGTTGAAACACTAATTGATTTTCGTGATAGCGATCATCATTTTCAACAATGTGAGGGTAAAAGATATCTTCTAGTAACTCCAAGTAAATTTGCGGTACGGTTGGCACAGTCATCGTTTTTGAAAAAAAGAGTAAACATTTCAACTCTTTCTTCTACAGAATACACCATTGTGAAATTAATTTTCGGTAGTACTATCAAGTGTCAAACCGACCGATAAACTGAAATAATAAACCGCATTTCTCTCATTCCGATAAGAAAAGTTCTGAAAGTCAATTTTTTGTTTACAAATGAACAAAACATTGACTATCAGCACATTTCTTATCGGAATGAGTGAAATGCGGTTTTGCATCTTCAACTGTGAATAATTGAATAATTTTTAAACGAGTTGATAAAACTTCCAAAAAAATTTGTGTGCTGAATTCAGAAAAGAAAGAGCTTTCAAATGATGTAACACTCGACCCATGTTCCCTATTTAAAATATAAGGGTTGTTATCACCACCCTTAAGGGGTTCATGTGACAAAGTTAAGTTTTATGTCAAAACATGTCCCCCTCAATATTAAAATTGACGTGTTTCACGTTTCTCTGGACGCAAATCGGTCTGTTTCATTTTCAATGCGCCACCCTATATATCCTGACCCCTTAATAAAAATGTCTAATTTCCCAGTCATACATTATTGGAACACAAGTAAACTATGTGCACACACACCCGGACAGGTTTGCAGAACAGGGCTTAAAAACATTTTATAATATTTACATCTAAATTCAGAATAAGACCTAAATTAGATTCTAACAATTTGTTATCAGTATTTTTAGAATATATTTAAATTATATGTATGTATAAGTATATGTAATTGTAATCTGTAAGATCTACTAATCGGTAGATTTTAAAAATCCAGCATAACCTTCAAAATCAAATTTCAAAAAACCAATCGGTGGATGTTAGAATTGCAGCTTTTAAAAGAGAATCAAAAAAGCAAAATGGTGCCACTTAACCCACCTGCCTTCTTCAAACGGAGGGGCTAATTTCACCCCCACTATGTGCAACCTTTTATAATGGGCATAATACAGCATTGTTTGCTAAGCTTCTGCGCCACCTAGAGGCTTCCCGTTTGCTTCATTACACTGGAAAATGATTTTTCGACGCTAAGTTCGTCTGACATTTGTCAAGGTCAAGTTTTTACATAGAAGAATGCATTTTCTTCTTGTTCCTCGAATTCAGTTTTGTTAGATAATTATCATCCAAGTTTCTCCGGAAATAAATTTAAATTTAACAGAATTTGGAAAATTCTCGAATGATATTTCTATTTGTTATAAAGGGACATTACTATGCAGTGTTATGGTAAATATAATGTGCAAAGATGGGTACCGTGGTTTCAGATAACAATGGTTCTGTGTCGCATCTATCGTTCAACCGTTCCAACTGAGAATAAAAATTATTATGTTTGACAGCGTTGTAGTACTGCATCTATTTGAGGAAGAATATGATCATCATTAACCCCGCCCCGTACGAAATCGTCTTTTAAGCGCTCTCGACTTTGTACCAATTTCTAAGGATGGATTTTATATTTTAGCGACTTTTTATTATGAAAAATTCGCCAATAGAGAGGTCCCGATGAAAAGCTATTGAAAAAGATTCTTCAGATAAGCGCAAATTTGGGTCCCTAGAACCCAAAACCAAGGTCCGTTAAAATTTATATATATATATATATATATATATATATATATATATATATATATATATATATATAGGGTGTTACTTAATGATAGGGCGTAATTTAAACGGCGCATTCCTGAACCAAATTCAAGTAGAAAAGTTCAAATAAACATGTGTCCTGAAGAGTCTGGTTTTCAAGATACAGGGTGTCAAAGTTTAAAAAAAAATGGTTTTTTATTAATATCTTAATGATCCTTTTGCCTATTTTGTTGAAATCTAGCAGGATTAGTCAGTGTAATAAGACGCTAAGTTGGCACTAACTAAAAGATAATTATAAGTTCCAGTGGCATCTCGAGGGGCAGTCTCACGAATAGTATTGACTAAAAAAATGTACGCTGCTAAGTTTTTTTTTAATTTTAATTTTTTTCAGATTAAGCACCTAGAAATACAATTTTTTTGCCTCTTAATATCCTTTCGTATATTACTTCCTTTTCGAGTAAAAAATAAAAACGACTTCATTGCATGTCGAAAAATTGTTAAGATAAAATGAAGTTAATTGTGATCGTTCAGAATATTTATTTCAACGCCATTTTTTAAAATCTAACAAATAAAAAGTAATAACTATTTACAAAAAATGTTGGAAATGACTACCTCCCGCTTCTATGCAGGCTTGTGCTCTCCTTCTCATCGAGCGACGAACTCTTTCGAAAATTCCATTAATGTTACGTATGGTTTCACATCCGTCAACAATTATATTCGTTAGTTGGTCTTCTGTCTCGATTGTTGTAACATAAAGTAATGCTTTTTAGGTGCCCCCACAAATACAAATCCAAGCTGTTTAAATCAGGCGATCTAGGTGGCCAGAATTGTGGTCCTCCACGGCCTATCCAACGATTTTGGTAAGCTCCATCAAATACTCACGAGCCAATATGCTAAAGTGGGCAGGAGCACCATCATTCATTAACCAATTTTGTTGACATAAATGTAAAGGAACATCTTCAAGAAGCAGAGGCAAATCAGTTTGTAGAAAATGACTGTAAGATTGTCCGTTAAGACGTCGTGGTAAAAAAAAATGGTCCAACCAAACAGTCATCTATGATACCGATCCAAACGTTGACAGAAAATTGTTCCTGAAAATGTGTATCTGTAATAGCATGAGGAATTTCTTGGGCCCAGTTATGATTATTTCGAAAATTAATTATTGTATTTCTGTAAAAATGGGCTTCGTCCGTAAACATAATGATGGAATCAAAGTGAGGATTTTCTGCAAGTCATCTAAAAAATTGCGTAGGCGTTTCAAAATCTCTTGGCAGAAGTGCCTGAACTCTTTGTACGTGATAAGGATACAACAGGGAATCTCTTAAAATTTCCCATACCGTTTTATAGCAAATATTTAATTCCCTACCTATTTTTCGGGTATTAGTTGCAGGATTCTCTTCGACCGCATGTGGGACAGCATCCTCAACTGCTGGAGTTCGAATTGTACGAGGTCTTCCGTCAGAGGTATTATGTTTAAAACTGCCAGATTCAGTCAGACGACGATGAATGTTTATGAATATTTGTCTACCTGGAAGGATACGATCAGGATACCTTTCTTCATAGAGCCGCTGGGCCTCCGCCGAATTACCATTGACAAGACCATAAAGGAAATGCATTTGTGTCATCTCCAAATTAGAATAGTTATTTACCATTTTTTAATAGCACAATTAACCTTTTGACCAGAGGGAAAATAATAACAAACTGTCACAGAAAGTCAAAAACATTATGTTCATAATGACAAAACTGCGTTTCCAACGATCACAATTACCTTGATTTTATTTTAACAATTATTCGACATGCAATGAAGTCGTTTTCATTTTTTTTTCTCAAAAAAGAAGTAATATACGAAGAGATATTAAGAGGCAAAAAAGTTGTATTTTTAGGTGCTTAATCTGAAAAAAATTAAAATTTAAAAAACCTCACTAGCGTACATTTTTTTAATCAATATTATTCGTGAGACTGCCTCTCGAGACACCATTGGAACTTATAATTGTCTTTTAGTTAGTGCCAACTTAGCGTCTTATTACAGTGAATAACCCTGCCAGATTTCAACAAAACGGGCAAAAGAATCATTTAGATATTAATAAAAATAACAATTTTTTTAACTTTGACACCCTGTATCTTGAAAACCAGACTCTTCAGGACACATGTTTATATGAACTTTTCTACTTGAATTTGTTTTAGTAACGCGCCCTTGAAATTGCGCCTTATCATTAAGTAACACCCTGTATAACGGTGGCAAGTATCTTGTTTGGGCAAAAACCGTGGTCGAGTTCGTTAATCAGCCTTTATGCTCAAGTTTTTCCGGTCGAAAATTGGGGAAAACTTTTTGAAAACGCTATATTTTTAAATTATTAAAGTGAGTGGAATGGAATTTTTCACGTATATAGAGCATTCAAAGATCTTCTCATATATTAATTCTGGGACGTTTCTCTCAACAAAAATTCAAGTTAGCCTGAACTATAAAAATTTAAAAGCTAGGACACGCTCCTAAAAATTTATTAAGGCGTTGTGTAATGCGTGTGGGTGAGGTTGACATAACGGATGTCTTAGTTTGTTTTCTTTGAATGTTGAAAAGCTACAAAATCTGCCCAATTAATTGAAACAACCTGGGTTGTCAGTTTCCAAATTTTATTACACAAAGTTGGGAAGTTTACCTCGTTAGGAAAATTAACGGTAATATTTATTTCTAGAATTGTTTTTTTTTTTTATTCAACAAGATATATATCTTGTTGAATTTACCATATGGTAAAATCGGCAGCTAAAGAGTTTAAGCCTGATTTTAATAAATAAAAAACTTATAAGTTGAATAAAACCTTTGCAATTATAACATTTTTGGTGAATTTAGTCTAGGGAGATTTATCTATAGATTTGGCATTCTGAAATGAACAACACAATTCTTGGTCTCGTGGTTAGAAATTAAATTGCTAGTGGTTATTTCTGTTATTTACATTCTTATAGGAAATGGCGCGGTTTATGTAGCGTCATATGTTATATCAATTTATTTTTATTTTAGGTTAATGAGAGAATACGTGGTTTTTCGATTAATAATTTTAGTTTATATGAAAATCTTCTGAATTCAATCATTATTTTGTTTGGTCACATTGCGAAATTAGTGAGTTGTCCAAGACCCTAACCTTCAAAATAGGTTATGTTAAATTCTTTTACACAGGAACAGTACGTATGAAATCAGGACTGTTAAAAATTGTGTAAATATTGCAAGACTTGAAAATCATTTAATTCTTTATTTAAAATCGAAACTTCAAAATTAATAATGAATACATAAACCTTGGATAAATAATCATTTTACGTTAACAGCTATAGCACGTTGGAAAAACCGATTCTCGTGCGATCAGCGATGTTAAGCAACCTCGGGCGTGGTTAGTTCTTGGATGGGTGACCACCTGGGAGCATCGTGTACTGTTACCTCTTTTTTTTTTGGTAGTGACATTTCTGTTTTGTTCTTATAAGCGAATTTTTATTACAAAAAAAATGAGCGTTTCTTATTTTAAAAAAATTGACTAATAGAGAGGTATCGATGGTGAGACTGCAAAAAAAAGTTATTTGGATGAAATTTGGTTGGTATGTTCCCCTCGTAAACACCTTACTCCACCAAAACTCAACTTCCTAGGTTTATAGAGAATTGACTTATACAAATTTGAAGCAGATTCGCTACCATAACGCACTTGCTGCGTCCAGACTTTTTCTGATATTCAAATAATCGATAAATGGCTAACATCAAATGATGTGGCTGATTCAATGAACTTCGATCTGTGATTCTGTTTTATCTCCGTAACCAAGCATTTGTATAATTTTATTTTATGAATTTCTGTTAAATAAGGCATGTTTCTAAAGTGCAGCTAACAACAGCTGTTGACATCTATTGACAGCTACTGTCATGCGCTTACAATCACACACCAAGTTGCTAATGCCTTTTAAGCAAAACTAGCATTGTCAACTATGAAGAATATTGATAGCTTTTTATGCCTTATTTTTAATTGATACCGCCTCAAAGGGACACTGAAAATGCGTTTGCTTGCTTTCTCATTGTCAAGAATTAAACGCGATTAGTTATTAATTTTTCGTGTGTTGTAGCGAAGTTTGTCAATCAGCTGGATTTGTTTTTTTTTAAATATTAATTTTTGTACAGAAAATGGAAACATCATTCAAATGAGATATCACCTTGTGAAATACCGCATTTGTTTCTAATAAAAAGATGGGCATGTTATACAGAGTGTCCTAATAAATTGAAAGATACTCTGGGTAACAGGCTCCGACAACAAACTAAAATAACGGATTGGAGTTCGGCGCAACCTACGCGATTTTTTTATACAGGACAGTTGCACTGTCTGGTCCAGAATTGACAAATATGTAAAACTATGTTATTTTCCAGAAATATATGTGCATTCTATCTTTTATGTGATTTTACTAGTTTAATTTTGGGCCTGAAAGCTTCAATTATTAACCACTATAATATTTAGATGGTAAAATCAGTCTGGAATACAACTACCTATCACTTTTTAAAATTCCTAATTATTACTTCCACATCGTCAATACGAGTATGGCATCAGCGACAAAAATTTCTTTTTGCTTAAACGCCATCAAAAGTGTCAAAACATATAGAAAACATGATTTAGGAACGATTTTTTTTCTGTCAGTCTGTATGTCTGTCTGTTTGTAGTCACCACAACTTTAAAATGAGTTCAGATATCGTCTTAAAATTTGGTGTACACTTAGCACCCGACAAATGAACCGTTTGCATTGTTTTGGGGTAAAATCGCTCCAGGAAGTAGGGGATGAATGGGGGTGATTTGGTGAAAATTTATATTTTTTCGTTAAGGCTCGCGTAATCTAACGTTTTAGGGTTTGTTTATTAGAAAACTTTCAATTTTATCAAATATTTGGTATTCTGTGCTGAAACTAAATTGGGGGTTAAATGTGTGGGGGTGGAATATTGGTGACAAAAATTTCTAAATCTTTATTTGCTACCACGGCGTAGAAAACTTCAAAACATATAGAAAACTTGATTCTGGAACCAAAACTTTTTTGTCTGTGGGTATGTCGGCCTGTACCTCTGTTTGTTAATAGGGGGCAATAACTTTCGAACAAATCAAATTTCGTATACAGTTAGCGCCCCACAAAGAAACACTTCCAATTATTTTTGGGCAAGATCGCATCAGGGGTAAGGGCTAAATAAGGGGTGATTTTGTGAAAATTTGCATTTCTTCATTAAAACTCGAGTAATATAACGTTTCAGAAGTTTATGGGTACAGGAATATGAATAACTTCTCTGTGGTCAAGGTACGTACCCTAAATTCATTTAATGAGAATGTCTTTCTGGCGAGAGTAGATTATCACAGCTATGTGGAACTTATTATTCAATTTACAGCAGTATTTTTTGTTTCTTTCAAAAACTAGTAATAACGTGAATAAATAGCATACGTAACAAGCTGCACACAAAAAAATAATTAAACGAATCAGCTTATTTAATCAACAGTATACCAACCATATACGAGAACTGGGCCATAGTTATGGAAATATACTGTATATTAAAATATGTACTCATTGTCAGTATTTTTAATCTACAGAATGTTACAAAAACTGAGTAAATCTTCATATTGAATTGATAGAAAAAAGTCTGGAAGCAGCAAGTTCGTTATGGTAGTGAATTTTTATTTAAATGTTTTTAATAGCAAATATGTGTTTTTTTAAGAAAGCAAGCATCAAATTTGGTTACCAGTATAACATATTTAGTAGAAACAATGTGCCATGTTTCACCAAAATAACTTTATTGTTTGAAAACGTACAAAAATTTCCGAAAGTAAACTTAAAATGTTCCCGAAAAAACCGTTTCTTGGTTAACCTTATAAGTTACTAGGAAATTGAGCTTTTCAAATATGAAGCATTGAATCAAAATTCGCTACCATAAGGCACTTGCTGCGTCCCGAATTTATTTTCTTACAAACATGCATTATATTTTGATGGAAAATGCAATAACATAAGGCGTGTTCGACTAAAAAAAAAAAGAAAACTTGTATCACCAACGACTTATGGGCCAGCCGGTGATTGTAGAAATAATGTTTTAAGATGTAGCTCAAGACACCCTATAATTTTTTTCATATCCTGTATAATAACGGATATGTTGAGTTTTATTGATTTTTTATGAAAATTCGACAAAAATTGTATACCATTAAACTATAAACTCTATAGCTAAGGTTACTGCCAAGCATCGGAGAAAGGGTAAATTTTAAATGAATTTTCTGAAAACATTTTAGTAAAATGAAAGACAATGACGGTTGAAACTAAGACTTCAGGGTTTGTAAAACATTCTTCTTGAGACATTTTCTTTCCATAGCTTGTATTAGATTCAATTTCTTTGCCTAAATGTTGCCAATCTTGACGTTTTAAATCACGACCTTGGCGTTTTGAGGAAAACCCTTTTTTTAAATGCCTATAACTTTTTTGTCTTTTAACCCATATAGCTAAGTTTTCGTAGGTAATTTACCTATAACGATATAAACCGGTGTACCAAATTTTGTTGCCTGTAACTTTTTCGTCTTTTGATCTACAGAGCTAAATTTTGGTAGGTAATTTACCTATAGCGATATAAACGCGTGCCCCTCCTTTCTTATTTCCGGAGGTATAAACTTTTTTAGAAAGAAAACACAAAATTTTCCAGAAAAACCTTGGCCGATTTCCCTGGCTAACGAACTTTACCAAGCTACTTGCAAGAGGAAGGTACTCACCATACTCACCAAATTTAGTCAAAATCGGCCCATTATTTTTTGAGTTATCGGTGTAATACATATGTATACATACATACATATATATATATATATATATATATATATATATATATATATATATATATATATATATATATATAATCAAAACTGACCCCGGATATGTGTTCTAGGGGGCCTAATTAGCGCGCATTTGAAGAAATTTTTTCAAAATTCAAAAGTCGGAATCTCCTCATTAGTGAATTGCCTCCACTTTCTTATTTCCGGAGATATAAATTTTTTAGAAAGAAAACACAAGCCACTTGCAAGACGAAGTTATTCACCAAATTTAGTCAAAATCGGCCCATTATTTTTTGAGTTATCGATGTGATACATATGTATAAATATATATATATATATATATATATATATATATATATATATATATATATATATATATATATATATATATATATGTATATATATGTATATATATATATATATATATATATATATATATATATATATATATATATATATATATATATATATATATATAAACATATAAAAATCAAAACTGACCCCGGATATGTGTTCTAGGGAGCCTAATTAGCGCACATTTGAAGTAATTTTTTTGAAAATTCAACAGTCGGGATCCCCTCATTAGTGAATTTTTTTTTAAAAAATTCACGAATACAGATGCTTTGTAGAAAAATGTTTATTAAAATTAGCTTCTTAAATTTAGCATAAATAAGTTCGAACAGGTCGAATCATATGCTTAGGAGATGAAGAAAGTTGCGTTGGTATTACAAAACTTATGAAAATTCGCTGATATGCGTCCAGACCATTTTGTTTCGAATTGCCTACTAATTTGTAATGATTTTTTAATGTTTTACACTTGATTCAAAAACTATTTTGCAAAAAATAATAACTTCCATTATGCGATATGATTAGCGACTTGTTTGTTATTCAATTCGTCGTCACTTTATGCGTAACCTTTAACCTTTAGCTGCTTTTTAAGCTCTTGGATAAATGAGCCTATAAAATGAAAAGCAAATCAGATTTCGCAATCATATATGTGTCAACAAGTAAATCCTAAATTTCCCAGTAAACAGAGTCCCTAACAAAGTTTAATCTAATCTTTATTACTTTTGTTACAAGTTACCGATAGTTACATTCATTCATAGAAGTGGGGTATAAACAGCATAGTTTATCACGTTGTATTTTCTCTTAACGTAAGGAAGCACGCACGATCTAACTAAGCAGATTACATCTGAGAATAGGAAAGTTATTAAGTATTTATCGATTTGTTCGAGTCACACCTTGAAAATTACTGAAATGTTCATGGGAAGGAACACGCCCATCTTTTCAAAAATGAACCAAAACAAAGTCGATTGTGCGGATACAGCGCTTCCACCGTGGGTGGCGAGCTAACGAAACTGCCACACCCGCCTCAGTCTCTGGAACGATCTCCCGACTCAACAACCATCCCGGCTATATTCCCTGTCTACTACACATGAAATTTTCAATTTGAATACATGGAATATTATATTATATCACATATGTTATGTTAGCATTTATGTTTATTAAATTTTCATAGCTATTTGCTCGCTGTGTGTCACCTTGGGGGAATATAACACGTTTTTCAAGAAGTTTTAAGAAACTCGCAGACAAGGAGACTATAAGTTTTTGCTTATATTCCAAAGTGATGCCTATTAGTTACTAAATGTTTTTATAATTGCACATATTATTTACAAAACTAATTATCTAAAAAATATACTTTTATTTCCGCAGAAAATAGATCTCTTTTTTAAATGAAATGATTTCATGTAATTTTTTACCAAAACTTTCTAAAGATTGCTTCAAATCAGCGTGAACTAGACACCTAAAATAAATACAAGTGCCCAGAAACTATCCTGGCAAACTGAAACCTCGAGTATTATACATGGCTGAATGTCGATTTAACACAATTTACCTTGATCCAAAATTGCTTCCTATGAGGTCTTTAAAAAATGCCGGTAACTAAAATATTTGAAAGTTCGCACAATGAATAAGCTTGTGGGTCCAGTGTAAATAAATAGTGTATACTGTAGTCACAAGCGTCTTGTCTTGGGGGTGGGTGTGGCGTCGATGGACGCTTTGGATTTTTTTACTGTTTAAGTTTGTGATATTTTTTGTGTCAAATTTTAAAACTCCAGAGTATTTTTTAATGAGAAGGTACTCGTGTTTGAAGTCACTATATTGTATCGTTTTCGAAAAAATTAACTTAAAATGTTTGGGATTTCCAGCATAAAATCCCAAAAATTTTAAATTATTTTTCTCGAAAATGACGCAACATAGCAATTTCAAACCAAAGCACATTATTATTAGGAAATATTCTGGAGTTTTTAGTTTTATACCAAAAATATTGAAAATTAAAAAACTTTTATTAAATGCTTCACATTTGAATAACTCAATTTCTATAAACTTAGAAAGTTTAATTTTGGTATATAGTAAGGTCTTTCCTAGGGCAAAATATCCACAAAATTTCATTAAAATAGCTTTGTAATTTTCGGAGAAAAAAAATTTCAAAATAAAACTTAAAATTTGAATAACTCAATTTTCTATAAACTTAGAAAATTGAATTTTGGTTAGTGGTAAGGTTATTATTAGGAAATATTCTGGAGTTTTTAGTTTTATACCAAAAATATTGAAAATTAAAATATTAAAAAACTTTTATTAAATGCTTCACATTTGAATAACTCAATTTCTATAAGCTTGGAAATTTTAATTTTGGCAGATAGTAAGGTCTTTCCTAGGGCAAAATATCCACAAAATTTCATTAAAATAGCTTTGTAATTTTCGGAGAAAAAAAAATTTCAAAATAAAATTTAAAATTTGAATAACTCAATTTTCTATAAACTTAGAAAATTGTATTTTGGTTAGTGGTAAGTTCTCTCCCAAGGCAATATATACAGTAAATTCAATTAAAGCAGCTTCGTTATTTTTGGAGAAAACATTTTTTTAAACTTTTTTTTTTAAAGAAAACCCGGATTTGTCATTAAAAGTTTATTCATTGTGCCAAGTTTAAAATTTTTGGTATCGGCATTTTTGAGACATCTTAAAAAAATGCCCTCTTCAAAGGGCCCTACCTTCCTTAGCAAGCACTTTTGGATTGAGGTAAATTGGGTTGTGTGTGTGTGTGTGTGTGTGGTCTTCTTTCATGGCTGCGGTCGTCAGACCATTCGCACATTTTTTCCGGCTTCTTGGTTTGGATCCCATCTCTATGCTACTTTTCTTTTGATATATACATATATACACATACATACATAACAGAAATATTAGTTTACATTTTGTGATACTTTTTATATATTTTCATACAATACTTGTGTGTTTTTGTTTGTTTTAAATATGACGGATATTCTTTTTTTATCTGTTTATACTATATATTTATATATTTTCATACAATCTTTCTGTGTTTTTGTTTGTTTTAAATATGACGGATATTCTTTTTTGAGCTGTTTACACTTTTTTTTTAATCTATTTACTAGGGATTATAAACGGGGACACTTGGACCAAAGGGTCTGTCATGGCCACTTCTAGACACACAAGACGGACCATGGATTCACAGAAATTGGGTTAAATCAATATAAAATCATGTCTAGTATGCAAGGTTCCAGCTTGGCAGGGGAGTTTCGGTACACACTGTATAATGTATCGGCATTCGTGACGGTAATATTATTATATCTTACAAAACTATGAGATAGTCGTAACAAGATAAAATTGTATTATCCAGCCGAGAAAACTTACCTACGGAAAATAAAAATGGTGTAAATACATATAAAGTGAGTTTTAAAATTCAACTTGGAAAAAAATATATAATAAACATTTACAAAATTTTGATTGTAAAATTATTTAACCTAAGTTAATTAACGTCGTAATATGCGCGACAAATAGATTTAAATTTATCTTTTTGATTTGTCACTGAAATGTTTTTATTCTTGTTTTTGTTTATTAAATTTTCGTTATAATAATTTTCAAAGACATCTAAACAGCGTCTTTTATTATTTAAGGTTTTAAAATAGAAACATTACTGAAATGTATATTATGGCCAATATCAATATTAGGTTTGTCCAAGGCAACATTTGTTTTCGCAGTAGTATACCACTTTTGCCCTGTTTTAATCTATCTTTAAGGACCCTGCCTATTTGACCAATGTATCTTAAATTAAAATTACTAATACATGGAATACCCCAGATACTTTTGAAGTTTCATCTTTATTTAATTTTATTTGTTATTTTTTTTATTAATTGTCTTTAAATACCAAACTATTACTATAAAATTGGTTTCATCTTAAACGACTTTTTTTAAACTATTCAAAATATTTCATTGTAGGTTATCGATATGAAAATGTCTGGACGCAGCACGTACGTGACAGTAATGAATTTTCATTAAAATGTTTTTAATAGCAACTATATCTTCTTTTTTTTAAAGAAAGCACGCATCAAATTTTGTTACGAGTATAACCTATATAGTAGAAACAAGGTACCATATTCCATCAAAATAATTTTATTGTTTGAAAATTTACACGAATTTCCCGGAAATAAACTTAAAATATTTCCCAAAAAACTGGTCTCCTGGCCAACGAACCTTAGGTTGATACCAATGAGCTATCGAAATTCGAACGATTTAATGAAACTTCGCTAACATAACGCACTTGCTGCGTTTCGAATTTATTTTCTTACAAACCTGCATTGTCTTTCGATGGGAATTGCAAAAATGCAATAATATAAGGCGTGTTCGATAAGTACAAAATAAAATTTGCATCACCAATTATATAAGATGCAGGTCAACACATCCCGTAATTAACGTATATAACTTTTTTTCTTGTATCTTGGATAATAACGGATATATTGAGCTTTACCGTAGAAATGCGTCGCCCCTTATATATATATATATATATATATATATATATATATATATATATATATATATATATATATATATATATTAAAACATATAAAAACTGAAACTAACCACCGATATGGGTTCTACGCGCAGAGTTCGCGCTCATTTGAAGATATCTTTTCAAAAATTCAAAAGGGGCGGTCACATCATTAGCGAATATTTTTTTACGAAAATCGCTTTAACTAAAACTACTGCAAAAGCATCAGAGAAAGGGCCTATTTAAAATGAATTTTCCGGAAATATTGTAGTAAAATGAAGGACAATGATGGGTGGATTTGAAACGTAAGGGGTTGAAAAACACTCTCCTTGTTACATTGCCTTTAGATAGTCCGTGTTCGTTATCGGTTCTTTGCCTAAATTTTGCCAATTATGACGGTTCAAATCGCGACTTTGGCGTTTCAAGAGGAAAATCCCAAATGTTTTAGAACTCGAAATTATATGGGTGCTATGCTTGTCAGATCAATTTAATAGTGTTTCTAGAGAATTTCTTATATTATAGTTTGGGCATAATTGTATAATAGTTTGTTAAGTAATTTGGGAGGATACGAGTTGTTTCCAAAAATATTATATAGTTGTCTTAAAGCTTTTCATGTAAAAGCGAGAGGCATATTTTTAATATTCCATTTTTATAACCTAAAAAAAGTTTTAAATTAACCCTTTGGATATCCGTCTTTCCATATATATATATATATATATATATATATATATATATATATATATATATATATATATATATATATATATATATGTGTGTGTGTGTGTGTGTGTGTGTGTGTGTGTGTGTGTGTGTGTGTTTGCGTCACTAACTCAAAAAATAGTGAACCGCTTCTAATAAAACCTAGCGCGCTTGTTCTCCTAGTAAAAGACTTGGATAAGTTTATCTTTGAGGAAAATCAAACACGTTTTTCCAGAAGAATTTGGGGCTTCCTTTCTCAAAGGTTTTGTATCTTCGAAAATACCAAATTTATTGTCGCTCGTAAATTGTTTATCTAACAGTAATGACATTATGGTTAATACAAGGAAGGTTAAAATTATTTAAAAAAAAGACTTTGGTGTTCTGGAGGCCAAACAGGTGCATAAAACCATGCTATTGTATGTGGCAAACAAGAAAATATTAAATTTTGCAGACAAAAATTATTTTCTTCTTCTTTAACGCAGATTGGTTTTATTAATGGCTGTGGCATCTCTGGCCATTAGCCCTATTCTCTGGTTTATTTTATTTTAAATTTCCAGACAAGGTCATCTTCTCGTTAAAATGAGCAATAATGTTCAAGAACCTTATGGTTTTTCTTCAGAAGCGTCAATGTGGTGATTCGGAACGTAAAATCAGGTAATCTTCAAAACAGTTTTTGAACACATGCAGATTATGAAAAAAAATGTTGCCAGAAGTGTGTTTTACATGATTTAAAATTTTTATTTCGACAACTATTTTTCTTTATTTGACTTTCTGAGATTGCTTTGGCAGCAGTTAAAATATTTACAGTTTGTGATTTAGAAGTCTTAAGTTTATTTTTAGCGAAGTTTCGTCAAAAAATTTGTCAAGAACGGAATAACAGGATCGTGATCTTTAGATCTCACATCCAAAATCTGCTGAAAATATTTATGTATATATATATATATATATATATATATATATATATATATATATATATATATATATATATATATATATATATATATATATATATATATATAAGTCATATATATATATATATAGTCATAAGTGTGAGAAGTACTTGGCTCTGAGGTCGAACTACGTCCAGAATTTGTTGACACTCGACGTTTAAAAATGATGATGAAGTGCCTTTCTTTTATTAATGGCTTGGATTAGTTCGTCAGGAAAATCAGATAACGTTTTCCGGGAAAATTTTAAGTTTTGTTTCAAAAAGAAATTTTTTTCTCCGAAAATTACAAAGGTATTTTTATTGAATTTGGTGGATATGGTTCATTATAAAATTCCTTACTACACACTAAAATTCAACTTTCTACATTTTTAGAAAATTGAGTTATTCAAATTTTGAGTTTTCTTTTGAAAAAAAATTTTTTCTCCGAAAATTACAAAGCTATTTTGATGAAGTTTGGTGGATATGTTTCCCTGTGTAAGGCCCTACCATATGCCAAAATTCATCTTTCTAAGTTTGTAGAAACTTGAGTTATTCAAATTTGAAACATTTAATAAAAATTCACTACCATAACGCACTTGCCCGCTTCGCGAACTTTATTTTTCTTGTGAACCCCCAATGCATTAAGGCACGAGTCGCTACTGTGCCACGGTGAAACTTTCCATGTCCCACATTTGCCATATTTCATCGACAAGAGACAAGTACTTATTTATTTTTTTGGCATAAGCCTTCTTTATTTTGTGAGAAAGAGGTAGTGCGAAGTCTATAATTATTAATATTGCTGTTTTTTCTTTTATCTTTTTTGCAGCGGTATTGGGCGGTTTGTGAACCAAAAATACAGCCGTCTGTGCCCAGCATGACAGAAATATACTACTTTTCTTGCGATGTTGGCTATTTGGAGCAGTGCAGCCTTTTTCATATTTGTGGATTATCATTACTATTAATTATATTATTATATAAAAAAAGAGTTAGCAAAATATCTTAATAAAAACGATCTCAGTTTACAAATATATTCATTGTGAATATCAGTTATTTATTAGCAAATGTAAAAAAAAAATTCGTTTAAACTTGAACACTAGTTTATATATATATATATATATATATATATATATATATATATATATATATATATATATATATATATATATATATATATATATTTGTTAAGTATAAATGAGAGTAACCTTTTCGCTATATTTGTTTTTTTTTCTCGAATTTAAATGAAGTTCTTATAAAAGTTTTCAGCCATATTGCACTGCGACACCACCTGATTTCCATACATTTAACTGCATCAGTTGCTAGCTAAAAGAACATATGTTTTTTTTACTCATGTATTGTATTTCTGAGGCCACTAAGTCATTTACATAAAATCTGTAATTTGCGTCAAGACTGTCTTTCAAGAATATTTTTATCCTCTCTTATATTGGAAAGAACTCCTCATTAAATGGAGGTTATTTTGCTTTAGAAACACTTCTTTAATAAGCACATTATTTGTGAATATATGGTAAACGTTGTGGAAACAAACATATGCTTTCACTTGTTATTGGTATTTGTATGGTTGCCTATAAATCGGAATACAATTCAAGTGAACAAAAGTAAAGTTCGTATCTGAGATACAAAGAGTGAAATTGTTTGTGTTATGATGTATAAAAAGTGGCTGTTTAAATTTTAAAATGTCGAGATCTAATCATTAGTGAATTTTTTTTTAAAGAAAATTCACTAAAAGGAAACACATCACAATGCTGGTACGTCAAAATTTGTAGATCAATAAATTGTTGGATTTTTTTTACTTGATGAACTGCTCTAATTACTTAGGTTATTGGTGGCATAAATTTGGGAACAGTATAGGATGGATAATACTTGTAATTGCTTCTCAGATAAAATATATTTATTTACTCTTCTTACGACTCGAACCCAGATGGAAAGGACTCGACATTGTTGAAAACCCGACGTTATCTGGTTTGCAAACTGAACCGCGTAAATTTGTCTTAAATACTGCTTTAATTCTTTATTTATTACATGTGCGCCATATATTTTTGTTAAGCAATATTGTATTGCATTCGGCAGATCAGTATTAGATGAAAATAAGTTAATAATTGATATACAAAATAAAGTTTGGAACGACGCTTGCAAAGAGATTGGTGCTTATAAAGCAGCTGAGGGTGATATACTGAAGGCATACAAAGATGATAACCCTTATAAACTGAAATAAGGGAAAAACAAATTTTATTAAATAAGTGAATAATAAATGGTGTAATAAAGTCAATACCGGCAAAGAATCGCCCCTTTAGCAAAGTGAAAGAAGAATATTCACCATCGAATATAGGAGCTTATAAAGAACATAGAAACCTACGAAACACACTCATTAAAAAATAAAAATAAATTCGGGACTCGGCAAGTGAGTCATAGTAGTGAATTTTCGTAAGAATAGTACACTATTATTTTACGGCATATTACTAAAATGAATACTTAAGACTTACACAGACCTTGAAGATCGATTTTAGAAGTCCTAGTGCACCCACATTTGAAGAATTCTTTTGAAAGTGTTACCATTGATATCTTTTTTATCTAAAAAATATTATGCTTTAACTGCTTTTTGAGTAAAATGCCCAAAACTCAGTTTTCTATGAAGCTAGAAAATTAAATTTTGCGATATCTATAGATAGTGTAAGTCTCCTTAAAAAAACAAAAGCTTTCCAGAAGGAAACTTAATTTATAGTTAGAAAAGTAAAGTATCTGCCAAATTATAAACGTAGCAGTTATTTTTCCTTATTAGTCGCCTGAATGATCGTTTTAGTCAACCTAATTAAACCGGTTTTGCAATATCAACAATAACAAAATGTCTGCAGGAAATTATAATTTCAGACTCAAAGGTGACAAAGTTATTCAGGCTTTTTAAAGAAATGTTCAAAACGTTTAAAATCTGTACCTACACTGTTGTTTTTCCAAATGTCAAAGTAAAACAAAAAAATATATATTCATCAAGCGGGAATCGATCTCGGAAGCTTCTGCATAGAAGACAAGCACCCTACCACTGAGCTATCTAATATACATTAACTAAAGTTTTGTTTACATGATACTTGACGCCGGTTTCATGCCCCGGCATTTTATATTATATTAAAAGTAAACGTAAAAACTAATTACAGAAGCATTAAAATTGTCACTTGAAATACATTCAAAGACTGTTGTCTTAGATGTTTAAGTTTAAAAATAAAGGAACAAACCGTTTTAGAATGATTTTTCTGGAGACCTAAATTGGTTTTGTTTACATTGCCATGCTACACTTTCAGTCTCAAACTGTATTTGGGGCCGTTCATCAAGCTACAAATATAGTGTATTTTAAAAAGTTATTGAATCCCCCCGTTAAAAAACAATCACTGAGCTAATTTTTAATTTCATGTCGTAATTCATGTCATTTGCGATATTGGTGGCCGAGATTTCACCATTGTTGGTTCGGGTAGTATGTTTTATGCCTGTTGTTTTGTTTGGTTACTGTTATATATAAACCCAACAACAAAAGTCTGGACGCAGTACGTACGTTATCGAAGCGAATTTGCATAAAAATGTTTTTAGCAGCAAATTCGAACGAACCTTCGGTTAATAGCAAATTGAGTAATATAAATTGGAAGCACTTAATGCAAGTTCGCTCCCAAAACGCACTTGTTGCGTCTATATATATTTTTCTCTTACAAACATGCATCATATTCCGATCAAAAATTCAAAAATGCAACAATATAAGGGATGTTCGAAAAAAAATTGCAGGTATCACCAACGGCTTATGGGCCATCCTATGATTGTCAAAATAATTTTATAAGATGAAACTCAAGACATCCTATAATTAACGTATACAATTTTTCTCGTATATTGTATAATAACAATTATATTGAGATTTAATGTAAACGTGCATCACTCTGTATATATCTAAACAAATAAAAATTAAAACTAAACCCGGATATGGATTCTAGGGAGCCTAGTTTGCACTCATTTGAAGAAATATTTTTAAAATTCAAAAGTCGCGGTCTCCTCGGTAACGAATTTTTTGTACGAAAATTAGCCAAACATTATACAGAGTTAAACCATAAATTTAACTTAAACTACTGCCAAAGCATAAGACAAAGGGTCTATTTGAAATAAATTTTCTGGAAATATTTTGGTAAAATGAAGAACAATGACGGTTGAAGCTGAAACTTAAGAGTTTGTAGAATACTCTTCTTGCGACCTTTTTTTTTTACATAAACTGTACTCGTTTCAGGTTCTTTGCCTAAGTATTGCCAATTTTGAGGTATCAAATCGCGACTTTGACTTTTTGAGGAAAACCCCATTTTTAGTGAATTTTCTTTAAAAAAAATCACTAATCAGGAGATCCCGACTTTTGAATTTTGAAATTTTTTTTTTAAATTAGCGCGAATTAGGCCCCCTAGAACCCATATCCAGGGTCAGTTTCAATGCTGATATGTTTATAGATATATATATATATATATATATATATATATATATATATATATATATATATATATATATATATACATATATATATATATATATATATATATATATATATATATATATATATATATATATATATATATATATATATACTTAAAAAATTGTGAGACAGCTGTCAGTTGCAAAATAAAAACTCTTTATTAATTGCCGAGATTTTATCGAGGTATATCCTTGAGAATGAGATAGTTTATTCCATTCTCAAGGATATAACCCGAGTTTTACTAGAACTAATTATTGAATAACAAACATAAAAAAGCATCTTTTTTGCAGTCCAATTTTCAAAAAGGTGGTTTTTTCATGTTTGTTATTCAATAATTAGTTCTAGTAAAACTCGCGTTATGTTCTTGAGAATGCAATAAACTATTCCGAAAGCTCGGCAATTAATAAAGAGTTTTTATTTTGTAACTGACGGCTGTCCCACAATTTTTAAGTAAATTACAATATTACCGTCACAACAACTGAATACTATATATATATATATATATATATATATATATATATATATATATATATATATATATATATATATATATATATATATATATATTTGTGTATGTGTGTATCACACCGACAACTCAAAAAATAATGGGCCGATTTTGATCAAATTTTCTAAGTACCTTCCTTTTGCAAGTGGCTTGGACAGGTTTTCTGGGAAATGTATTTTCTTTTAAAAAAATTTCTCCGAAAATAGCAAAGTAAGGGCAACCAAAATTGGTAATTGGTACGCGTATTTGTATTATAAATAGTGAACCATGTAATTCAGGTGTGTAAATTTCAAGACAAAAAAAGTTAGGGGCACTTAAAGAAACAAAATTGGGTTTTCCTCAAAACGTCAAAGTCGCGATTTGAAACGTCGAAATTGGCAGCATCTAGGCACAGAACCTGAAACAAATACGGATTATGTAAAGAAAATGGCGCAAGAAGCGTGTTCTGCAAACCCTTAAGTTTCAGCTTCAACCGTCATTGTCCTTGATTTTACTAAACCATTTCCAGAAATTTCATTTCAAGGAGACCCTTTCTCTGATGCTTTGGCAGTAGTTTTAGTTAAGTTTATGGCTTAACGGCCTATAACTTTTAGCTAATTTTCGTAGAAAAGATTCGTTATTGGCAAGTCCGCGACTTGTGAATTTTAAAAAGATTTCTTCAAATGAGTGTAAACTAGGCCGCCTAAAATCCATATCCGGGTTTGGTTTCAGTTTTTATCTGTTTACGTATATACAGGGTGACGCATTTCCAGGGTAAAGCTCAATATAATTGTTATTATACGAGACACGAGAAAAAGTTGTACACGCTAATTATAGGGCGTCTTGAGATGCATCTTATAAAATTATTTTGACAGTCACAGGCTGACTCATAAGTCGTTGGTGATACCTAAAATTTTTTCGAGCGTCCCTTATATTATTGCATTTTTGCATTTTTTAACGAAATATGATACATGTTTGTAAGAAAAAAATATATACGCACTAAGTGCGTTTTGGTACCGAACTTTCATTATATGCTTCAAATTTCAATAACTCAATTTGCTATTAACCTAAGGTATGTTGGCTAGGAAACCAGTTTTCTCGGAAACATTTTAAGTTTATTTTAGGAAAATTTTTCTACATTTTCAAACAATACATTTATTTTAGTAAAATGTGGTCCATTGTTTCTACTAGATAGGTTATACCGGTATCCAAATTTGATGCCTGCTTGTATTTAAAAAGGTATATTGGCTGTTAAAAACATTTTTATGAAAATTCTCTTCCATAACGCACTTGCTGCGTCCAAACTTTTTTTACTTTAAATACCTATAACTTTTTGTCTCTTAACTTACAAACCTAAATTTTGGTACATGGTTCACTTTTTATAATATAAATACGCATACTAAATTTGGTTGCCCTGACTTTGTTATTTCCGGAGATATGAAAATTTTCCGAAAGAAAACCCAAAATTTTCCGGTAACACCTTGGCTTATCTTCCTGGCTAACAAACTTATCCAAGCCACTTGCAGAAGGAAGGAAGTCACTAAATTTGATCAAAATCCGCCCATTATTTTTTGAGTTATCGGTGTGATACATACATACATATATATATATATATATATATATATATATATATATATATATATATATATATATATATATATATATATATATATATTTATATTTATATTTATATATATATATATATATATATATATATATATATATATATATATATATATATATATATATATATAATTACTGTCAAAGTGATGTCATTTGGCCTAGAATAGTTTATTATTTTTCAAAAAAATATGGGCTATTAAGGTTGACTCGTGGTTGAAAAATAAGTATTAATATGTCAAGATCTTTGGTAAATGGAGGTAACAATAGAGCAATTGAGGGGAGGAAGTTAAAGAAAGAAATATTTATCATTTAGAATGTCAAAATTTGAAGTATAGTGAATTTGGTCCACAATTGCCAATCATTTTTTGAACGAACCCGTTAAATTTTGTAAAAACACAGCACAAGTTGAGACTTATTGTGTATTGCATATTGTATAAGTTAATTAAATAAACAATAATAATTTTATATATATATATATATATATATATATATATATATATATATATATATATATATATATATATATATATATATATATATATATATATATATATATATATATATATATATATATATATATATATATATATATATATATATATATATATAAGGCAAAAGACTAAAAACAGCACGCACATTGTGAGAAAACTTATACAGAAGCAAGTTTTATAAAAAAACAGCATCCTAATAGGGACTCCAATTTTAGAGTTGGGTTAGGTCAGTTAGTTAACTATTATCTTATTTTCTTTGTTACTAGAGAATTTAGTTTTTAAAAACCGCTTGATATATTACATCTATAATTTGAAACATACGCAAAATACCACCCATCTAAAACAAATATTTATTACTGCATCGACAACACCTGCCAGCAAATTTATCAGAAATGGGAGTTGTCAATGCGCACAACAGCACGAGGTTGACTCCCTATTTAAAGAGGTCACTGTCCCATTTAGGTTTAAAATTTATTGCGCCACGCCAGATTTTAATTAGCCTAATTTCTAACATTTCTTTGTTCAGAAAGCAAGAAACTTTAAGATGCGTCACAACTAAACAAAAAGACAAATTTTTACTTTAATATAAAAATATTTCTTATCTACTTTAATTAGGCACACGCGAGTTGAAAACTTCAAACTCCTAAATGTACATTAGTAGAAAACAGTGTAAATATACTTTTATGATTTGTTTTTATTAAAGACAGTACATATCTATTAATGTGCTTTGGTCAAAATTAAACTGATTTTCACGCAGGTGTGGCAGTTTTAAAATATATGATATGCCAAATAAATATTGTGTTCTACTAAGTCTTGAATTGGTTATTGGTTAAGTTCATTAGAAAGTTCGTTAGTAATAATTTTGACTTGAACATCATTATAAAGCAAAATATTTTTATGAACAACAATTATTTACGTCAATCAACATACAAATTCAAACTAGGTTATGCAATATTTCGTACTGTGATAAAAGAAAACAGTATTTAGCTTTACTGTTTTGGTCTTTTTTAATTTAATTTGCTTCTTTACAAACAAAAGGGAAATGCTGGATGCTCATATGAAAATAATAGTAGTCTCTAAGAAAGTTTAACAGATATAGGACTATTTCCTTCTATATTGTTCTACGTACTTACCGTAAAATAAAATGCAAGCTTCACTTATTCTTCCAGTTGTTCAGATGGGGTGAAAAATCTTTAAAAATTACACTAAATCAACATAAATCCTCTAAGTGATAACCATAGTTTATGTTCAGTTTATATACAGTCTTTTATATTTATTATTTAAGTCTTTATAAAGTTAAATATTAATTGATTTTTAGTTTATGTTTTTATTATAATTATTTAACAATAAATTAATTAAAAATGATGCACCTTCATTTCGTCCTGTTGAAAAAAGGTCAAAAATCAAATCCCTTACAGCATAAAATAATATAATAATAATGAAAAACCAATGAGTATTGCTCATACTTTATTAAAAACAAAATACAACAGTTACACTAAATAAATATCAGCTAACGGCATAAAAAATACATTCAACTCAACAAAGCGATAAATCTACAAGACCAGAGGGTACATGATGGTGATATGAAGTAGTATTATCACTTCGTGATCAAACTAATCATACCAAGCCTATATACAGCATCTATGCTAAAAAAATAAAAAACCTGCAACGGGGGTTTACCTCACTATCAACAACAATTTCTTAAATTTAATTTACTTATGCAGTTTTCGTTTTTTTTTCTGTGATATCGAGAGACTGTATATATACAAATTTAAAACGAAAGAGCAACTTCACAGCACACTAGTAATTTGATCACATTATTTATGTATTAGGTTTAGTGACACTGTAGTATGACGGGGTAATTAACGTTTGGGTGGGTGTTACAGTCAGTAAGCAGTTTGTTAATATTGTATAACACAATACTCGGGCGTGTGCACCATCCAAGTTCTAGTTCGCGATCTGAACACCTGGACCGGAGGGCGCCAGCGCAGCATCTCCAGAGATGGATTTGGGGCACAAGCAAAATAGGAACGGATAGGTTCGGGAGACTTCGGGTAACCTTCTTACAGGGATAGCACAACAAAAACATAATTGATTATAGCGTATCAACCTCTAAACCAGGTTTTGTTCGATTTTCAGGGTTTATAGAATTTAAAAGTGCTCTATACATTTCTAAGTTAGTAGATTCGCAGATTTGAAAATAATGTGACAAATGCTCTGTATTTTATTATAATGAAGGCTTTAAAATATATTATTGGTTTTTCTGTTTTCATCTTAATAAGGATACATGATGCGACTGACCATGACATATAAAGTTCGGGGTCTTCGACAACTTCCTAGAGTCAAATAGTACTCTAATAATTGTTGTTGCCCTTACTTGGTGAGACTGTACTATACTAGATGAAGATGTAGATACTTATTCTCTGGTATAACAAGAACCTGTTTTCTTCTCTGAAACCGGTTTCCCCTTTTACGGCATCGCCAGGAAGGGACAATTTTAATTATTTATACATTCCTGACAACTATAAATAAAAGTCCGTCGCCACGTTAGGATATTTTAATCAAAACATTATTTAACAAATAAAATAAAAATAACAGTTGACGTTTTTAAAATGTCTATGTAATGCGTGTCAATGTATCATACAAGAAAAATCAAGTTATAACTAAATAACCATAACAACAATCATAATAATAAAATAACTCATTAGCAATAACAGCCGTATACGGTGTGGAACCAAACTAAATGAAATAAATGCAGTATGTCAACTATTGTGCATATTTAAAAAAGTCTGGACGCAGCAAGTGCGTTATGGAAGTGAATTTTCATAAAAATGTTTTTATAGGCAATATGTCTCTAATGAAAGCAGGCATCAATCTAGTTACCGATATAGCCTATATAATAGAAAAAATGTACCATATTTTATTAAAATTACTTACTCTTTGAAAATGTACTAAACTTTTCCGAAAATAGACTTAAAATGTTGCTTTCCTAGCAAATAAACCGTTAATAACAAATTGAAGGATTTAATGAAAATTCGCTACAAGAACGCACTTACTGCGTCTCGATTTTTGTCTTACAAACATTCGTCATATTTCGATAAAAAATGCAAAAATGCAATAATATAAGTGTGTTCGAAAAAACAATTGTAGCGATTACCAGCGACTGATGGACCACCCTGTGATTGTACAAATATTTTTTATAAGATGCAGCTTAAGACACCGTATAATTAACGTATACAATTTTTCTCGTATCTTGTATAATAATAATTATATTGAGCTTTACCGTAGAAGTGCGTCACCTGTATATATGTAAACAGATAAAAACTGAAGTAACCCCGGATATGGATTCTAGGGGGCCTAGTTTGCGCTTATTTGAAGAAATCTTTTTTAAGTTCAAAAATCTCCGTCTCCTCAACCAATTTTTTCTACGAAAATTAGCTAACAATTATAGACCGTTAAACCATAAACTTAACTAAACCTACTGCCGAAGCATTAACTTAAGTAAAGCTACAGCCAAAGCATCAGAGAAGGGGTCTATTTGAAATGAATTTTCTGTAAACATGTTAGTAAAATTAAGTACAATGACGGTTGGAGCTGAAACTTAAGGGTTTGCAGAACACTCTTACTGCGACATTTTCTTTACATAATCCGTATTTGTTTCAGGTTTTTTGTCTAAATCTTGCAAATTTTGACGTTTCACATCGCGACTTTGACGTTTCGAGGAAAACTCAAAATTTTTTTCTATAACTGCCTGTAACTTTTTTGCCTTTACACTTACACACAAACACAAACTTTGTTGCATGGTTCACTCCTTATCATACAAACACGCGTACCAAATTTGGTTGCCGTTACTTTGTTATTTCCAGCGATAGAATTTTTTTCCGAAAGGAAAAACCTGCTGCCGATTTTCCTAGCTAATAAAATTGTCCAAGCCACTTGCAAAAGCAAGGTACTCACCAAATTTGATCAAAATCGGGCGATTACTTTTTAATTATATACTCGGGGGTGTGTATACATACATATATATATATATATATATATATATATATATATATATATATATATATATATATATATATATATATATATATATATATATATATATATATATAGGATGGCGTATTGAAAACGAAACAGACCGATTTGCGTCAGGAGAAATTTTTTTTATGAAACGCTGAAACAAGTCAATTTTAGTATTGAGGGGGACATGTTTTGACATAAAACTCAACTTTGTCACATCAACCTTTTAAGGGTGGTGATAACAACCCTTATATTTTAAATAGGGAACACGGGTCGAGTGTTACATCATTTGAAATCTCTTTCTTTTCTGAATTCAGCACACTTATTTTTTTGGAAGTTTTATTAACTCGTTTAAATATTATTCACAGTTGAAGATGCAAAAACGCATTTCACTCATTCCGATAAGAAATGTGCTGATAGTCAATGTTTTGTTGGTTTGTAAACAAAAAATTAACTAACAGAACATATCTTATCGGAATGCAGTTTATTATTTCAGTTTATCGGTCGGTTTGATACTTGCTGGTACTACCGAAAATTAATTTCACAATGGTGTATTCCGTAGAAGAAAGAGTTGAAATTATTACTCTTTGTTTCAAAAACGATGACTGTGCCAACCGTACCGGTTGTTTAATGAACGACATCCGAACAGGCATGTTAACAGAAAATACATTTTGGAGCTAGTTGCAAAGTTTCGACAAAGTGGTTCAGTAGCCAACAAAAAATGGGATCCTGAACGTGAATATCCGGTTAGAAATGAGACTACTGAGATTGAAGTTTTAGGACAAATTGCTGCAGACGCAACTTTGAGCACGAGAAAATTGGCCACTGTTTCAAACATCAAAGGAAGAACTATTCAGCGAATATTGAAGCATAATAAATTTCACCCGTATAAAATTCATCTTGAACAACAGCTGGATGAAAATGATTTTCATCGGTCCACACTCAAACTCCACAGAAATTGTATGTCTGGACTGGCATTTTTGGAGATCGTTTAATCGGACCAATTTTTCTTGATGGCAATTTGAGTAGCGAAACGTATTTGGAGTTACTAGAAGATATCGTTTACCCTCTGCTAATTGACATTGTTGAAAATGATGATCGCTATCAAGAAAATCAATTAGTGTTTCAACAATATCGAGCTCTTCCGCATTTTTCACAAAGTATTAGGGAGTTTTTGAATAGAGAGTTTCCAGGACAATGGATTGGGCGTAAAGGTGCTATCGAGTGGCCCCCTAGATCACCGAATTTAGCTCCTATAGACTTATGGGGCCATTTTAAGAGTAGAATTTACGCAACAGAACCCGAGTCTCTGGAAAAATTACGACGACGCATTGTTGAAGAATGCCGTCTCCACAAATGCTACAGAATGTCAGACCTCGTTTTGAAGAAAATTTGTATTTTTGTATGGAAGCTGGTGGTCAACAATTTAAACATTTACTTAACTGAATAGACATTTTTGAACGTTTGGTTTGGTTATTTCGTTTTTTTTAACGAAAAATGGGCTAATTAGTGCATTCTTATCACAATGAATGGAAGACGTTCTTGCAACTCTAACTGTGAATATTTTTTTAACGAGTTGATAAAACTTCCAAAAAAATTTGTGTTTGAATTGAAAAAAGAAAGAGCTTTTAAATGATGTAACACTCGACCAATGTTCTTTATTTAAAATATAAGGGTTATCACCACCCTTAAGGGGTTGATGTGACAAAGTTGAGTTTTATGTCAAAACATGTCCTCCTCAATATTAAAATTGACGGCTTTTTTCTACCACACAATGTATTTATTTTTAAGCTTAAGTTGAACCATCTTCAGTGGTTACAGACCTGGGATATAAAAGATTGTTGTCAAAAACTATGTTTCTGGTGGATCTTACTACCAAGCATTACACAGCAACTACAGAAAGCGCAAAGTTGTAACAAAAGCTGATGTCAAACATCAAAACTAACAGGCAGAGTGTCAGGAGTTAAAATCGCATTTTTTATATACTGAAAACCGGACTAAGTCCCACAGAAATGATAATCTCAAGCAGTCAATACAAGATAAAAGTCAAATTAATTAACCAATTAAAAGCGAAGCAACGCACAACATAAAAGGCAAGTAGGCTGCACAGCTGAGCAAAACCTCCTGAGAACATCTGGACAAGGAAAATTCAGAAAAAAAAACGAAAAGAAAGGGGCCTTTCTGGCAACTAATACTTACTATTCCGGCTTGTGGTACAGAAAATCTGCTGTATTAAACATTGTCAAAGTTTTAATCCCATATATTGTCTTCAGATTTCCAAGCGAAAATGACATTGAGGACGAGAACAACTGCCACTTCAGACTTGAAGCAGCAGAGAATGGACTAGAATGGACTAGAAATGACAGAGATAGAAGAATGTAGAATGGTCTAGAACTAGTCTATGGACAATATAAATAGGCGAGCCGAAGCTAGAGTCAGTCAATTGTGAGTTAGTGTTGGTGTATAATAAGCGATCATAGAAGGCGTATAGTAAAATATAATTCTATGGACATTTAGTAATAGAGAGAAATATTTTAGTTGATGGTGGTGTTGGAAAATAGTTGGTTATAATAAATTAGTAGTGTGAGAAGCTGTGTTTTGTGAGTCAACAAATCAACAACAACTTGTGTCAAAAGTGGGATTTTCAAGCGGCTAGCTTAAATATTTTCCAGAATATTCGTTGAACAACGTGGACATTCCTAGAATTTCTGGAAGATCAGTGTCAGTAGTAATTCATAACTGGCTATGTTTCTGACACAGAATAAACTGTGTATAAGCTTTAAGTACGTCTATGCCTGACACATGTAGCGCAACAGTCAATATGGACACCCACCTATTGGATATTATTTTTAAAATGGACGAAGAAGCTAAATTACCACGAGAAGAAGTTAAATTAGCACAAGACGAAGCTAAAGAAAGAGACTAAGAAGCGAAAGAATAAATGAGAAAAAGAGATGAAGATGTCAGAAACGGAGACGAAGAAACCAAAGAAGAAATGAGAAAATGAGATAAAAAGGGCAAAAAGGGGGCGAAGAAGCCAAAGAAGAAATGAGAAAGAAGATGAAGAGACAAAATAAATGGGAAAAAGATATGAAGAAGGTATAAAAAGAATGAGGAGACCAAAGAAGAAATGAGAAGAGGAGATGAAAAGACAAATAAAATTCTACAAGAACAGGCCGGTAGAATGGAGAATTTTACTTTATGTGTGGACAAACGTCTGAAGAATGTAAAATACGATATCTTCCAGCAAGTAGAAAGCCGAGTAAGGGGTATCAGCGACGATGTACATGACAAGCTGACGAGTATATAAGAGGAAGTACAGCACAAACACAAATTGCAATAAAATTTTCTACACAACTCTGGTAAAAAATGATAATATGGACAATAGGTATGGACTTCTTAAATTTTCTTTTATCAAAAACTTATCTCTTTGAAATTTCGTCTATTTGAGTTTGACGCAATACTTTATTAAGTCATTATGTCTAGGCGCCGTTTAGGGAACAACTACAATCATTTAAGTGAATTCTAAAGGAGGCGCCTTGTTGGTATACGGAAAACTTTTCAATTAAATTAATTTTCAACCGCATACGACGCAGTGTGTCAACAGCGCTACAGTGTTGGTTCAGTTGGTATGAAGAAGGAATCCATAACTGCCGTTATGAATTAGGACCATCTCGAGCAACTTCAGTATGGGAATATCGTCCTTTGAGGATTGCGGCTTTACAAGAGTTTCCAAAACACGGTCGATTGGAAATGCTTGGTTGGAAGTTCTACAACAAGGAGTCTCTATGAAAGCGAGTTGATCTCGGTTTGAGTGGGGTAACGGCAGATCATATAGGAATAGTGGATGGAATTGTATTGTGTTCCTATTATGTCTTTGGATCCACGATGATCAAAGAAGAGTAAGATGATTACGTGGAGAACGCAGAAATTTAGAATTAGCTGTGGAGCGGCATACGGCACTTACGCGGGGGGGGGCAGGATATGGGGTGCAATAACATACGGTAGCAGGTCACCTCTAGTTTTATGATGATGGAAATAAAAATGCAAACTGTTACTTACAAAATGTACTGCAGCCTGTTGCACTGCCATACCTACTAGTGTTAATTCAACCCCTTTCTCGACAAGACAACGCACGTCATCATACAGCAAAAGTTACTACACATTTTTTATAAGAAAACAACGTGATCCTGCTTCCATTGCCTTCCTGCTCCCCAGATTTGTCGACTCTTGACTTTTTAACAGACATAATCCCATTTTTGGAATAATTCATATCTACATGCACTAAGAACGCGAAATTTTGAAAACTCCTGGCAATTTAACATCTTTTGTGTTGTGAGAGATAATATATTAGTGATACTCTATTTTTATGAAGAAATCTTGAATGGTGACTCATTAACAATACACTGTAAATTATTTCCCAATTTTAAATTATGTATTAACTTTTGTAGGATAAAGATATTTAAATATTGTAAAAGATCTGGTTAATCAATATTTGAGCAATTTACCTTTAGTGGAACACAGGCAAATTTTTTACCAACATGATGGCGCCTCACCACACACAACCGTTCCAGTTATTAACTTCTTGCCAACTGCATTTGATGGCATGTCGATCGCCAAGAATGGGCCTTTCCTAGTGCCTCCTAGTTCTCCTGATTTCACTGTGTTAGATTACTTTATATGGGAACGATAAAAAATATGGTTTATTAGTAACCATTGATAGCGAAAGAGGGCTGTATGGTAAGTGTAAGGGGCGCGTTCGGAAGCCTATCTTCAAATTCAATTAGAGCGGCCACCCATGAAGAACTTACTCGAGATGCCAAAAATGTTTGGAAGCTCAGGTGGAAATTTTAAACATTTATAAAAATAAGTTCTTACCTTGTTTAGGTATAGTTTTCTTTTAGTAGGATAAATTGTTCTTCTTCTATGTATAATTTTTTACCTTAACGGTGCCAAAACTTCTGCTTTTTTTATTATTCGCCGAACACACTTCCGGCACGGTTTCTGTTTATCTGGATATCTATCAGCAAATATCTGGCACGTTCTTGATAAAACTTTGTTACATTCCCCATAAATAATAAACAAATTTAAATAATCATCGTGTGTATAATTCAGTCGCCCCGGCATGATTTTAATTAATTGTCAAATAACAACACATAGTGACGTTTATATAGTGCTCGATAGTTTGATTTTAACGCAGGTCAGCGTCATGGCTAACTAACGACAAAACTTAAAACCGTATAACATTTTTACAATATAAAAATGTTAAATTGTCAATATTTTAAAAACTGCAAATTTTTGGCCTAGACAACCTTACACAGAGTTCCCCTCTTTTTTAATCTGAATAAAATAAAATTATAAAAATAGTGGGTTTCCATTTGAAAAAAAAACTTTGGCGGTTTTTTCAAATCAATTTTCAATGTGAATTTTTGATCACCCTGTATTTATATATTATCAAAATAACATCACAAGCCACTAAAGTAGTTCCCATTCCACAAGGAAATCAAATGCAATTAAATGATAAAGGCTTTTATATAGGAGAGCTTGACAGTTTTGTTTAGGCCTGCAAACGTAATTTTTGACATAAAATTTGAGATATGTGTAAATCTGCTGGACTTAGGTATAAGAAATTATGCAGAAAATGTATCTAAAATTTCTCGTGTTATCTAAAAATGCAGTAATATATAGGATATCCTATTCAAATTAAGCAAGTTAATATCAACACCCTATATAAGCGGAAGCTACGGTGGAGCTTTGAAATAATTTTAGCCAAGTTGCCCCTGTCGACTTCAGTAATCTGCAAAATTTTCAAAAGTCTCCAGTCTATTTTCCGAGAAATCGACCGCGGGCGTTCATCGTGGGACACCCGTATATATAGGGTGACGCATTGAAAACGAAACAGACCGATTTGCGTCCAGAGAATTATTTTTTTTAAGAAACGCTGAAACAAGTCAATTTTAATATTGAGGGGGACATGTTTTGACACAAAACTCAACTTTGTCACATCAACCCCTTAAAGGTGGTGCTAACAACCCTTATATTTTAAATTGGGAATATGGGTCGAGTGTTACATCATTTGAAAGCTCTTTTTTTTTCTGAATTCAGCACACTAATTTTTTTGGAAGCTTTATCAACTCGTCTAAAAATTATTTACAGTTGAAGATGCAAAAACACATTTCACTCATTCCGATAAGAAATGTGCTGATAGTCAATGTTTTGTTGGTTTGTAAACAAAAAATTGAAGAACATTTTTTATCGGAATGAAAGAAATGCGGTTTATTATTTCAGTTTATCGGTCGGTTTGATACTTGATAGTACTGCCGAAAATTAATTTCACAATGGTGCATTCTGTAGAAGAAAGAGTTTTTTTTTCAAAATTCAAAAGTCGGGATCTCCCAATTAGTATTTTTTTTTCTACGAAAATTCACTAAAGAAACGTTGAAAGATCTCATCATATAACTTACATAGCATAATAATATCATGTAGAAAAGCCATTGCTTTGCAGAATTATAATTCTCCAGGTAAAACCCCATAATTATGACCATCCGTTTTTAATGTTCATATTGATTTCTTCAGATTCATTACAATTCATATCCAAACTTCAATTTTTTACTGCATAGAATAATGAAGAGTAAGACGCCTTTCAATTATTCAACTTAAATGTCTACAAGAAACCATGTTAACTATTAAAGATCTGGTTTCAAGGTTATCTGAAATAAGTGAGCAGAAGTAGTATTCTCATAATAATACATTGTCCATCGATTAACAAAACTTTTTATAAATGTGCATCGTAATGATTATTTATAAATACATAATATAGTAAATAATAGGTAAATAGCAGAAACTGTTTAGGAGCATCAAGGTTAAGTTTGTATGATTTTATTGTAATTCTTGGAACAATACACATAATTAAGTATACCTATCAGTAATTGATTACTGACACAAAAAACTGGTGCTTTTATTTAAATGTAAAATAAATTTGAATAATTAGGATGATACAGATGATACAATCTGTATAAATAATCCAAATTAATTAAGGTGCTCATAAACAATATGTCTGAAATAAGCAATTAGGTTTTATTAAGCAACTGCGATTCAGTTAAAAGATTTTGTTCTTGCTTAACCTTGATCGTGAATATACTTATCCATTTCTTAATTTATTTTGGGTACCTAGCGAGTGTTCTTCGTATGAACTTCCTTTCTGCTAAATTATTATACTATAATAATATATTTTCTATAGTTAAGTCCAATAAAGACTATACACAGCAAGTGCTATATGGTGGTGATTTTTCTTAGAGATGATCTACATTGCTTTATACATATATATATATATATATATATATATATATATATATATATATATATATATATATATATATATATCTATATATATATATATATATATATATATATATATATATATATATATATATATATATATATATATATATATATATTTCGCCGGAGATCGTCTGTGAGGTCTCAGTGTGTTCAACCTTAGGTCTCAGAGAGATCTGAGAGGCAGAAGGAGTTGCTTCTTGCTATAATTTCCAGTTGACTGCAAACAATTTCGGTACTAGCATTTGCCGATGACAATGTTTTGGTTGGTAAAATGTATTACACACTGCTAAAAATAAACTTAAAGAAAGAAGATTGACTATCAATCCATCTAAATCCTCAGCTATTGTAATCGAAAAGGATTAACTAAAACAGGAAATAATAAATCTAAATTCAAATGAGTCGATAACTTCTATTACTGTTAATGCAAAAATTAAAGATGTGGGATTTTTTTGATGGACTGGTTTTTCGATGAAAAAGTTACTATAGGACAATTTTCCGGAAAACTTGAGCCGCTAACAAAATCAAATTTACTCAATTGTAAACAAAAACGGTTTTTTTTTTTCAACAACACACCACGAAGGCTCACAGCCTAAATACTATCGTACCGTGGGTGTCGACAAGGAGGAAAGGGGCAACCTGTTAATTCCGGACTTGAAGGTTTGGAGGTTCCGACAAGAAGGAAAAACCTGTGCCGGCAAGGAATTCCACAACTTGGAAGTCCTCGGGACAAAAAATCGGGCATAACAAGATGTTCTACGTCTGGTGACCTGGACAGTAAAAGGGTGCATTCGCTCTGTTCCCCTGGTAGATCTGTTGGGGGGTAGCAGGTGGAGTAACTATGGAATAAAGCTCCTCCGAACAGTGCCCGTGCAGATATTTGTAAAAGAGAGAGAGAGAGTTCGCCAACGGCACTTCGGTGGGCAAGGGATGGCAGCCTTTAGTTGAGGGTAGGGTCACCGATGAGATGTATAGCTCTCTTCTGAATGAAGTCCAGGATAGCGAGCATAGAAGCGGCAGCGGCACCCCAGATGTAGAGCCGTATTCGAAATTTGGCCTTATTTGTGAAGTATATAAGGTATACAGATTAGCTGGTGAAAGTATTTGCGAGCCCGGAAGAGAAAACCTAATTTCTGAGCAGCCAATTCTGCAATTGATGTGACATGTTGGTGCCAATTGAGATTTAGATCCACAGAAATGCCAGCAAGTGAAAAGGACTCGTTACTTTGAATAACTTGGTTGTTGATTGTGATGGGTCTAGGGCTGGTATATCTCGTGTAAGATAGGAGGCAGGACTAAGATTTGTTGGAGTTGAATTGTACAAGATATCTACTTCCCCAGTCCAATATTTTTTGGAGATCCACAGAGATAATACCCTCCATGAGTCTGCGATCCTCGTTTAATTCGGCTAAAGAGACAGGCTTAGAATATTGTACATTTGAGTGGAGGGTGCTGTCGTCTGCGTAACTGTGAATTGGGTTGGATGTGCTAGAGAGGAGGTCATTGATGTGGAGAAGAAACAAAGTAGGGGCTAAAGCTGAATCTTGAGAGACTCCTGCATTAATTGGATACAGTTTAGAGGAATGTCCATTCACGACAACAGAAATGCTCCGGTTGGAGAGCAAATTTGCTGTCTAGGTACAGAGTTTTGGTGGTAGGCCATTGGCGGGAAGTTTATTAAGCAGCTCTGCGTGCCAGACCTGGTAGAATGCTTTGGATATGTCTAGAGCGACAATCTGGGATTCACCGTGTAGTTCCATAGACTTGTTCCAAGAATGGGTGACAAAGGAAAGGAAAGTTTGTTACCTTGAATCAGTATTTATCACCATGTTTATTTGCTCTCTTCAAACTGCCCGTTTCGGACAACTAAACACAAACTTTCTTGATGACACTGACAAAATTATAGAAAGCTCAGTTAAAGAAATTCTCCAAATTCCAAATGATACACCAAATGGATATTTTCATCAAAGAGGGTAAAAGTCTTTTAATTTTTAATACATTTTGTGAAGCCTTTTTACGACAATTAAATATATTGAAACTCCTACTAAATTGAAAATGCATTCAGGTACTGAACCAATCAGAATTATTTCAAAACAGAAGGAATTTCTGTGTAAAAAAAATTAGATATCAATAGCGATTTAAATATAGATCTGGACTCCGTGAATAGCAAATCACTTAGACTCACTCTCAGGAAAAATATATGAACAATGGATCTCTCAGAAACAAAAAGTCCAAGTGGTAGTTACTTACCAGCAGCTTCAACGAGAAAATAATTGGTTATACAATCATAAAGGATTAGCAACATCCAAATGGCGTGATTGTTTCAAAATGCTCCTGTTTATAATATCCCTGGTCGCAGTATATCATTGCAGACACTGTAACGAGCATGAAACTCTTGCACATGTGCTGGAGTACTGCACCGACAGAAAACTGCTTCATGACAGGCGTCATGATGAAGTTAGGAGGCTACTTGCTTGCACTCTTGGAGAGAAAGTCTTCCAAGTGCAAGAAATTCATGACCTCTCAGAAACTGGGAGCACCAGAAGGACTGACATCATAGCAATCGAGAGAAACCATGAAAGAAAGATGTGAAGCAGCCTGACCAAATTCATGAAGAAAAGTGCCTTATTTACGAACCTGCAATAAATTATTATTAATCTAAATTTAATGTTCAAAATTTATAGGTCTCTTGTTTTGTGCAAGGGGAACATTACACAAAATTTACATTAATTTTAGGAAAAAAATTGGATTAACTAACTATGAAATTGTTTCATAAATGTCTGAATTGTCAGTATACATTCTTATGAATCATTTATATAGTAACTCTAAAACATAAGTTGATATTATGTTTATTTTTTAAACAGATTAAGATTACGTTATTAATATTTTGTATTCGAATGTTGTACTTTGTATGTTCATAATAAACAACTTCATGAAAAAAATTATAATAAATAATTATATATATATATATATATATATATATATATATATATATATATATATATATGTATGTATATATATATATATATATATATATATATATATATATATATATATATATATATATATATATATATATACATATATATATAATCTTTAAAACTAAACCGCTTGCAAGAAGACAAAACTATTGTGAAGCTAAAGGGAATGCGTCTATGCAATATTTTAATCAAATTAGGGGAACTACTGTCAATGTTTTGATATTTTGAGTGCTTTTTTTCTATACAACTTACTGTGGGGATAAAGGTGCTTTATAATCTATAAAATTTTTACCTTAACGTTTTCGTTCATAGAACTGGCAATAGATTGAAAAATCTATCATAATTGGGGATATATAAGACAATTGTTTAACGTTTTCAATTCTGACATTAACACTATTTAAATTGCATCTAATAATAATAATTAATGCAGCAACAATTTTTAACATAGATTTATTATTATCATGTATCTGACGTAAGCGACTGACTGCACCGTAAACAAAAATTTGCATACAATTAGTATTATGTGTTTAAAAACGAAAATTACATTATCGGAGATTGAAGTAAAAGACTATCTAGAAAAACCAATGTTATTTATGTGATGTGTAATAAATAATTACACCGAAGCGGATTCGACGGCGTCAAATGAGAGGTTAGCTTTTCAAACGTTTGTTTGTGTTTAGAAATTATAATCTTACAAAGAAGTGCTTTTCTAAGAAATATGTAGTATCATTTAAAAGGATTAATATATATATATATATATATATATATATATATATATATATATATATATATATATATATATATATATATATATATATATATATATATATATATATATGTTCATTTACCAAATGGCAGATTTTCAGCAATAAATTTGATAATTACAAGGTCAAGAAAAAATCTTTCTAGAACTCAAGCAAAGTAGTAGTAGTAGGTATTCAACATGGTATAGATAGGTATTAAAAAGATATCGATTTTTTTTATGGGGTGGCACCAATTTATCATGGTAACGAAAATCAGATACCAACCACGAGTCTGCTGTAAACAAGTAGCGCTAGGGTAGTAAGGCAACCACAGTAACTCTTTCCTATCAATGCGGCGAATAGTGGCTTAACGAAAATAGCAGACACAACTATTAAAAATCATTGACCTGATACATATATAATATATATATATATATATATATATATATATATATATATATATATATATATATATATATATATATATATATATAGTTATGTGTGTAGGAGACACAGCCCGGTTTCGTCCTTCTCAAGACTCCTCAAGATGCCATACCTGCGCTCCATAATATGCAATTCATGTGATGCAATGTTCGTCGTGGTATTAGCCAGGTAAGTAGCTGTTTCCGCTCGCTAGTTTTCTTCCCACATCTTTCTTCCTGCTGTACTATGTGTACGTGGACGCCTCGACCTATCATAAAACCAAAGCTGTGGCTTCGCGCTATTCTGCATTGCATACTATGGTAATGCCTGCCTTAAGGGCGAGTTGTTGGAGCGCAGGTATGGTACAGTGCAAAGTCCACAAGAAGGACGACCCCGGTGTGTGTCTTCTGCTTCACGTCTAACCGCAAGTCCCGGCAGGACTGAAGTGATGGTTACTAGTGAGTGATGTAAGAAAATACCCGCTGTGGTATTAGCCAGGGGAGTGGTTGTTTCCCTCGCTAGTTTTCTAAAAATGGGTTTAAAAAAATTTACGTAGACTCGATCAAATATTTTTCAGGAAAATTTCACAAAAACATTATTTTGCACGATTCATATTGTAAAACATATACTTTTAATATAAAAATTCTAAAGAAATCCTTCTTTCAAGGCAGTTTACTAAATTTTTTTGTAAGAAAGACCGCTATACCAAGAATATTTTCGGCATAAAAATTCGCTAATAAAATAAATTAAATCCTAGCTAATCCCTCGTATTTCATCCGTAATGCGATTTTTCAGTAAAGCTAAATTTTATGGTCTGTTGACGTAGACTACGGACTGTAACCCCATAAAAAATAGTCCAGGGGTTAATATCTGAGGGCCGCGGGCCATTCTAATAGTTATTTCCTCCAATTCCACCTCGTGGGAAAGCAATCGTTTAGAAAATCCTAAAGAGACGCTCAAAGTGCGAAGTGCGCCGTCTTGCTGAAACTTGTGTTATCCTCTGGAAGGTCAGGAACATTGTCGTTTGAAATAATTGCTACAAGCGTTGCAACAAGAATATTTTGCAAAGATTCTACAGATCTTTCTTCAAAGAAGAAAGGCACAACTATTCTTTTTCCAAGTATTTCAGCCCACACAATTTAATTTTGTCGAGTGTTATACATGTGCCTCCCGCATCATATGAGGATTCATTCGACTACAATACGAGCAATTTCGACGGTTGAATGTGCTATTGAGACAAAACGTGTGTGTACTGGCAATCTTTTAAGTTCACATATGTAGAATCAGTTTTAACCAAAATGGTATTGTATCTTTATTTTAGTTACAGTGTACTTGATGTGATTTTGATCTTCATATTTGTGTTTAACTGCTATTTCCTTTTTTTTTTAATGCAATTGCTTCAACATAAGTGCCTGATTAGTTCTTTTGTAACGTGATACTTATTTATTTATTTATTAAAACTGCTGCATAAATCTCTACAAAATATCGGAAATAGTCAAAACACAAAAAACAACTTATCAACGCTGAAATTTAAAATTAAAATATTCATCCACAGAATAAAAAGAATGCTCTCTAAAAAACGATTTTAAAGCAAGCTTAAATTGTCTGAGGCTGCTCAACTTTTTGACGCTGTCAGGTAAATGATTATATAAGCGTATTGCGGTGTTGCGAGGTGCCCAATTAATCTGTTTGATCCTATAAGGGGGCACATACAAATCTTTAGCCTGTCTTGTTTCATACGCTGTAATATTACCGCAGGTACTAAAAATTGCAATACTTTTTCTGACATAACAAAGCGCCTCAAGCATATATAGGCACGTCACTGTTAAAACGCCATACCGTATAAATAATGGTCTACAAGATGCGGAAGACGGCAGGCCAAACATGGTGCGGAAAATTCTTTTCTACATCAACGGAACCCTCCCCAGATGCACACAGCCGCGACAGCACAGCAAACCATATGCCAGGAGACAGTTGACACTACCATAGTAGCATGTGAACAACGCCTGAGTACTCAAGGAATCCCGCAGCTGCAGCAACGCGTAATTCCTAGATGCAAGAGAGGCCACCACATAGTCAACATGGACATCCCATGATAAGTTAGAATCCAGATAGAGCCTCAAAAACTTTACAGACGTGCCCTGTCTTATTGAACCGTTATCAGATGTCACATATAGGCTCAAATTAGGATGCACACCCACCGGAGAAAAAAGAAGCATTTCAGTCTTCCGTGTGTTAAGAACCAGACCATTTCGCGAACACCAGGCTGAGACACACACACACACACATTAGCTACAGCACCAAGCTCTTCAAAACTTTCCCCTGAAATTGCAGCAGTGGTGTCATCTGCGTACAAAATTAGGTGGTATTGTTGGAGATCATAAACAATATCGTTAAGAAAAATTGTAAACAAAACAGGGCCTAATATGCTGCCTTGCGGCACGCCGCTCGACACGGCTGAAAATTCAGACATATAGTTCTTACTTGCCGGTCGTATCCTGACAGCCTGATTTCTCCCAGACAGGTAGCTTTTTAGCCATAAATATGCATTTCCTCTTATGCCATAATACTTCAATTTTTACAATAAAAGGGAATGGTTGACCGCATCAAACGCTTTCGAAATGTCGAAGAACAGCCCGGCGGATTTGGACTCACTGTTTATGTAATGCAAGACTGTCAGGTAAGTGCTAAGCACGGCATCCTGAGTTGACAGCTGCCTACGAAAGCCAAATTGGCACGAAGACAGTAAATTGTATCTCTCCAAACTTCAAGGAACATGTTTCGATATCTTCTATGCTGATTTTTAAGTAGTCATTTAAGTTCTGATAGTTCAATTACAAATTCAAATTAAGCCACATATAACTGAATTTAAAGGATGAACACGTTTCCAGAAGTATCACACTCTGATAATATGACAGCATATTTAAAAAGAAGTGCCTTGGGATTTTCAGTTATCATGTTTTTTCCGGGAGGCCGTTATTGATAATGGAGAACACCATCCTACCAGGTGCTAGTTTCTAGTTGGGGTTTCACAGTAGCAGTTTTAGCAGCTTTGTAAGGTTACATTATGCTAGTGGTCTTACCAGCTCTGAATAGCTACATCATGTTAGCAGTCTCGCCAACTCAAAATGGTCAAATAAACCACATATGGAGCTCCAGCTTGATAGTAGAAGTACCACCAGCTCTATATGGTTACGTCTTTCGCAGATTGGGCTCTAATTGGTTCGAACATTAGCAACAACATACGTAAGTAAAATTTGCTTAATTTGTGTAATTTTCTTTGTTTCTCAATCTTTAAGGTAGTAAATATTAAAATCTTGCAACTTGCTATTAATTATTATTTTATTTCGAATAGTAAATTCATTATCGTTGTTAACTATAAATAATTGATTTATTTTATAATAAACTATATAAATCGAATTTCTCTTTTTTTATTGTCTCATGTGAACGCACATGCAAATAAAGGCGAAAGCGCTCGCTCTGTTTATTTACTTTTTTATTAATTTATTTTTTAACACTGTATATTAATTCACATTACAATTTATACCTATGTGATCTGTAAAAAACATCAGGGATTCTGAAAAGCTAATTGTAATAACGTTTTTGATTGAGACAGCTTTTTTGTGCTTTATTGGTGTATGGTTTCTCCGATTCAAGTATGATTTACTTGCAAAATGTCTTATATAATATGAAATTTTTTTTTATAGTTTCAGTTCATAATCGAAAAAATCTTGAATAATCAAATCATAGAGGGGGTAGTCATTTAAAAAAATGTTGATAACATTATAGCTCTAAAATAAATTATGTAAAATCAAATTTCATTAAAAAATGTGTATTTTTATCAAATACAATCGACGTGTTACAAGATTTTTTACAAACCAAAACTTCGGCTTTACTGATTTTATTTGATAATTAGGGACAGACTGTATAAAGAATATCATAGCGTGGGTTATCTCGCTTGAAATGTAACTGGAAAGGTAACAATTAAGGAATAACCCAGATGAAACAGAAACGCACGTTTTTGTAAATATAGTGCAAAAATTCTAAAATTCTTAGTAATTTGCGCCAATTATGTTAACAATGTGGGTAAGGCCATTGGAAGATAATTAAGCAACGTTACATTCATTTGAGTTCAAGGTTATTACGAGTAAAGAGATTTCCCGAATTACAATGTGATATTATTATTAATGTATGAATCTGAATAATTGCACGGTTTATGGTGAACACGAGGAAGTTATAAGAAAGAGAATACGTCATATTACCGTGACATCACGCTTGCCGACGCGATGTCAAAAATTATATATCTTTTTCACTAGAAATTGTAGCACTGTTTTATTTCATAAATCGCTTCGAGAACTTTAGAGGATCAATCAGTGCGGGATTGAACGGTAACATTTATGATAATATTATTGTCATTAAAAGTAACACGTCATGTTAGACATAAAAATTTCGCGAGGCAGCAAGTGCGTTATGGTGGAGAAATTTATTTAAAATATTTTTAATGGCAAATGTCTTTATTTGATGAAAGCAGGCATCAAACTTGGTTGCCTATATAGTGGAAACAATGTAACATATTTCATCGAAATAACTTTATTCTCTGAAAATATATAAAAAAATTCAAAAGTCTGGATGCAGCAAGTGTGTTATTGATAAAAATGTTTTTAATAGCAAATACGAGTAGGCATCAATCTGATTACCGGTATAGCCTATGTAGTAGAAACAATGTACTATATTTTATCAAAATTACTTATGGTTAGAAAATATACAAAAATTTTCCGAAAATAAACTTAAATGTTGGTTTCCTAACCAACAAAGATTACGTTAATAGCAAATTGAGTTATTGAAATTTGAAGGATTTAATGAAAATTCAGTAAATTTGCAGATTAGCTCCCGAACGCTTTTCAAAAAATTGTTTTCAGAAACATTACTAGGATCCCACCTGGATGCACAAACAACAAGAAAAATTTCTTGTTCACACCTCCCAAGGAAGTTACGGGACTGGGAGTGAATAAGGGTGCTGGGCGGGGTAGGTAGTAAAAAGTAAATATTAGCAGAAAATGCGAAGAAAACTGCTCAAAAGCTGTCTATTTGAAGCCATATCCCTATTAAATCCTGTCTACCCCGCACAGCACCCCTATTTGCCCCAGATCACGTAACTTCCTTGGGGGGTATGAACAAGAAATTTTTCTTGTGGTTTATGCAACGAGGGTGGTTGTATGCACACGAGGGGGGAAGGAAAATGCCTACGACGAAGCAGACATCCCCCCCTTTGACTTTTGGCAGGGGTGGGGGGTTAGGGGTAGCTGCTTCGTTCCCCCTCGCGTGCATACAACCACCCTCGCTGCATAAACCACAAGAAAAATGTCTTGCTTCTACCCGCCAAATAAGTTACGGCACCTGTGTGCTGTGCAGGGTAGGCAGGGTTTCAGAAGATATGGCTTCAAGATGTGAAAAAGACAGCTTTCAAGCCCCTTTTATTCGCATTTTCTGCTTATATTTCCTTTTTACTACCTACCCCGCCTAGCACCCCTGCTCACTCCTGGTATCGTAACTTCCTTGAAGGGTGTGAACAAGAAATGTTTCTTGGGGTTTGTGGATCCAGGGGGGGGTGCTATGCAGGTTTCTGAAACCAGTTTTTTGAAAAGCGTTCGGGAGCTAAACTGGATATTTACCGAAAATTCGCCACCAAAACGCACTTACTGCGTCCAGATTTTTCTTACAAGCGCATCATATTTCGATAAAAATGCAAAAATGCATTAACGAATTTGTTCTACGAAAATTTTCTTAAAAAATTATAGACCGTTAAACCACAAACTTCACTAAACCTACAGCGAAAGCATCAACTTAACTAAACCGACAGCGAGAGAAATGGTCTATTTGAAATGAATTTTCTGTAAATATTTTTGTAAAATGAAGGGCAATGATGGTTGAATCTGAAACTTAAGAGTTTGCAGAACACTGTTCTTGCAACATTTTCTTTTCACAATCGGTATTTGTTTCACATTCTTTGCCTAGACATTGCCAATTTTGACGTTTAAAATTGCGAGTTTGACGTTTTGAGGAAAACTCCAAAATTTGTTTCTTTAACTGCCCATAACGTCTTTGTCTTTAAAGCTATGGACCTAAATTTTGGTACAGAGTTTGCTCTTTATAATCCAAACATGCTTACGAAATTTGGTTGCCCTTACTTTGTTATTTACGGAGATATGAATTTTTTAAAAGAAAATACAAAATTTTCCGGGAAAACCTCGTCCGATTTTCTTGGCTAACGAACTTATCTTAGCCACTTGCAAAAGGTCAAGATCAAGATCAACAACAAAAATGTCTGAAAATTGTAATTCCTATTACCAATAATAAATAACGGTACAGCATCGTTTAAAACGTTAGTATAATGGTAATTTATGTAAACATAGGCAAAATCTCATATGACATGTATATCCGAATGTTAAAGACAGAAGATTCTACAAATAAAATCGTGTTAATAAGTATACAAACATGTTCATACTAGCTACAATAACTGTATAATAAAATCTACACTCAAGAAAAGAGCAATTTAAAACTACGCAGCAGAATATAGTCAAAATGTTCGGGAGGCAGCAGGTGCATTATAGTAGTGAATTTTCATCAGAATTGTACGCTACTAGTAAGGTCTATTATTACAAGTAATTCTTTAAATTTAAATTGGCGTGGAAGACCGGTTTTAGAGGTCCCAGTTAGCCATTATTTAAAGAAGTTTCTCTTTTAGTGAATTTTCGTAGAAAAAATTCACTATTGGGGAGATCCCAACTTTTGAATTTTGAAAAAATTTTGCAAATGAGCGCGAACTAGGACCCCTAGAATCCATATCCTGGGCGAGTTTCAATTTATATATATATATATATATATATATATATATATATATATATATATATATATATATATATATACATATATATATATATATATATGTATCACACCAATAACAAAAAATAAAAAAGCTATGAGAACCAAATTTTATAGGTAGGTTTATGATATAAAAAGAAAAATACACACCAAAATTTAGATTTCTATGTTATAAAAAAAGTTATAATGAAATATTTTGTGCCAGATCATTTCTATTAAAATTCAATACCATGACCCACTTGCTACGTCCAGGCTTTTCTATGGAGCTAGAAAGCTAAAATTTGGTAGAGATATATATGAGTACTGCAAGTCTTTTTTAAAAGTTGTGTTACAAATTTTATTAAAGTCACAAGAGTTTTCTACAAAAAAATTAATTATTTACAAAGGGAGTATACCTGCCAAGTCACAAATTTTCTACATGTCATATATATATATATATATATATATATATATATATATATATATATATATATATATATATATATATATATATATATATATATATATATATATATATATATATATATATATATATATATATATATATATATATTCTGCATTAAAAATGCTCAGTTTTGTGGCAATTTCTTTTGAATATAAATGTCTATTAAGGTTTATTTTCCTTGTTCAAAATTGGCGTGGGTTTGATTTTTGTATCGTAATTTTCAGTAAAACTTTAATTAATGTAATTTTGAAGCAGTCTAAGACCTTATTTGCACTCCAATTACTTAGCCTGTACCTCTAGCTATGTTCTTCCAGCAATTTTTTTCATTTAACCCGTACAGATACAAACTGTGACCTATTTTTGGTAATGTTTACAAGTCACGTCAAAACTTTGCAAATACAATTCACTTAAACTACTACAAAACTTACACTAGTTAATACAAAAACCCTCTTATAATCTAACTTACATCTTTACTTAACATATTTTTCACCGTGGCCAACCAATTTGCAGTCCTTTTATTTAATTGTCCAACGTTTGTGACCACACATAGTTCACTCTTACAAAGTTTACATCTTATCTTATGTAAGGCTAGATGCATTCTCGCAACAATTCGCTCTAATGAGAGCTAAACCGGTCTACGGTTCTAATTGTTGCGAGAATGCATCTAGCCTTACATACTTTGTACCCTATCTTGGGGTAGAAATGGGCCAGGACTGACAATTTTCTAAATTGTTAGTTAGTTGTATACAGTCTCTATTTTTTTAACACTTTGTGTTATTTGGAGCTGGCGTGACAACATAATACTTGGTTCCGCAACTAGGTGACGGCACGTCCACCACTCACTTAATCTTATCTTAGAATTCATTTCACTACTTGTGCATCTATGACCTGATCTGTAAATTTGGGACTACTGTCGTTTAACCCACTAAATAAATTCAAAGTCTGTGCTACGATTATCTTGGTCTTTTCGGTATAAGATATGTTTACCCCACAATATGCATTGTAAGTTACCCTTTTCGACCCTAACATTATCTAGAATTGTTATATTTTCTTAGTTTACAATTACTTTATGGTCAATAGTGTTTTTCGGTTTAGTTTTCTATGTAGTACATGTTACTTCGACTTATTCATATAATTACTTTGTTTTCAAATTTGGGTTTAGCTTTAATATCATAGCAATATATATATATATATATATATATATATATATATATATATATATATATATATATATATATATATATATATATATATATATATATATATATATATATACAGGGTGGCGCATTGAAAACGAAACAGACCGATTTGCGTCCAAAGAATTTTTTTTAAGAAACTCTGAAACAAGTCAATTTTAATATTGAGGGGGACATGTTTTGACATAAAACTCAACTTTGTCACATCAACCCCTTAAGGGTGGTGATAACAACCCTTATATTTTAAATAGGGAACATGGGTCGAGTGTTACATCATTTCAAAGCTCCTTCTTTTCTCAATTTAGCACGCTAATTTTTTTTGAAGTTTTATCAACTCGTTTAAAAATGATTCACAAAATTATGGTGATAGAAAATGCACTAATTAGTCAATTTTTCGTTAAAAAAACTAAAAAACAAAACAAAACGTTCAAAAATGTTTATTCAGTTAAGTAAGTGTTCAAATTGTTGACCACCAGCTTCCATACAAAAGTACAAATTTTGTTTAAAACGAGCTCTGACATTCTGGAGCATTTGTGGAGTTATTAAACGGCATTCTTCAACATGGCGTCGTCGTAATTCTTCCAGAAACTCCGGTTCTGTTGCAAAAATTCAACTCTTTAAACGGCCTTATAGAAAGAAGTCTAAAGGAGTTAAATCCGGTGATCTAGCGGACCACTCAATAGCACCTCTACGTCCAATCCATTTGTCTGGAAACTCTCTGTTCAAGAACTCCCTAACACGTTGTGAAATATACGGAGGAGCTCCATCTTTTTGAAACACTAATTGATTTTTTTTGATAGCGATCATTTTTAACAATGTCAATTAGTAGAGGGTAAACGATATCTTCTAGTAACTCCAAATACGTTTCGCCACTCAAATTGCCATCAAGAAAAATTGGTCCAATTAAACGGTCTCCAAAAATGCCAGTCCGACATTCAATTTCTGCGGAGTTTGAGTGTGGACTTCGTGAAAATTTTTTGGATTATTATCTGCCCAATAACGACAATTATGACGATTGACTGTAGAGTTTAATAAAAACGTACACTTGTCTGAAAAACAGTTATTGAACAGAAAGTTCCCGTTATCAGCTATTCGTGCAGTCATAACTTCACAAAACTCCAGCCGCCGATCAAAATCATCTTCATTCAGTTGTTGTACAAGTTGAATTTTATACGGGTGAAATTGATGATGCTTCAATATTCGCTTAATAGTTCTTCTTTTGATGTTTGAAACAGTGGCGAATTTTCTCGTGCCCAAAGTTGAGTCTGCAGCTATTTGTCCTGAAACTTCAATTTCAGTAGTCTCATTTCTAACCGGAAATTCACGTTTAGGATCCCGTTTTTTGTTGGCTACTGAACCACTTTGTCGAAACTTTGCAACTAACTCCAAAATGTATTTTCTGTTAACATGTCTGTTCGCATGTCGTTTATTAAACAAATTTGCGGTACGGTTGGCACAGTCATCCTTTTTGAAAAAAAAAGAGTAATTATTTCAACTCTTTCTTCTACAGAATACACCATTGTGAAATTAATTTTCGGTAGTACTATCAAGTATCAAACCGACCGATAAACTGAAATAATAAACCACATTTCTCTCATTCCGATAAGAAATGTTCTGATAGTCAACTTTTTGTTTACAAACCAACAAAATATTGACTATCGGCACATTTTTTTTTTTTGGAATGAGTGAAATGCGTGTTTATATCTTCAACTGTTAATAATTTTTAAACGAGTTGATGAAACTTCCAAAAAAAAATTAGTGTGCTGAATTCAGAAAAGAAAAAGCCTTCAAATGATGTAACACTCGACCCATGTTCCCTATTTAAAATATAAGGGTTGTTATCACCAACCTTAAAGGGTTGATGTGACAAAGTTTAGTTTTATGTTAAAACATGTCGCCTTCAATGTTAAAATTGGCGTATTTCAGCGTTTCTTAAAAAAATATTTCTCTGGACGCAAATCGGTCTGTTTCGTTTTCAATGCCCCACCCTATATATGCGTGTGTATGTGTGTGTCACACCAATAACTCAAAAAATAATGGGGCGATATTGATGAAATTTCTCAGGTAGCTTGCTTTTGTAAGTGGATTAGACACGTTTGTTACCCAGAAAAATCGGACCTGGTTTTCGGGGAAAATTTTAGGTTTTCCGACGAAAAAGTTTTTTATCTCCAAAAATAACAGAGATCCACTAACCAAATTTCGTACCAATGTTTACGTTATAAAAAGTAAACTATATACCAAAACTGTGTATAGATCTCTAGGGAAAAAGTTATAAACATGTAATAAAAAATGTTTGACGCCAGAGCATTTCAATGAAAACTAACTATCGTAGCGCACTTGCTACTTTATCTTTTAAGAATTTTTAGATCAAAACATCAGAGCGTAGCAACGGATTTTTATTTGTAGTTGCCACGAACACAAATAAATTAATTCACATCTCTCCTATCTGATGATGCTGCCAAGCAGCGAAACCGGTTACAGAGAAAATAACCCACATTTTCGAAGCCGGAGAAAAGGTCTCTACGTCTGTTTTTAGTATGGAACGTCTGTTAGTGAATTTTCTTTAAAAAATTCATTAATGAGGAGATCCCGCCTTTTGATTTTTGAAAAAATTTCCTCAAATGAGTGCTAATTAGGCCCCCCAGAACACATATCCGGGGTCAGTTTCAATATATATATATATATATATATATATATATATATATATATATATATATATATATATATATATATATATATATATGTATGTATGTATGTATGTATGTATGTATGTATGTATGTATGTATGTATCACTCCGATAACTCAAAAAATAATGGGCCGATTTTAATTAAATTCGCTGAGTACCTTCCTTTAGCAAATGGCTTGGATAAGTTCGTTAGCCAAAAAAATCTGCCCAGGTTTTTCCGGAAAATTTTGTGTTTTTTTTCGAAAAAAAAATTATATCTCTGGATTTAACAAAGTAATGGAAACCAAATTCGGTACACGGATTTACATCCTTATAGGTAAGTTACTCACCAAAATGTAGCCCTTTGGGTAGAAAGACAAAAAAGTTATAGGCATTTAAAGAAAAATAAATTGGGCTTTTCCTCAAAACGACAAAGTTGCGATTTAAAACGTCAAAATTGGCAACATTTAGGCAAAGAACTTAAACCTAATACGGGCTATGGAAATAAAATGTCTCAAGAAGAATGTTTTACAAACCATGAAGACTTAGTTTGAACCGTCACTGTCCTTCATTTTACTAAAATATTTCCAGAAAATTGATTTAAAATAGACCCTAGAGTTTATCGTTTAGTGGTGTATAATTTTTATCGAATTTTCGTAAAAAATTAATAAAGCTGAATTTATCCGTTATTATACAAGATACGAAAAAAAATTTGTATATATTAATTATAGGGTGTCTTAAGCTACATCTTGAAAAATTATTTTCAAAATCACAGGCTGGCCCATAAGTCGTTGGTGATACAAATTTTCTTTTTTTTTTTAATCAAGCATGCCTTATGTTATTGAATTTTTGCAGTTTCCATCGAAATATAATGCATGTTTGTAAGAAAATTAATTTTGGACGCAGCAAGTGCGTTATGGTAGCGAATTTTGATCAAATGCTTCATATTTGAATAGCTCAATTTGCTATTAACCTATAAAGTGGAACGAGTTTTTTCGGGAACACTTTAAGTTTACTTTCGGAAATTTTTGTACGTTTTCAAACAATAAAGTTATTTTGATGAGACATTGCACATTGTTTTTATTATATAGGTTATACTGGGAACCAAATTTGATGCCTGCTTTTAGAAAAACACACATATTTGCTATTAAAAACATTTTTATGAAAATGCACTACCATAGCGCACTTGCTGCGTCCAGACTTTTTTTAGTAGGGATACGACGAGGTTTGTCGACAAGTAACCGGTTTGGAATATTGTCCGGTCCAGAAAAGTTTGTAGTGGACAAACCTCTCCTCTAGTAGCCAGAGTAGTTGGTCAGGGCAGGTCGAAAATGATCAAAAAATACAACATAATTAAATATACACAAAGAAATAAAATACGCATGTACCAAATGAATATTTCGGAATGTGTTGTAAAACATGTTTGTTTTGATTAATTAGTAAAACATATATTTTGATCAAAACACCTCTGTTAAACAGAACTCGTGTACGCTTGTTTTCTGATTAAATCTTAATATATTTATTACTATAAAAAAGTTGCAAATCATTATTAGAATCATCATTCAATCGATTCCCATACTAGTGTCATCTTAATAATAATCCTGTTAAATGTAACCACAAAAAGGAATTTTTCAAGTCAACATTTTTTGTTATTATTATATAACAAGAATCGTGACCGCATGTTATATATCTTATTACAAGTACGTAATAATATGACACAAAGCGTCTATATAAAGCTAAGTAACATACTCGCCGGTGTTAAAACCAATCATGGCGTTAACGGCGCCAGTTCTACTCTTAATCCTAGCTGCCTTCAGCTATACAATAGCTGAAGACAACAAACTCGAAGAAGTGAACAAACCCGAACATCCACTTGTGATTCCGAGGCCTATCGGAATTGTGTACCTTATTCAATTATTACATGAGCCTAGACCCAGGCCTGATGCAAGTGAAGGTGATATTAGCAACACTATCTCTGATAGTGATGAAGAAACAGAACCGAAACATGTGGGGTTGTTGCTAATTCAGCCCATCCCTGATCCTGAAGCTACCCAAGATGGGGTATACTTCAGGCCAGCTGACGGAAAAGCATTAGAAGAACCCGAGGTGAGTCAATAATTATGTGTTACCATTAATATTGAATTCTAATCAAACGTGTAGACGTAGAAAGTGCATTACGGTATCGAATTTTAATAAAATGTTTCAAATTCAGTTCAATTCAAAACTATTTGCGATTACCCTAGATACTCTATTGTCGGTGTCGGTGTAGAGTTTAGGCACTATTAAGGTAATATGTCTGAAAACTTTTATTAAAATAACTTTCTTATTTTCGGGGTTATTTTATTCCTTTTAAGAAATATGTTATGTATTCTTTTTTAAATACTGTTCCGATTGGACTGGCTAACAAACTCGTTTAAGCTATACAAAAGACGGACACATGTCAAGTTTCATTATTGTTGATTTATTCATTTTTTATTACTTAGGCTTTGGTACAAAAATTTTAAAAATTTAAGTATAAGTGGTTTAAAGAATCTAAAATAGTACACAGTTAGGCGCTCATTGTAGGCATATCTGCCCGAAAGAAAGGTATTGTTCTAAGTCGAAAGTCAGCCTCAGTTATCAAAAAACCGAAAATTTATTATAGGAAGGAAAATTTCAAAATTATCAGCTGTCGGTAAATCAAAACAAGAGTTGGTGTACGCATATATTAAATTATATTGCTATCACAATCATAAGATTATGCTTCCTTTATAAATAATTTGTCATTATATATATATATATATATATATATATATATATATATATATATATATATATATATATATATATATATATAACATACCTTAATTCTAGTTACTCGGTTACTCGGATATATTTTGGTTATTATTGGTATTGGTATGACACACTGATGAGCTCTAATAAGAACGGAAGTAGTATTTGTCTCCAATAATGATGGAAATATATCTATGCTTATATTATATATGTAATACACACACACACACACACACACACACACACACACAGACATATATATATATATATATATATATATATATATATATGAATATATATATATATATATATATATATATATATATATATATATATATATATATATATATATATATATATATATATATGTATGTATGTATATGTATATGTATGTATATGTATATGTATACATATATGGAATGCGTTACAAAGGTAAGGAATGAATTTATTTTATCTATCCTTAGTTGTTAGTGAATTTTCTTAAAAAAAATCACTAATGAAGAGATCCTGACTTTTGAATTTTTCAAATGAGCGCTAATTAGGTCTCCCAGAACACATATCCGGGGTCAGTAACAATTTTTATATGTTTACATATATATATATATATATATATATATATATATATATATATATATATATATATATATATATATATATATATATATATATATATATATATATATACAGTGTGGAACAGCCAAATGGAATAAATTCGATAACGGATAAATGAGGACGTGTTGGGAAAAACGCTTGGACACGTCGATTTGTATTTTTAACTGCGCATCTTTTTCAAGAAAAAAAAATTATATAGGGTGCGTCATGTGACAGTGGCCAATACCAACTTTCTTATTTTAAATACAAGCCCCTGTATATTATTAATTTTTTGGATTCTTCAGAAAATTCTAGACATAATTCATGTACAATGTCCTATACCTATCTTCAACTGTTTCGGAAATATTAAGTATTTTCAGATTTATTACAAAAATTAACATTGAAAATAGAAAATTATTTTATTTCACAAATTCTAATAAGAAATACTGATTATTTCTTAATAATTTAAAAAAACAAAAAAAAAATTAATGTCAATGTAGTAAATGTTCAAAATGCTCGCCACGAACATCTTGGCAACATGCTAATCTGGTATAGAAATGTCTTCTAACATTACTCAACATCTCAGGCGTGACTGATCTAATCGCAAGCGTGATTCGTCTTTTTAAGTCATCTAAGTTGAGGGGCTTAGTTTTGTATACAATACTTTTGACATATCCCCACAAAAAGTAGTCTAATAGCGACAGATCAGGAGATTGTGCTGGCCATTCTATCGATCCGCGCCTCCCTATCCACCGATTTGGAAAAATTTGGTTCAGGTACTGCCGGACATTGATTTGGTAATGGGGCGGTGCTCCATCTTGCTGAAACCATATTTTATTGGCAGGAACTTGTGGGTTTGCTGGATCTGGATATAAGTTTGTCAAAGTTGGCACGACATTATTTTGGAGCAGTTCTAAATATTTATCCCCATTCAAGTTGCCATCAATGAAAAAGGGACCTACGATATGATTTCCAACAATTCTTGCCCAAACATTAACTTTTTCAGGATATTGCGTATGTTCCTCTCTCATCCAATGAGGATTCTCATTAGACCAATAGCGGCAATTTTGACGATTAACATGACCGTGAAGTGTAAATGTGCTCTCATCAGAAAACAAAACATCTTCTAATTGGATCACATTGTTATCTAACATTGCCATCATTTGTTCACAAAAATACGTTCTCCTATCGAAATCGTCCTCCATGAGCTCCTGAGTTGGTATCATTTTATAGGGATGCATTTTACTTTCCTTTAATGTTCGAAAAATTGCTGTGTGGCTAACGTTGAATAGTTGGGCTGCTTGTCGACCAGAAGTATGTGGGTTTTCTTGAAACTCAAGCGTAATATCCAATTTCGTATCATCACTTACTGCATTGGCAGCTACTTTTTTTATCTGTCTCACATGACCAAGCTCGCGAAACTGCTTTTCTATTTTGCTAATTGTTCCTTGGGATACAGGCGGCAAATTTGGAAATTTTTCGTGAAATAAGCGAGACACTTCCATCTGTGTCCGTGTGTTATCTCCATAACCAATCATTTGTAGAATGGTTATTTTGTGCATTTCTGTTAAATGAACCATTTTTCTGATATTATTACGTACAGTTAACGAAATTCAAACGACAATAGCACTGACACTAATCACTACTGTCATGCAGGCAGACAACAAGTTGCTAAGGCTACGAGTTTTATACGAACAGAAAGAAAACTGTTTTTGTTTTTGTTTCATTTCATATCAGTAAAAAGAAACGCAGGAATGGTTTTTGTTTACTTTCTCATTATCAAGAGCTGAATGGGAAATAAGTATTGAATGCAATGTAGCGAATTTGTGAAATAAAATAATTTTCTATTTTTAATGTTAATTTTTGTAATAAATCTGAAAATACTTAATATTTCCGAAACAGTTGAAGATAGGTATAGGACATTGTACATGAATTATGTCTAGAATTTTCTGAAGAATCCAAAAAATTAATAATATACAGGGGCTTGTATTTAAAATAAGAAAGTTGGTATTGGCCACTGTCACATGACGCACCCTATATAATTTTTTTTTCTTGAAAAAGATGCGCAGTTAAAAATACAAATCGACGTGTCCAAGCGTTTTTCCCAACACGCCCTCATTTATCCGTTATCGAATTTATTCCATTTGGCTGTTCCACACTGTATATATGTATCACACCGATAACTCAAAAAATAATGGGCCGATAATTTGGCAAATACCTTCCTTTTGCAAATGGCTTGGATAATTTCGTTAGCCAGGAAAATCGGTCCAGGTTTTTCCGGTAAATTTTGAGTTTTCTTTCGAAAAAAATGTATATCTTCCGAATTACCAAAGTAAGGGCAACCAAATTTGGTACGCGGGTTTATTATTATAGGTAAGTCACTTACCAAAATTTAGCACTGTAGGTCAAAAGACAAAAAAAATGATGGGCATTTAAAGAAAAATAAATTGGGGTTTTCCTCAAAACGTCAAAGTGACAATGTAAAAAACTTCTGGACGCAGCAAGTGCGTTATGGTAGTGAATTTCCATTAAAATGTTAGACGAAACATGTTGTTTTAAGAAAGCAGGCATCAATCTATATAGTAGAAACAATGTGCCATGTTTTATCAAAATAACTTTATTATTTGTAAATGTACAAAAATTTCCGAAAGTAAACCTAAATTGTTCCCGAAAAAACTGGTTTCTTGGTCAACCTTATAGGTTAATGGCAAATTGAGCTATTCAAATTTGAAGCGTTTAATGAAAATTCGCTACCATAACGCACTTGCTGCATCCAGAATTTATTTTCTTACAAAGATGTATTATATTTCGCTGGAAAATGCAATAACATAGGGCGTGTTCGATTAAAAAAAAAAGAAAATTTGAATCACCAACGACTTATGGGCCACCCTGTAATTGTGGAATTATTTTTTATGATGTAGCTCAAGACATCCTATAATTAATGTATACCAATTTTTTTTCGTAACTTGCATAATAACGGATATATTGAGCTTTAATGATTTTTTACGAAAATTTGACAAAAATGATATACCATTAAACGATAAACTCTCTAGCCAACACTACTGCCAAAGTATGAAAGAAAGGGTATATTTTAAATTAATTTTCTGGGAATATTTTAGTAAAATGAAGGTCAATGACGATTGAAACTAAGAGTTAAGGCTTTGTAAAGGAGTCTTCTTGAGACATTTTCTTTCCATAACTCATATTAATTTTAGGTTCATTGCCTAAATATGACCAACTTTGACGTTTTATATCGCGACTTTGACGTTTTGAGGAAAACCCAAATTATTATTTTTAAATGCCTGTAACTTTTTTGTCCTTTGACCTACTGAGCTAAGTTTTGGTAGGTAGCTTACCTATGTCGATATCAACCATCAAACTGAATTTGGTTGCCCTTACTTTGTTAATTCCGGAGATATATTATTTTTCTAATGAAAACTCAAAATTTTTCCGGAAAACCTCGTTTAATTTTCCTGACTAACGAACTTATCCAAGCCATTTACAAGGGGAAGGTATGTGCCGAATTTTATCAAAATCAGCCCATTATTTTTTGAGTTATCGGTTTAATACATACATATATATATATATATATATATATATATATATATATATATATATATATATATATATATATATATATATATATATATATATATATATATATATATATATATATACATATAAAAATTGATACTGACCCAGGATATGGGTTCAAGGGGTCCTGATTCGCGCTCATTTGCAAAAAAAATTTCAAAATTCAAAAGTCGGGATCTCCTCATTAGTGAATTTTTTCTACGAAAATGCACTAAAATGTCAAAATTGACAACATTTAGGCAAAGAACTTGAATCTAATACGGGGTATGGAAAGAAAATGTCTCAAGAAGAATGTTTTAAAAACCCTGAAGTCTTAGTTTCAATCGTCATTGTCCTTCATTTTATTAAAATGTTTCCAGAAAATTCATTTCAAATAGACCCTTTATCTGATGCTTGCCAGTAGTCTTAGCTATAGAGTTTATCGTTTAATGGTATATAACTTTTGTTGAATTTTCGTAAAAAATCGATAAAGCTCAATATATCCCTTGTTATAGAAGATATGAAAAAAATTGTATACACTAATTATAGGGTGTCTTGAGCTACATCTTAAAAAACTATTTCTACAATCACAGTGTGGCCCATAAGTCGTTGGTGATACAAATATTTCTTTTTAATCGAACATGCCTTATGTTGTAGCATTTTTGCATTTTCCGTCGAAATATAATGCATGTTTGTAAGTGAGGAAATTATAGACGCAGCAAGTGCGTTATGGTAGAGAATTTTGATTAAAAGCTTCATATTTGAAAAGCTCAATTTGCTCTTAACCTATAAGGTTGACCAAGAAACGGATTTTTTCGGTTACACTTTAAGTTTACTTTTGGAAATTTTTGTACGTTTTTAAACAAGAAAGTTATTTTGATGAAACAATGCACATTGTTTTTATTACTATATATCTTATACACACATATTTGCTATTAAAAACATTTTTATGAAAATTCACTACCATAACGCACTTGCTGCGTCTCGAAGTTTTTTAACAGTGTCTAAAGATTGGTTCAACTTATAATTTTTAAATGTAAGGTTTTAAGTATAATTATTTGTACTCACCTCAACCAGCTTTGGGAGGTACATAGCTACACCTACGACATTTTTGATTAAAAATTGGGGTCGTGTGATACCTTTCTTAAGGAAAATTGTTTCTCTATTCTTCTTTGGAGACAAAAATTCCAATTTACATAAAAAATAGTGCTGCAAATTAAATCATTGCTTCCACATAGCTGTGAAAATTTACTCTTCTCAGAAAGACATTCTCATGAAATGAATTTGGGGCCCATGACTTGACCACAAAGTAAATATGACAGACAAAATAAATTGTTCCAGAATCAAGTTGTCTATATGTTTCGAAACGTTTTACACCGTTTTATTAACAACCAGATTTCTAAATTTCTCTCACTGATATTTCAGCCCCACACAGTCTACCCCTAATATATTTTCAACACAGAATACCAGATGTTTGTTGAAATTTAAAGTTTTCCAATAAGCAAACCCTAAAACGGTACTCGAGTTTTAACGAAAAAATCTCATTTTTTGCCAAATCACCCCCCATTCATCCCCTACTGCTGGGAGAAATAACAACCCGAACCGTTCTTTTGTCGGGTGCTAACTGTATACCAAATTTGAAGATGATATCTCAATTCGTTCTAGAGTTATTGTGGCTACAAGCATACAGACATGCAGACCAACAGACAAATTATGTTTTAGTGAATTTTCGTAGAAAAAATTCACTAATGGGGAGACCACGACTTTTGAATTTTGAAAAAAATTTTGCAAATGATCGCAAACTAGGACCCCTGGAACCTATATCCGGGGTCAGTTTCAATTTTAAAAAAATCTCAAAAAATAAAAAAGCTATGATAACCAAATTTGGTAGGTAGGTTTACGATATAAAAAGTAAACTATATACCAAAATTTAGATTTTTCTGTTACAAGAAAAAAAGTTATAATAAAATGTTTTGTGCCAGATCATTTCTATGAAAATTCACTACCATAACGCACGTACAGGCGTTTTTCTTATGTTTTGACACCTTTTACCTTTTTAGTTTTGAAAATGATATCTGTCATTTTATGCGCTACATTGGGGACTGTTGGTGGTTGAACATTTGGAGGTGGGTTGAGAGTAGAATTGCGGGGGAACAACGAGGCAAAAAGTTCAGCCTTACCCAGGTCGGTAGAAACAATTTCATCCGCTGAAACAAGAGGTGGAAACGTGCTCTTTCATAAATTATTTTCAATAGAAAATAGAAAGAAAGAAATGTAACGAATAATAAGCAGATATGATAACATATAAGTATAAGCTCTTATTATTAAAAAATAAATGATTATTAACTTGAATATTAAACGGCAACTTTTAATAATGGTCACCACTAACATAAACACAATTTCATATACCCCTGAGAAGAGATTGTAGTATTATGACGGTTTTTTTTAACCTTTCCACATCGTTCGTCACAGGTGTTTATTTTGTCACTCTAGACAACTAACTCTAGGTAAGTGTAAACATCGAAAGAAATGGTTTAAAATTACGAGCGTACGAGGGTACGAGCTGGTCAAGTCAATGAGTGTGCCCGTGCGCCATCTTCCATAAAATTTATAGTCCACCTTTTTTGCGACCTCAGCAGGGCATTTGATAGCGCTGATCATGAAATTATGTTGTCTAAGTTATCTATGACTATGGCTTATGGTGCCTAGCTGGGGCTTGATTCGAATTCTACATCTCTAACAGAAATCATTTAATTAAGGTGCCGTCTGGTGCCGAAGGCTTTAATGGCAATAGATCGAAGACAATTTCAGTCAAGTGCAGTTTTCCATAGGGTTCTACATTGAGCACTGTGATGTTTAATCTTTACATAAATGATCTGGCTGCGTTGCCGATCGTTGCTATCTATCCCGACGACACTACAATTTTTATTACTGCTAATGGGGATAAAATTGAGACCCTGTCCAATGCTGCCTTAAATAGTCTGTCAGGCTAGTTTTTTCAGAACAGACATATTGGTAATATTGACAAAACAGGCTAGCAATTCATTGTTTATATACTTTTTCATCACTCTAGAGACGTCTGAAAGGGGAGAAATAGGCCTGTAGTTCCTAGGACGCGCTTTGGATGCTTTCTTGGGGATGGGTTGTAGTCGAGCAGTTTTCCACTTACTAGGGAATATGCCTCTATTGTAAGTATCTGAAACAGACGAGGAGCAAGCTATGGTGCGCATTTTTTGAGAACAATTGCTGCGATCTCGTCAAGGCCAGAGGGTTTCCTGGTATTAATATAAGAGAGCATCTTTCGTACCTTTTTAGTTTTGAAAATGATATCCGTCATTTTATGCGTGATATTGGGGACTGTTGGTGGTTGAACATTTGGACGTCGGTTAAGAATAGAATTGCCGGCGAACAACGAGGCAAAAAGTTCAGCCTTACTCAGGGCGGTAGAAACAATTTCATCCCCTGAAACAAGAGGTGGGAACGCGGTTTTGCAGAATAAACTATTCCCAATAGATTTAGCAAGAGTCCAGAAGGGTTTGCTGCTTTGCAGCTTGAGAGGACTTTACTTTTGATGTGGTTATTAAACGAGTTTTTCGCCTTAGAAAGAATGCGGACATAGCGGTTTCTTGCATTGTTAAATGCTTTACGGCTTTCTTGACTGGGATTGTGTAGAAGCGTTTTGTGAGCTTTGACCTTTTCAAGTCTGGCCTTGTCACAGGATTTAGATAATCAGAGCTTTTGAGTGGCTGACGAGGTTTTCTGTGTACGTGGAATAAATAATTCCATGCCAGCTTGGATAATTTCGGTGACGTTTTGTGATATATCAAAGGGGTCAGGATAAGAGAAGCAGGGAGATGCCCATGGAAATGAGCTAAAGTAATCCCGCATTTAGCTTGAACACGTTTAAGAAAAATCTGCATGTTGATGGAGTTTAAGCAATTCTTTCCCTTCTTCCAAAGGGTAATCATTTTAACAACATTGTCTCACACCCCTGCAAACAGAAGACCCACTATCCTAAGACTTCAACGTCAACAAATTCTCTTACTATTCTTTTCAGTAACATGAAATTAATAAAAGATTGATAGAGAATCATGTTATGCTTTTGATAGTACTAAAATATACTAGAGATGCTGAACACATATCAGCTAGAAAGTCAAATGAGGTTTTATGTAAATCGATGGCTTTATTTTCGTAAATATTCTTTAAAAAATTCACCACTCAGGAGATGCCGACTTTTGAATTTTGAGAAAATTTTTCCAAATGAGCGCAAACTAGGACCACTAGAACCCATATCTGCTCAGTGTTAGTTTTATATGTTTATATATATATATATATATATATATATATATATATATATATATATATATATATATATATATATATATATATATATATATATATATATGTTGGTGTGTGTGTCACACCGATAACTCAAAAAATAATGTGCCGATTTCGATTAAATTTGGTGAGTACGTTCCTTTTGCAAATGGATTGGACAAGTTCGTTAGCCAGAGAAATTGGCCCGGTTCTTCCCGGAAAATTTTGGGCAATCAAATTTGCTACGCAGATTTACACTATAAAAAGTCAACTATATACCAAAATTTAGATCTACAAGTTAAAGAAAAAGCTACAGGCATTTAGGAAAGAAAAATGGTGTCACTGGTGACCACAAAACGTGTGGATGACAAAGTCTATATTACAGGCATATATTAAGTTTTTTTTTACCCAAAAGGCCAAGTAATGGAGAAAAATTACTTTGAAAATTTTATCGTTTTTTCTCCAGAAACGTTAAAGTCGCGAATTGAAACGTCAAAATTCGCAACGTTTAGGCAAAGAACCTGAAACGAATGCAGGCTATGTAGAGAAAATGTCGCAAAAAGTGTATTTTACAAACCCTTAAGTTTCAGCTTCAACCACCATTGTCTTTCATTTTACTAAAATATTTCAAGAAAATTCATCTCAAATAGACCTTTCACCTGATGCTTTGGCAGCTGTTTTAGTTATAGAGTTTATTGTTTACAACTCTAAAATTTTTAGCGAATTTTCATAGAAAAAATCGCTACTGAGGAGACCGCGACTTTTGGAATTTGAAAGGACTTCTTTTAATGAGCGCGAACTAGGGCCCCTAGAACCCATATGCGGTCTTTGTTTCAGTTTCGCATTTCTACGGTAGAGCGCAATATTGCCGTTATAATACCAGATACTAGAAAAAATTGTAGACGTTAATTATAGGGTGTCTTGAGCCACATCTTATAAAATTATTTCGACAATCACAGGCCTATAAGTCGTTGGTGATACAAATTTTCTTTTTTTTTTTACCGAACACTTCTTATATTATTACATTTTTGCATTTTTCATCGAACTATAATGCATGTTTGTGAAAGAATTGCTGGCGTTCGATTTCTTGAGTTATCTCAATTGTTTTATATTTTTGGCACATATCAAAAATTATTATTCGGCGTTTTTACCAACATATATCAGAGTCCCAAGAAAATTACACATTCAGAGATATTTTCGTTTACATTATTCGGGAAAAATCCAGGTGTACAATTTTTTTTGTTTTTCCATTGAAATAACTGTTTTAAAATGTTTGTGAAATTTTGGTTATTGATGAAAAATTTTTCGTAAGTTATTGTAAAAAAAAGTGTTTTGGGATTTCAGTGAGAAAATTGTTTGCAAATTTTCATGAATGGTTTTTTTGAAGTTTCGTCGAATAGCTTTTTGTGTGAATATTTATACCTTGGTAGGTGGGTAAATAGTTTGAAGAAGTTCGTTGACCAGGCCAATCAGATATTTAAGTTCATTATCGGAAAAATTTTATACTATTTTAAACAATAAAGGTATTTTGATGAAATATAGGTTTCTATTGTTACTACTATATAGGTTATATTGGTAACCAAATTTGATGCCTGCTTTCAATAAAAAGGACATATTTGTTTTTAAAAGCGTGTTTATGAAAATTCACCGACATACGCACTTGCTGAGTTCTGACTTTTCAATAATGGTGTGCAATCAGCGGCATTAACGCTGTTGTTGTATCGTGAAATGTGACTAGCAATATCAGTGAAATGCACCATTAGTGTTAGCAGGTTTTTTCATAATTTTAGGACTTTCCCGAAAACTACTGAACCAAATGTTCCAATCATGGTGTCATTTCAAAGAACATTCAGCGCTTTGTTAAACGAGATATTACTTGACTTTATGTGTTATGTGAAATTTCAGGGGGGTTGTCGCCCTTGCATGGGTTTCAAGTTGAAGTATTAAAATTGGCAATAAAAGTCTGCTCCTGAACATATAAAATAACCTGTTTCTGCGATTTTCAAACAAATGAACGTGGAATGACATAATCAGGCAGCTTCCCTTAATGGGAAATAATATATGTAGTTAGTGCGGTAACTGAAAAAATAATCGACAGATCCATTTTTCCAGATTTAATTAAACATTTCTCTAGAAAGTTGATTCATTAGCATTTAAAAACATATATAAAAACTCAACACCACAACGCCTTTGGTGCATTTGTTTTGTACAGTACATTTCACTATAATAAATTACTGATTGTATCGTTAGTGTACCTTAATTTTTGAAAAGGTTAGCGTGTTGTTCCAGTTCTTTCACCTTTGCTTACAAAGGAAGCAAATTTGATTCGGCATAATTTTATTCAAGCAATTAATCTTTCTACTATTGCTAATTCGCATAGCTAATGTTGTTGTAAGAGACACGTACCAGATCTCCCATTATTTAATGATAATTAGATGTTTCCTTTCAAAACTATTATTTGTAAATAAACAGCCCGAAATGCAGTCAAACGTTTCATTATTTAAACACTTTTCGGTTCCTTCGATATTTGCCAATATTGAATTAGATACGATCCGCTGGCAAATCAGTTAATCGAAGTAAAAGGGTGTTCTAGAGATTATAAAAAGCTTGGATGCAGCAAGTGCGTTAGGGTAGTGAGTTTTCATAAAACTATTTTTAATAACAAATAAGAACCTCGGTGGTTCAGGGGTAAGAACGTGTGCCTCTGAACCGAAGGGTACTGGGTTCGATCCCAGGGTACTCCTTTCACTTTTTCAGTACAAACTGTAAAATTAACATCAACCGAGGTTCTGGCATTGTATTTGAGCAAGTTGAATGTCTGTACGTTCCGCCCTTCGGAGGGGGAGTAAAGCCGTCGGTCCCGTGTCCATGCGATGTTGGGCACGTTAAAGATCCCTACCCTACTTACAGAAAGGTAGGGGTTCGGCAAAATTTCCAGGATAGTGAGGTGAAACTGCTCCCTGGCGTCGGTGATTGGCCATAGTCGCGGAATAGGCCGACGTTAAAGAAACAAAACACACACAATAACAAATATGTCTTTTTAATGAAAGCAGACATGAAATTTGGTTACCAGTACAACCTATGTAGTAGATACAATTTACCATATTTCATCAAAGTAACTCTATTGTTTGAAAGAGTACCAAATTTTCCTCAAATGAATTTAAAATGTTCCCGAAAAACTGGTCCGATTTTCCTGACCAACGAACCTGTTCAAGCAATTTACCGCTAAAAATATTTTCTACGAAACTCCCAAAAAAGGTTTGCATGAAAATTTACAACCATGTTTTCACGAAAATCCGAAAATATTTTTTACAATAACTTATTAAACATTTTTTATTATGTCCTTCACTTCGGAAACACAAAATACACGCTCTTCCGTTTGACGCAACTGGCTTACGGTTGTTCGTTTAAGTGAATTGTCGGAGAAAAAAATCACTAATGGGGAGATCCCGACTTTTGAATTTTGAAAAAATTTTTGCAAATGAGCGCGAACTAGGACCCCTAGAACCCATGTCCGAGGTCAGTTTCAATTTTTATATGTTATATATATATATATATATATATATATATATATATATATATATATATATATATATATATATATATATATATATATATATATATATATATGTATCACAAAGATAATTAAAAAATAATGGGCCGATTTTGATAAAATTTGGCATGTACCTTTCTTTTGTAAATGGCTTGAATAAGTTCGTTAGTCAGGAAAAACGGACGAGGTTTTCCGGGAAAATTCGAAAAAAATTCTTATCTCAAAAAATAATGGGCTGATTTTGATAAAATTTGGCACATACCTTTCTTTTGTAAATGGCTTTGACAAGTTAGTTAGTCAGGAAAATCGGACGAGGTTTTCCGGAAAATGTTTGATTTTTTATTTGAAAAAAATTTTTATCTCAAAGAATAATGGGCCGATTTTGATTAAATTTGGCATGTACCTTCCCTTTGTAAATGGCTTTGACAAGTTTGTTAACCGAAAAAATAGGACGAGGTTTTCCGAAAAAATTTTGAGTTTTCATTTGAAAAATTTTTTATCTTAAAAAATAAAAAATCTATGATAACCAAATTTGGTAGATAGATTTACGATATAAAAAGTAAACTATACACCAAAATTTAGATTTCTATGTTACAAGAAAAAAAAGTTATAATAAAATATTTTGTGCCAGATAATTTCTATGAAAATTCACTACCATAACGCACTTGCTGCGTGCAGACTTTTTTTAATTCAGTCACTATTTGAGAGCGCCCTATATACGGCTTTTAGTTTTTCCACGAATAATATAAACAAAGTTTCTCTGAAAGCGCCACTTCTATAAGAATTCGCTATCTATTGGTACACAGTCTGGACGCAGCAAGTCCGTTATGGAAGTGAATTTTCATAAAAATGTTTTTAATTGCAAATATGTTTCTCTAATGCACGCAGGCATCAATCGGGTTACCGGGATAAACCTATATAGTAGACAATATTTTATAAAAATAACTTATTGTTTGAAAATGTAAAAAAAATTCGGAAAATTAACTTAAAATTTTTCCGAGATTACTGGTTTCCTGGCAAACAAACCTTAGGTTAATAGCAAATTAGGTTATTAAAATTTGAAGCATTTAATGAAAACTCGCTACCAAAACGCACTTACTGCGTCTAGATCTTTTTTTTCTTACAAAGATTTATAATATTTCGTTAAAAGTGCAAAAATGCAATAATATAAGGGTGTTTGAAAAAAAATGTATGTATCATCAGCGAGTTATGGGCCACCTGTGATTGTTAAAAAAAATTATAAGATGCAACTCAAGACACCCTATAACTAACGCATACGACTTTTTCTCGTATCTTGTATAATTACAATTATATTGAGCTTTACCCTAGAAATGCGTCACCTTGTACATATGCAAACAGATAAAAACTGAAATTAAACCCGGGTATGGATTCTAGGCGGACTAGTTTACGCTCATTTGAAGAAATCTTTTTGAACATCAAAAGTCGCGGTCTCCTAATTAAAAAATGTTTTCTACGAAAACTAGCTAAAAATTATAGACCGTTAAACCACAAACTTAACTAAAACTACCGCCAAAGCATCAGAGAAAGGGTCTATTTGAAATGAAATTTCTGTAAATATTTTAGTAAAATGAAGGACAATGACGGATGAAACTGAAACTTAAGGGTTCGCGAAACATTCTTTCTTTGCATAATCCGTATTTGTTTCAGGTTCTTTGCCTAAATTTTACCAGTTTTGACTTTTGAAATCACGACTTTGACGTTTTGAGGAAGACCCCAATTTTTTTCTTTAAATGCCCATAACTTTTTTATCTTTAAACGTAAACCTAATTGGTGCATGGTTCACTCTTTGTAATACAAACACATGTTCCAAATGTGGTTCCCCTTACTTTGTTATTTCCAGAGATATAAATTCTTTCCGAAAGAAAACACGTTATTTTCCGGAATAAAATTCAAAAGTCGGGATCTCCTCATTTGTGATTTTCTTTAAAGAAAATTCACTTAAACTTAGTAATGCGTTTGAATTAAATTGCCACAAAAACTGCATCTGCGAGTGGTTATAGCATTGTGTTTCAACTGGTTAATTAATTTGAATTTTCTGTGTTTCAACGAGTGCAAGGCTGCCTGCCCCGTGTACTATGTCGATGCTGGCCACGTTAATAGTCCTAGCTTTTCATGCGAAAAAATAAGATCATTGGTATTAGTATTAGTGACTAAATAAAGCTGCTTATGCTATTTATACTGTACCTTACTATAATATACAATTCACTGGCTTCAAGACAACAGTGATTACTGTTAATTAAGAAGATTGCTAACGTCAAAATTCATTTATTAAAATTCAATCTTTTAGTGAATTTTAATTTTAAAATAGTCACTAATAGAGAGGTACCGATGGTGAAACTTTGCAAAAAATGTTTCAAATGAGCGCGGATTAGGACCCCTAGTACCCATATCCGGGGTTAATTTCAATTTTTATATGTTTATATATATATATATATATATATATATATATATATATATATATATATATATATATATATATATATATATATATATATATATATATATATATATATATATGATGGATGAGTTCGTTATCCAGGAAAATCGGACTAGGTTTTCCGGAAAAATTTTGAGTGTTTTTTGAATTAATTTGTTTTTTCTCCGGAAATTACGAAGCTACTATAATGAAATTTGGTTGATGTGTTGCCTTGGAAAATGCCTTACTAGGCACTAAAATTCAACTTTCTAAGTTTATAGAAAATTTAGTTATTCAAATTTGAATCATTTAATGAAAATTCACTACCATAACTTGCTACGTCCCGAAATTTTTTCACTCATAGGGAAATATTAACCTAAGCAGTATGATTTGTACGAAGTTTCAAAAAACGATTTGTAGTTGCCGAATTTATAAGCTTCTAAAGTTTTAAACTTTTTTGAGAACCTCGTTGGTCCAGCGATAATAACGGGTGCCTCTGTACCGAAGGGTACCCATTCACTTTTCAGTACATATTGTAAAATTAACGTCAACCGAAGTTGCGGCATTCTATTTGAGCAAGTTGGCTGTCTGCACGTTCCGCCCTTCGGAGGGGGCGTGAAGCCGTTAATCCGTGTCCCTGCGATGTTGGGAACGTTAAAAATCCCCACTCTCTTTACAGAAAGGCAGGGATTCGGCAAAAACTCAAGGACAGTGAGGTAAAACTGCCCCCGTCATCGGTCATTGGCCACAGTTGCAAAAATAGGCCGATGTTAAATTTTTAAAAAAAAATGTTTTTTTGCGAAATATGTACGAAATATGGACATTTTATATCCCTAGGGTTATTGCCCATTAAAAAATTATTTATGAAAAAATTTTCTTAATTTAAAATTCAATATTTTTTTACTGAAAGTGAGAATTTTTAAAAATCGATTTATTAATGACGAATTAATAAGCGTCAAAAATTTTAAATGATTTGCAAAATACGCTAGTTTTATTGGACGTTATATGTCGTCAGGGTTGACAATTTTTCTACCTTTATGATGTCAAAAAATTATTAATAACTTCTAAAGGAAACACTGCTTAATTGAAAAGACCGTAATCTGTTTGGTTGGTTGTTTAGACATTTTGAAGGAAAACCTGTTTTGCTGAGTGAAGACTGGAACCTGTGATTAGCATTGTTTAAAACCCTGCAATCGTTTAGCTAACAAAGTTAGCGTCACCAGAGGGAATAAAAGCTAGAGCTCCTATTTATATGTTAGTTGAAAAGCATTTGCAAACAGTGTCTTCTTAAAGGTATACAGACAAATCCTACTGTTAAGTCACAATTCCCTGCAAGTTAAATTATATTACCTACTTTTGTAAAACTGTGTGTCGTTATTGTATATTCCTTCTAAGAGAAAGAGAGAGAGAGAGAGAGAGAGACGCTGATTATTAAAATAACAATTCAAAAAATAAAGTACACAGGACTGGACCTGATGTATTCATCGAAACATTTTTATTGAAATTTCTAATTATATATACATATATATATATATATATATATATATATATATATATATATATATATATATATATATATATATATATATATATATATATATATATATATGTGTGTGTGTGTGTGTGTGTGTGTGTGCGTGACGCAATATATCCAGAAGAGCAAGCTGGAACTTGTTCAGTGTGCTTCGGCGCAGAACGATACCAGAGTAACAGCCAGACAGCAGCGGTGAGACGAGGAGAATCTATCACAGAGTGTATCAGATGAAGTTTGGTTGACAAAAGAGTCGATCAGAGTTAAAGCCGACCTTCAGTGTATAGACGCGAAGTCAAGCTAATCACTTGCAGAGAGAGTTTTCGATCACGCAACCTTCTGCGTGGAAAACAAGCACGCTACCCCTGAGCTATCTAAGGATACGTCAACTAACGTTTTGTTTACATGATACTTGAAAAAGCTTCATTCCCATGATATATTATACTAAAAGTATACGTAATAACTAATTACAGAGTAGAATTGCCATTGAAACACATTTAAAACCTGTTTTGGTCTTATATGACGTCTTATGTTTAAGTTTAAAGATAAAAGAAACTATCTTAAAATCATTTACGTAGAGGCTTGACTTGATTTTGTTTAGAGTTTTACTATATTAAGCTACACATTCAGTCTAAAACCACAGCATAATATAATTATGCTGTGCTAAATTTGTATTTGGGGCCGTTCATCAAGCACCAAATATATAGTGTATTTTAAAAATTGATTGAATTCCCCAGTTAAGTAACAATCACTTGGCAAATTCTTAATTTCATGTCGTCTGTCATTTGCGATATTTGTGGCCAAGATTTCACGATGGTCAGTTGGGATAGTACCTTTTATGTTTGTTTTTATTTGGTTATTGTTGACGTATGGTTTATACCTGTTGCATGAATCAAACTACGCGTGGCAGCATGTCTTTCAGATTTTGTATTTAATTTGGAAAAAACTCCAAATATTGTGTGCCAAATTACTTAAAATTCACAACAGGTTTATTTGCACCATTTCTAGCTGCATGTAAGGTTTCATTCCATTTACTCTGATACTTATAAAAATATAGCGTTTTCAAAAGTATTTTTGTATATTTTTGGGAAAAAAAATGTCCGTTATAGCTGATATACGAACTCGTCCACGGTCTTAATACAATGAAGATATATGCCAAGTTTCGTTCAAGTTAGTTGAGTATTTTTTGAATTATCGCTCCGATACATAGACACGCGTGCGTGCGCGCACGCATACGCACACACATACACACACACACACACACACACACACACACACACATATATATATATATATATATATATATATATATATATATATATATATATATATATATATATATATATATATATATATATATATATATATTTGTATGTGTGTGTGTGTGAGAGAGAGTCTGTGTGCCGACAGGCCGAATAGCTCAGTTCGCGAGGTAAGTAACCTCTATAATTGGACTTGGAGGTCGCGGGTTCGCTTCCGTATTCAGACAGCCGACGGCTTGGTGCGGAGTTTGTCTACTGGGGTGTTTTATATATATTGTCTACTGGGGTGTTTTATATATATATATATATATATATATATATATATATATATACATATATAAGGCGTTTAAAAAAGATGGGGCAATATTTGAGGGATTGATTTCCCAGATCATTTTATGAAAAAAAGATCCCATCAATATAGATGCCAAAATGCATTGTTTCCAAGATACAAGGTGTTAAATTTTTTTGTAAAATAACGATTTTTTTAATAATTCAAATATGTCCACACCGATTGTTTTGAAATTTGGCAGCGTTGTTTGTATTATTAATGGGCTGATTCCGCCTTAATTAGATAGAGATTGTTAAGTCCATTGGCGTTAGGGGGGGGCACCTCAACCGAATTTAGTGACATAAAGATGTACGCCACTGACTGAAATATGATTTGTATATTATTTTGAGATAAAGAAACTAAAACTACAATTTTTTTTGTCTCCTGAATTTTTTCCGTATCTTGAATCGTTTACACGATAAAAAATAAAAACCTTTTTATGGCATGTCCACTTTCATACAGAAAATCACAAACACGAACAAAACTTTTGTTGAGGTGTCCCCCTAATGCCAATGGGCTTAAAATTCTTTATCTAATTAGGGTCAAATCAGCGCATTATTATTACAAACAACGCTGCCAAATTTCAAAACAATCGGTGAGGATATATTTGAATGAATTTTTAAAAAATCGTTATTTTACAAAAAAAAATTAACACCTTGTATCTTGCAAACAATGCATTTTAGCACCTATGTTTATGGGAACTTTTTTTTTATAAAATGACCTGGGAAATCAACCCCATAAATATTGCCGCATCTTTTTTAAACACCCTATATATATATATATATATATATATATATATATATATATATATATATATATATATATATATATATATATATATATATATATATATATATATATATATATATATATATATATATATATATATATAAATTTTAATGTGGCTTGGTTTTGGGTTCTAGGGGCCCAAATTCGCGCTTATCTGAAGAAATTTCTTGAAAAGCTTTGCATCGTTGAATCTCTATTAGCAAATTTTTTTTGTGAAAATTCGCTAAAATGGAAGTTCAAGCAGTCTCCGGCAAACCAGGAAGTTGTAAAGTTTGGATTTTGACATCGCTGAACTAGAACCTTTCACATATATTGAAAGGAGTAAGACATTTTTAAACATCTTTTTTCATGTAAAAGTCCAACCCCACCCTTCTTTGTAGGATAACTTCTCTGCTCATAAAATTGAGAGCCTATCATACCTTTTTTATTTGGAAAATTAATTAATTATTCAACATTATAGAAGACTTTTAATTTTGTTTAATGGTACTCGAAAAAATATAATATAATATAATATCCAAGTCGATCGACAAACTTTCGTAGTGCATTAATAATTATTTACTGAGGGTATAGCAGCTATTTCTTGGCCATTTTTTCCGTTCAGAAATATTAAATTGCTAAGCCTGTTCTTATAAACACAATATTTTAGGCATCTTCGTAAGGAAAAATGCATAGGGGTGATAAAGACACATTCGTGGTCACTCCATATATCGTTTTCTTCCAATCCACCTGTTCGAAATTAGCTGATCTAAGTAAATTCTAACAAGCGCTGCATAAAGTGCAAGTGCTTTATGCTGCTGGAAAAGAAAGGTTTAGCTGTTAGTGAAGCAGTTACATAATTTTAAAATAATTCAACTTTTACAATTAGTTACTGACAACATCTGATGATGACAACTTAGTTGTCGAAATACATATCTAGCGCATAACTCACTGTTCTTATTTTTGTGGTTTATTGGTGTGATTCTGACTACTGTTTTTTTTTCATTTCCACGATTGGCTCCTAAACAAACTTCATTTTTTAAAAGTGGAAATTGTCGTATTCTAATATCCTTTGAAAGGTTTTACGGGAAACATTCAAAATGTGTCCTACTACTATAGTTCCAAGAGTGGGGCCTATTTCAATTTGACCTAATATATCTACTTCAAATTTTGATTTTTCTTCAATTTCTCAATGATTTTCTTGAACATTGTGAGATGTACGGCAGGGTCGCCATCTCGGTGCGGAAATAAGTAGTATGATGTCACGGCAGCTCCAATAGCACAAAATCTTGTAATTAGAGACTATGTACAACCAGCCAGGAATTTTATAAATATTCAGCCCTGGCTGAGATCTATAACATTTATTATATTTTGGGATAATTAGAGCTGCCGTGGGAACATACTACCTGATTCCGCACCGAGAGGGCGACCCTGTCGTACATCTCAAATATTCTAGGAGGCCTTTCCGGTATTACTTTATAGGTTTGCTCTCGCTGTAACTAGTATGGCGCACTGGCGAGCTCTAAAATTCGAGCGAAACCGGTCAGCGTTTCCAGTTATGGTGAGAATACATCTGGCCTCAATTTTTTTTGTTTTTTGAGTACCGGTCCCGTTTCACAGAAATCGGATACTAAGCCACCCACTCATAATTTTGCCGTGGCTCTATCTCACAATCAATATTGCTGAAAAAAAGACAAATAACATTAACCCTGTTCTCAACCCTATAATGAATTTACTATATTAGTATACATGAGACGAAAATACTTAACCGTAGCAAAAGCTGTTTCAAATTCAGCCTAGATTATTATTGTTAGATTACCTGTTAACCAAAAATAAATAATATTTTTTAGCCATAAACGAAACACTGACCTTATTTTTCTTTTTTCAGAGGTTGAAAGTGACTAGTGAACCCAAGGTTCGTCGTAGACGTTCATATGGCAAAGGCGACCTTGGAGGTTCCGGTGGTGCCGGCCTAGGAGGCGGTAGTGGCGGTGGATTTGGAAGTGGATTCGGTGGAGGCTTCGGCGGAGGTGGTGGTGGAGGAGGCGGAGGAGGAGGAGGCGGAGGCTTCGGAGGAGGTTTTGGAGGTGGCAAAGGAGGAGGAGTCGGTGGAGGACTTGGAGGCGGAAAAGGTGGGGGACTAGGTGGAGGATTTGGGGGAGGTGGTTTAGGAATAGGAGAATTACTGGGTGGTCTTGGAGGTGGTAAAGGTCTGGGAGGCACCTTAGTTATTGATGGCGGCCTTGGAACGGGGCATGGTGGTGGACTGGGAGGTGGTAAAGGTCTCGGTGGAGGAGGTGGCTTAGGAGGAGGTGGCGGATTAGGAGGAGGAGGCGGATTAGGAGGAGGTGGCGGCTTAGGAGGTGGTAGCGGGCTAGGAGGTGGCGGTGGACTAGGAGGAGGAAGTGGTCTAGGAAGGGGAAGAGGATTAGGCGGTGGTAGCAGCAGCTTTGGTGGACAATATGGTGGAGGACACGGTGGTGGCTACAGTGGTAGTTTTGGTAGCAACACTGGAGGCGGTGGTTACGGTGGTGGAGGCGGTGGATCAGGAGGCCTAGGAGGTGGCCGCGGAAGTAGTTTAGGCGGTGGAAACGGAGGCTTTGGAGGAGGTAGCTTTGGAGGTGGAGTTAGTGGAGGGGGTGGTATGTAGCTCTCGTAGACTAATTCCAACTAAACAAAATAATACAACTGTCTTGATATGGCACTTCGTCTTTAAATATTATTGAGAAAATATTTTATTTCTAATTAAAGCAAATATACATAAAATATATTTTAGTAATTAGAATAAGATACAAAACTACGAGAGCGTATCCTTATGCTCCGCTTATAATCTATATAATCAAAGAGGAGCCTCGGTGCTCCACGGGTAAGAACGTATGCCTCTGAACCGAAGCGTACTGGGTTCGATCCCAGGGTTCTCCTTTCACTTTTTCACTACTTACTGTAACGTTAACATCAACCCAGGTTGTGGCATTTTATTTCAGAAAGGTGAATGTCTGCACGTTCCGCCCTTCGGAGGGGAGTAAAGCCATCGGTCCCGTGTTCATATGATGTAGGCACGTTACATATCTCTACTAACCTTACAGAAAGGCAGAAGTTCGGCAAAATTTTCAGGAAAGTGAGGTGAAACTACTGTCGAGCGTCGGTTATTGACCATATTCCTGGAAATAGACCGGCGTTAAAGTACAAATAATATATATAATGAAAGACCAGGAACAGCTATTTTCATTTTTTTTAAGGAATTCGCACCTCACTCTAACACACTTTTCCCAGCGATTCTCTAAGATTTTTGCCACTTAACCACTTCCGATGCCTTATCTGTTAAAAATCTATTTTTCCTCTACAAGTTCTTGAGTTTTGTTCCTAGTCTGTGGTCGTGGGGTGGGTGGTAGTTGGGGCGGGAGCTGGCGAACACAATGCATGATATAATAACCACATCTGCAGAATAAGGTGGATGCTCTAATAGTTCGTACCTAGCGCTGTTGACATTGATATAACTGGATTTTAATTTAGTGTATTATCTTTATAAAGGAGTACCCCTTTTCTGAAGTTCTCACGACAATTTTCTTTTATGGCTTCATTAAACATGACCAGTGCCTCGGTGGTTCAGGGGTAAGAACGTGTGCCTCTGAACCGAAGGGTACTGGGTTCGATCCCAGGGTTCTCCTTTCACTTTTTCAGTACAAACTGTAACACTAACATCAGCCGAGGTTCTGACATTGTATCTGAGCAAGTTGAATATCTGCACGTTCCGCCCTTCGGAGGGGGCCTAAACCCGTCGGTCCCGTGTCCATGCGATGCTGGGCACTGTAAAGATCCCTACCCTCCTTGCAGAAAGGCAGGGGTTCGGCAAAGTTTCCAGGATAGTGAGGTGAAAACTGCTCCCTGGCGTCGGTGATTGGTCATAGTCGCGGAAATAGGCCGACGTTAAAGAAACAAAACACACACACACACACACACACTCAACATGACCTATAGATGCATAATTCTTTAATTTTTGTCCAATATTTCATTTCGTGAACTCATTTGACTAATTAAATTAAAAAATCACGAGGGAAAAATTTACAAAATTTATACGTCATAAATAAAAATATACGTTGTTGTTAAACAGCTACATTATGTACAGAACGTTCTATTGCATTGCGTGCAAATATTAAGTCACACTACACTTCTCTCATTTTGGTTGTCTAAATCCTTTAGCCCTTTGAGTGTTTGCTCCTCATTTTATTGGTTTTAAGAATTAGTCAGTCCCAGTTAATCAATCAGTTCTTGCTTTCTTTGGCACACTATACAGAGTGCGTCCTTTTTTCCTTTTCACACTTGCTTTTCCTCGCTTCAAATATGCACCTTCGCATTTTAGAGTCTCTTCCAGTTCAGTACTAAAATCGGTTTGTTTCATGTAATTAGTTTAGCCTTTTTCTTGTTAAGCATTTTATCTAGAAACCAAGAACTTGGAACTTCCATACCAAAAGTCTGAGGTATAAGTTACGACATTTCAAATTATCACTATTATTCCATAATACGAACTAATAAGTCTACTCCTTTCGTGTATCTATTGATATAAGAACTACCTTCGAACAATCAACTTCTATCGGTCTTTTTTCTTTACGATCACACCTTTTGACTTAAGACTGAGATTCATATCCTGTCGATGTGGACGAGAGCCTAATACATTCGTTATCCTTCCAACTGTTTGATATCGACTCCTTCCACTGATGCGGCATACTTCTGGCTAAGACCGCGTTGTTCGCTTTAAGTGATGCTTTTGTTGGTAGCTTACAATTTAGTATACGATTTGTTTAAAGAGTGTGTACCAGGAGAGTGTAGGCCTTCTTTAGATAAATATGTTTCCAGTAGAAGGCTTGTGTATTAATTTTCATGATAAAGTATATAATTTTACTTCGCTTGAATGTTTTTTACATCATCTTATAAAACAATACCTGCAGGTTATAGGTGAGGATGCTTCTCATTCATCACAAAGTTCTCCTGGCGTACGTAAATTTCGATATATATATATATATATATATATATATATATATATATATATATATATATATATATATATATATATATACAGGGTCGCTGATAAGTCTGGAAACGGTCGATTATCCGGGAAAATATACAAGGTGTCGAAAAAAGTTTTATACAAAAGTTTTTGGGTTCTTGAATGTCTACTAGGCGGTGATAATTTCATTTATACAGGGTTGGTCATACAGGCGTGGCACACCAATATTAATTTTTTTTAATGGAACACCCTATATATTATTCGATATTTCAATCCTTCTCTTAATTTTGAGCAACATTTATCAGAAGCATGATGTACATAAACTCAATCGTTTCCGGGTAAAAAAATAAATAAAAATAAACGCTACTGTTTTTAAAATCTATTGGATGAAGAACAAAAATAAATGAAAAGTGGAATATCTCTTGAAAACAATCTGTGAGTGTGAAAAGAACCGGTTGCGATGTTTTTAACATTGTTTGGAATCCTATTTTATAAGATGTTCAAAGTGTTCTCCATTGACCTCCTGACAATAATGAATTCGCTTAACAAAACATTGCACTGCATTTACAAGAGCGTTTTGAGGAATGTTATTAATTTCATGCACAATCCTTGCTTGCAACTATTCTGCGGTCTATTTTGGTAAATTAAATTTTTTACATGACCCCACAAAAAAAAGTCAAGCGGCGTCATGTCGGGAGACTTAGCTGGCCATTCAATAGTTCCCCTGCGCCCTATCCATCTGCCAGGAAAGGTTTGATTCAGATATTCCCGTACCTCAATTCCAAAATGAGGGGGTGCCCCATCCTGCTGAAACCATATTTCTTGCGCTGGTAGATTTGGGTCGTTATTGTTCGGAAATAATCGACTTACGTCTGGAACAATTGATTCTTGCAAAAGTGTCAAATATCGAGCAGAGTTCAAATTACCGTGTATAAAATAAGGTCCTATGATATGTCCACCAATAATAGCACACCAAACATTTACTTTTTGCGGTCTTTGGGTGTGAATTTGTTCCATCCAATGTGGGTTTTCGTCTGACCAGTACCTACAGTTGTGTCGGTTGACTTGTCCATTCAAACAAAATGTAGATTCGTCGGAAAACAAAATGTGGTTGGCAAAGTTAAAATTTTGGCGTAACTTCTCCATAATAAGTTCACAGAACTCGATTCTGCGATCAAAATCGTCTTCACTCAGTTCTTGCAATAAATGAATTTTATATGGACGGAACTTTTCCCGCTTCGTAATCTTTTGAATTGAATATCGACTCATATTGTGATTTAAAGCCAATTGCTGTGCCGAAGTTTTCGGATTTTCCACCACATCCAATATTACATTCAAAGAATTTTCTTCATTTGTAACGGTTACTGGCCTTCCAGTTCTAGGTTTATCCTTGATAGCGCCAGTTTCATGAAAACGATGCAAAGTTTTCGAAACCTTGGATTTGGAGATCGATTCCCGCTCAGGATGCAACTCATTGAACATAATCACCACTTGAGCAAAACTTCGTGTTCTATCACCGTACCCTATCATCATTAAAATTTCGATACGTTCGGTTTCACTTAAACTTGCCATTTTGCACAAAAACTGTTGACACTAAATTACTAATGTTTCAAAACTGTTGACACTGAATGAATGTTTGACATTCGTTGTCCTGGAAACATTTTAAAACAAAAGAATAATACTGCGTTTCTTATGGGCATCTTATCTTATCTTGGGATTCCAAACAATGTTAAAAACATCGCAACCGGTTCTTTTCACACTCACAGATTGTTTTCAAGAGATATTCTACTTTTCATTTATTTTTGTTCTTCATCCAATAGATTTTAAAAACAGTAGCGTTTATTTTTATTTATTTTTTTACCCGGAAACGATTGAGTTTATGTACATCATGCTTCTAATAAATGTTGCTCAAAATTAAGAGAAGGATTGAAATATCGAATAATATATAGGGTGTTCCATTAAAAAAAAATTAATATTGGTGTGCCACGCCTGTATGACCAACCCTGTATAAATAAAATTTTCACCGCCTAGTAGACATTGAAGAACCCAAAAACTTTTGTATAAAACTTTTTTCGACACCTTGTATATTTTCCCGGATAATCGACCGTTTCCAGACTTATCAGCGACCCTGTATATATATATATATATATATATATATATATATATATATATATATATATATATATATATATATATGTTCTTGCGATAATACCTCTATTGCAGATCTGAATCACATATTCTTTAACTGCCAAAACCACCAAACAATAAGAACTAATTTTATCATCTCTCTACTCAATGCTCAGCAAAAATTACCACTAAATATAACAACATTATTAAGCACGCAAGATAAAAATATATATGATATTATAATTAAATTCATTTACAGTGCAAAAATAACTATATAAAGATTCTTCTTTTCTTCTCTTGTAAATAACATTACCTGTGGCTAATAGATTCGTCTGAAGCCATACCAAAGCTGTTTTGTCACACACACACACACACACACACACACACACACACACATATATATATATATATATATATATATATATATATATATATATATATATATATATATATATATATATATATATATATATATATATAGACAAAACTGCATGGCCCTGTAAAGATGAATGGCTCAAGGTCATATTTGTGGAGCTCCATGAGCATGTATTGCCTGATATAAAGTCACACTTTTCTGTTGTATATTTTTTCTTTGAAGCTGAAATTGTGATAAATTGCAACTGTGCAAAATCTCTGATTCAAAATATCAACAACTGGGCGTACTTTATGCAAACGCAAAACCATGGAATACAGTACAGAAATGTCTTATATTTGAACGAAAACCAGTATATGTTTATAACGAGCAAAAATGTGTTACAAAATTATTCGTTTATTATTGCATGAGGCATTGACAGTGGCTAATGAAACCAAAAATACTTTATTTTAAAATATTTTTGGCCAGGTATTGATTTCTTTGGTATAATACATTATCATCAATATTCACAAGAATATTAAAGACGAAGAGCCATATTTGTACTAGCGAATAACTACTATCAAAATTAAATTGAATAATTTATATTAGCGATGGTTTGTGATTACGTAGAACACTCTCCTAATATAAATTTGTAATTATTGTATATAGTAATATAATTCCTTACAACGACGAGCTTCTGCTTAGGCAAGCTTAATAGTTTTGGTGTGAAAATTATCTAACAAGCTCAGATGAGCATTTTAGGCTTAAGAATAATAGTATCATGCACATTATTTTTAAAACTTCATTTTTACCATAGATTTCTTACATTTTCAATCATAAATCCGTAATTGTATATAGCAATATAATTCCTTACATCGGCGAGCTTCTGCTTTAGCCCAGTCAATGAATACAAATGGTCTTGCAAAAGGTCGGGAAGTTTTGAAACTTGGCACATACTTAAGATCTTGAGGTCCTCAATGACCACCTGATTTTGCGAACACGACGTGGCGCCGCTCGCGACGCCATCTTGAAAAAAATGGCGCATGAAATTAGAAAATTACCCATATCTTCCCTACCGTACGTTTGATTGGAAAAATAGCCCTACTAAAAATTATTTCTTATAAAATTTTGCTCTTTACTATTTTTTTGCATGATCAATATTTACAGAGATATAGCATCTCAAATTGGAAAGAAGAGTTTTGCCTTAGAATAAAAATCAATTTGTTTCACCAACTATTGGCAACGGTTGCCCGACGTTATGGAGACAATGTTTTATCACCTATAGCGACGCTATATTCTTTTTTATGTGGTATTCCCAGTAGACCCAATCCACAGTTTTAACTCTCAAATTTAAAGACCCGACGGACCGGCGCAATCTTCATGCGACATCTCCGCATCTTCTATGACATCCTCAGCAACACTATTTATGTTCTGAAGCACGTCAAGTTCGTCGTCATGGTCATCATCCAGACATATTTCGGCTACATTGCTACATACATTACCATTGCAAACAGCACACATTCTGGAGCATTGCAAACCCGCTTTGTGGCAGCTGCACGCGGCACCACAACCTTTTTGACATTTGCAAGAAATGCAATTGAGGAGGTTAGCTGGAGCAGGTTCTTTCTGCGTAGTTATGGCAATCAGGCCATCTCTTGATTTTTTCCACCCCCAATCTAGTGGATTTTTCTGCACACCAAGCCACTGTTGAACTTGATGGTACATTCTATATGAATGCTGTCGGGCGGCCTCGGTTGTTGGTGGTAGAGAAGCAAGATGGAAGGTACGTTTTGCAGCACACTTGGCAAAAAGGTTATACGGAAGTGAGTTGAGGGTGGAATTGGTTTCGAAATTTTTTGCATATAATTCAATAACAAATTTTTCACCTGCCTCAGTAATGCTAACGGGTTCAGCATCACGATTTTTGAAAATATCAATAATGTCACTGAGAGACCGAGAGTTTACGAGTCTTTGAAAAAATTTCACTTTTCCCTGATTGTAAATAGATGATGTGGTATCGCAACCACTGAATGCGTGAAGAAACAGTATGTTGTCTACTACAGTTTCATCGTATTTTAAGTTGCGTGAGGTGTATATTTTCTCGGAGACTTTTCCTTTTTTTGGTTTTCGGAAATAAATATTGCCATAATCGTGACTGAGAGTTGTTAGGAGAACAAGCAAATCTATATCTTCTCCTACAATATAAACAGAGTTATAAAAAGGGACATTTCCAACGCTGTAGGGACAATAAGGATGTCTGCATCTTCTGTGGCCTGTTTTACTTGAAAATAACTTTCCCGAATTTTATATTAAACATGGCGATTAAACGATCTGTATTTGAATCACTTGATGAACAACGCTCTTGAGATGGAGGCACTTTCATGATTTCATCAAAAACTATTTCAAGGGACTTGTGGACCCGTGAACGCCGTAATCGCTCGGCGGTTTTGGTGCTATTGGTGCTATTATCTGCAGCCGGATATTCATCAAAAACTACGATTGTGTTTGAGCCGTAATGTTTTTCAACATACTGGAGGTATTTGCTACAGATGGACGAGAAATGGTCATTGATGTGCCAACGGACTTTATGGAGGAGATGTCCTCCGTCGACGGCATGCATATTTGATGTCGATAAAGTGTGCTTAATTGGCTCAAAGACAGCATACAACTAGGATTTTATCCCCTTTGGCATACCTTATTCCTTGAATAATGAGAAAGGAAATTGTGTCAGTTCGTAATGAAGGTATTCTTGCAATTGTTGTTAATTTTTTTTGACGATACACATTTTTTGAAAAAGTAATAGAGGGTTAATGGGAACCACAACCTCACCGATTTTTATGCTGGAATTGATGGTTGACAGAGTGAAAACTCTATCTTTCCTTATCCAGATATTCGCTTCTGTAAATTTTACATATCTGGCCCATAATGCATAGCAGTCGTACCCACTTCACGCGCCATATGACAATTGATGGAACTATTACCGATAATCCCTGTACTAATGGAGATAACACAGTCGCTTGTAGGAAACGGAGAGTGTTGAGCAAAAAAGTTAATTTTCAACACCCCTTCTTTTGACTATTACAATGTTGTCAGTCATAGTTTTTTCACAAATAAAACACACATTTGCTTCCGCCATTGTGACAACGATTATTAAAGAATGGGGTAACAGACGTTGCTGGGGGCATAGGCAAGGGAGGGGTGATGTATTAGCTGTTAACGTATCACTGCTAGTGTATTCATCATTTGAAAAATAAACGTACCTTTATACATCTAAAAAATGCACTCTAAGACAAAACTTAATTTTTTTCCGAATATGAGAAGCTATATCTCTGTAAATATTGATCGGACAAAAAAAATAGTTAACAGCTAAATTCTAGACAATTTTATAATAAATAATTTTAAATAGAAGTATTTTTCCAATAAAACGTACGGTAAGGAAAATATTACTAATTATATAATTACATGTGCCATTTTTCCAAGATGGCGTCGCGAGCGGCACGACGGCGTGTTCGCAAAATCAGGTGGTCATTAAGGACGCCAAGATCTAGGTATGTGCCAGGTTTCAAAACTTCCCGACCTTTTGCAAACAAACCCTGTTTTTATGTATTCATTGACTTAGGCAAGCTTAGTAATTTTGGTGTGAAAATTATCTAACAAGCTCAGATGAGCATTTTAGGCTTACGAATAAGAGTACCATGCACATTATTTTTAAAACTTCATTTTTAGCATAGATTTCCTACATTTTCAATCATATTTATTAATAATTTCTCGATGCACGTTTTAATTAATTATTGCTTAATTTTGGTTGTAGCCTTGGTGTTCTAGATTATGTACATTATATTTCTAATTACATTAGCTTCGTAATAAGTAAATTAGATAATTCAGCAACACTCTATTGTATATACTTTTTGTGACTAAGTTGCACACAGAGGTTTTGCTATGCGACCGTTTTACATTTCATATTAACAAACTTCTTTTTGTATAAACATCATAGGTGGAATCATTTTCCTCTTACATATCAACAAATTTTTATCTGGTAGGTGATCTATTCGTTTTTTAAACCACCTGGTATAAAGTTTTATCTACATTTATTCATTGCTCATGTCATATTTAGAAGGATATATTTTTTGATTTCTGTTTGTATTGTTTATTGAGAACTGAGTGACACGCAGGTTTTCAGAAAAACTTAGAAGACAAAAGTCGCTAACGACGAGATTGTAAGTATAAGATTTAACTTTTGTTAAATGAGCGCTACTTACTCCCACTAGAAGCCTTTTTTCCAATATGTTTATCTTTATTTATACACGGTTTCCAAAAATTATGGACTTATATCTCCAATATGAGTAGCATTCAAAAATAAATTTGCGTGTATAGTTTTATTAACATATAAATTTCCTTTTTTAGTAACATCGGTTTTTCCCAACCCAAAAGAGGTGGTTGCTAGGTAGTGGAAGGCAAATAATTTAAATGCACCCCTATAATGTATGGCACTTTGTTCTAAAAAAATAAGAATGCGACCTGGTGCTCGAAAACCGAGCCTTGTATGTTTAATGAATGATTTAAATGAATATGTTATTAAATTATTAGTTATTAAGTAATCATCATTTTTTTACGAGTAAGAATAGATTTGACTATACCTAACTAATCGCATTATGATGTAAATCGTTGACCTGTTGTTGGCAGATAAGAAGCTGGAGTTATTTTATTTATTTTTAAACTCATACATTTTTTTATAAATTTGTTATTGCTGTAAAATAATTTCAGAGAATAAGCAAAGATCTAACCAGACTCAAACTATCGCACTATGAAGTTTATCGTTCGCATATTGTTGATAGCAGATGCCAAACGAGAGTTTGTTTAATTTGTAGGTTGCTGCCTTGATCTCCACCAATCTGACATTGCCGTAAAATAATGTAACTTTTACTTTACTTTCATTTTTTTCTTTAGTACAATTAACAGTGATTCTGCGATGTCAATCAAATTAACAATTAAATTTAATCTAATTGACGCTTTATCATCAAAAGAGAATCATTTGGTTAGTAGTATGTAACCTTGGGTCAAGATTGTTAAATGTTATCTACAAGAAAATTATATTCATACTAATTTCCTAGCAACTAATCCCTAACATGGTACTCTCAAGTAAGGAATGCCTCTTTTGTGCCAATAAAATTGCCTTGACACAGCACGAGCGTCTTATATGTACTTCCCAAATATACCACTGTCTGCGAGCTTTGTTAAGTCTGTTGTTCCTAATTATACCCCAACATTTAACGTAAAAGTGCACGCGAAATGTCTGTTTATAAAAATTTTGGAGGTGTCAATTATAAGTTCTAGCCACGATGAATTTTCAACCCAACTAATCTGTTTTAACAGTTACTGCAAAGTTTAGTATCAGTAAATCGGCGGTTTATAAATGATTAAAAAACATACATTTTATCGTTATGAAAAAAAGTAAATCAAATATACAGTGACTTCCAGAAATAAAGTTTTAATCGAAACATAAATATTTAACAAATTAGATTAAAACTAATTACAATATCTGTTTAGCTCTTAAAAATAATGTCAAGAAGATGTCGACATTACCTTTGAATGCATTCTTGCTTCCTTGCTATCATATCGTTCATAAAATTTCCCAACATTTGTAGCGGTATATTCTCTTTCAGTTCGTATATTTCGCTTCAATTCCTGAATATATTGAGATTATTTGTAAAGACTATAGACTTTACATATGTCCAAAGCCAAAAATCACTGGGGTTAAATCACATGACTTAGGGGGCCATTGAATCTCCAAATTTTGAGATCAGCCGCCCTGGGAATATTTGTCTTAACAATTGCATTGACTTTTGTGCAGTATGGCATGTGGCTCCATCCTGTTGGAACCACATGTCTTCAGGAAAACGTCGCAGTTCTTGTTGTAAAAATGTTTGCAACATATGCACATGTCGTTGCTAATTTACCGCTACAGCATTCCCATTGTCATCTTCGAAAAAAAGGGCCCCACAATACACTGGTCTGACACCGCACACCATACCGTCACTTTCAGACTATGAGGTGGAACCTGGTGTACCTCCCTTGGGTTTTATTTAGCCCAAAAGCCAGCATTTTCTTTATTGACATAACCACAGAGATTTATTCGGCCTCCAAATGTATCCGGTCATTTTGGCTCACCTTTATATATATCAGAAATTGTTGTGTTTCTGTATATGTTTCAGCATAACACTTAAACGCCTGCGCGATTTCAGCGAAAGTTGGTACACATAGATATATGTAACAATAATGTAGGAAGAAAAAAACTCCCTGGCACCGCTAGGGGGAGTCGTGAGAAGGTGGTGACATTTAACAAAAATTCTAAATGCAGCAAGCGCGTTTTGGTAGCGAATTTTTATTAAATATTTCAAATTTGAATAGCTTCATTTTCTATACACCTAGAAAGTGGAATTTTGGTATATAGTAAAGTCTTTAGCATATAGAATGTATAGCAATATACCTAGCATTATCGCAATATCGATCAGACTGACTAACTAACTCGTCCGCTGTCTTAACAAAATGATATGTGCTAAGTTTCATTCAAATCAGTTGAGTATGCTTTAAGTTATCGCTCGGATACATTCATACACACGCACACACACACACACGCATACACACACACGCATATATATATATATATATATATATATATATATATATATATATATATATATATATATATATATATATATATATATATATATATATATATATATATATATATATAAATTCAAACGGACCTTGGTTTCGGGTTCTACGGGCCCAAAGTCCCTCTCATTTGAAGAAATTTTTGCAAAGTCTCGCCATCGCTACCTCTCTATTAACGAATGTTTTAATGAAAATTCACTAATACTGTTGATTTCGAAGTTTTTAGGATCACTCACCTGAATAGTGCTGCTGTTTGAAAATACTGTGGGCGCAACACACATTCCCTAAAACCTTAAGAGGTGGGCAGGGACGATGATGCCTTGTAAAGGTACAGATATTAGTGTCAAGTCCATAGTTCTTAGGGTCGCTGGAATATATAGTGGCAATCTTGATACCGTTTAAAAATACTTCATTAATTGTCCTGTCTAACAGAAGATAGGATAGATAATGCCCAGGTAATGCCAGGTAGTCAGCTAGTAAAGTATTTAATAATCTTAGTAATACTGCACGTTTATTTATTTTTCGAACTCTCACACGTGACCGACCATCACCATAGACAAACTTAGAATTTTTGGCGTAATGTTGCTTTTACTTCCAGATCGTCACGACGTGTGGAAGTACCGCATGCGCGACGAAAATTTCAAAAAAAAATCGCTTAAACGTTGTAAAAAGGGAGCAAAACATATAGAAGATATCATTTGGGAACGAAGATTTATTTGTCTCTCGGTTTATATGTCTGTCTGTTTGTAGCCACGATAACATTAGAACAAATTGAGATATCGTATTCACATTTGGTACACAGTTAGCACCCGACAAACTAACGGTTCGGATTATTTTAGGGTAAAATCGCTCCATTGGGTAAGGGGTGAATGGGGGTGATTTGGTGAAAATTGACATTTTTCCGTAAAAATTTGACCAAAACAACGTTTTAGCGTTTGTTTGTTAGAAAACTTTCAATTTCATCAAACATATGACATTGTGTGCTGAAATTAAATTAGGCGTTAAATTTGTGGGGGTGGAATGTCGGTGACAGAAATTTCGACTTTTTTTCTATGGCGGGGTAAAAACTCCTAAAACATACAGAAAACTTGATTTTAGAAGTAAACTTTGTTTGTCTGTCGGTCAGTCGGTCTGTACACCTGTGTGTTAGTAGGCGCAATAACTTTCTAAAGAATTGAGATATCATCTTCAAATTTGGTATGCGCTGAGCACCCTACAGGCGCACGATCACGTTGTCTTTGGAATCGCTTTAGGGGTTAGAGGATGAATGGGGGTGGTTTGGTGACGATTGACATTTTAGTGAATTTTTATTTGAAAAAATTCACTTATAATGGCGAGACTCTGCAAACATTTTTTCAAATGAGCGCGAACTAGGACCCCTAGAACCCATATCCGGGTTCAGTTACAATTTTTATATGTTATATATATATATATATATATATATATATATATATATATATATATATATATATATATATATATATATATATATATATATATCCAACAGATAAATCAAAAGTAACTAACCAATTTTGACAATACTAGGCAAGTGCCTTGATTTTATTAATGGCTTGGACGAGTTCGTTAGTCAGGAACATCGGACAAGCTTTTCCGGAAAATTTTTGAGTTTTCTTTCGAAAAAAAATTGTTTCTCCGAAAATTTCAAATAAATTTTAATGAAATGTGGTAAATATGTTTCCTTGAGAAAGACCTTACCACATGGCAAAATTCAACTTTCTAAGTTTATAGAAAATTGAGTTTTTCAAATTTTGGGTTTTCTTTCGAAAAAAATGTTTTGACCCGAAAATTACCAAGTTATTTTAATGTCATTTGGCGGATATGTTGCGTTAGGAAAGGTTTTATTACATACCAAAATTCAACTTTCTAAGTTTATCGAAAATTGAGTTATCCAAGTTTGAAACATTTAATAAAATTTCACTACCATAACGCACTTGCTGCGTCACGAACTATTTTCAGTTAAAACTCTAGTAATATAACGTTTTAGGGTTTCTTTATTAGAAAACTTTTAATTTCATCAAACATCTGATATTCTGTGCTGAAACAAAATAAGGGGTGGAATATTGTTGACAAAAATTTTACGGGGTTAAAAAGTCTCAAAACATGCAGAAAACTTGATTCTGGTACGAATTTTTTTATCTGTCGGTCTGTCGGTTTGTCGGCATGTACATCTGTCTGTTAGTAGGCACAATAACTTTCGAACGAATTGCGATATCATCTTTAAATGTGGTATACAGTTAGTACCCGACAAAGGAACGCTTCGAATTATTTTTGGGTAAGATCCCTTCAAGGGGTAGAGGATAAATGGGGGGGTGATTTGGTGAAAATTGACATTGTTCGTTAAAACTCGAGTAATATAACGTTTGAGAAGTTTATGGGTACAGAAATGCGAATATTTTCTTTGTGGTCAAGTCATGGACCCTCAATTCATTTCAATGTCTTTCGAAAGAGAGTAGATTATTACAGCTGTACGAAAGACATGATTCAATTTGCAGCACTATTTTTAAAGCTATCAAGATTGAAGATATTATTCCATACTATAACTTTTCTGGTATCGTGTATATTGCGCTTTGGAGAGCCCAATAAACGACAACATATTCTTAAGACCTGATTGTCGTTCTGTTAACGAAGTTAAGCCCATCGGTAAATGAATAATCTGAGATCAGTATATGTATGTCACAGGTTCAAACCTTCACCTGTTGTATACACATTAATATCAAAAAGTTGGTAGGTTGATTTATTTTTTGGAAAGCTTGGCGAGTACCTTTTTTGTAATCAGCTTGGGTAAGTTGGTTAGGCAGCCCGATCGGGGCAGTTTTTTGGAAATGTTTTACATTTTTATCCAGTTTTCATAAAGAAAATTACTGTCTAATTTTCGAAACATTTTCTCTTAGATAGTTTCTTTTATCGAAAATTGCAAATATTCTTCTTGAAAATGCTACAGGTATCGCAATTTATTTTTACAAAATTTAACGCATAGATTGCCATCAAACGACAAACGAAATGTTCCAAAATTCAATTTTGTTGAATAATTGTAATCCAATTATTTTTTTAAATTAAATTTAGAATTTAGAAAATATTGCGAAATAGATTCCTTGTTCTTAGAAAAGGACATTGCTCTCTAAAGTTTAAAAAAAATAAAGATAGATGGATACATCAAAAATGAATCACTTGTCAGTAGTGTTTCTAATAAGTACACTTGACAACACATTTTAAAAAACCTGACGAACCAAGTTAGCATCACCTGTGTTTATAGACGTTTGACAGTGATTCAAACAAACAAAATTTCACTGCTTATTTACCGGAAATTTCCTCTACATGAATTATGGTATCTTTATTTCCACGCTTTTTGTCGTAATCTCTCGTAAAGTGGTCAATCAATAAAATGCACATACGCAGCGGTGCCGAATTCATATAACTTTTGTTGATACTATATATATATATATATATATATATATATATATATATATATATATATATATATATATATATATACTTTCGAAAGTATATTTTATTTATTTAGCTGTCCTGGTTGTCTAACAGTTTTAATTCATTTTAGGTTATCGTCGTCTACTATTCTCTCAAATATGTCGCATTATATATCTATAGTACCGTATGTTAGTTGCGCTAAATGTTCTTTAAATCTAATTTGGTATGCTTGGCCCGACATATTTAAGATAATATTCGTACTGCGTAGGTAAACAGAACCTGCAATTAATCAATAATGTTAGACAACCAGGACAACTTAACGCTTTCGAAAGTATATATATATATATATATATATATATATATATATATATATATATATATATATATATATATATATATATATATATATATATATATATATAAGTGTCCGGAAAATACATGTACAACGTTCTACCACTTATTCCTTGCATAAAAAAAATCGATCTAACCTACTTTACCTATATCCAAATGTATCTCCCTAAAGATACACAGGTATTTTTCTTTGGGTATTGCACAATTTCAGGGAGTTTCTCAAAAATGTAAGTACATGGTGTCTTATTTTTTATCGCATTGTGTTTTTCTATTAAAAAAAAGCGTGTGTACGCCAATGACTTTGAGAAAGCTAAACGCAACGGAGGATCAATACGCAACAAGTGCTGTTCTTTTTGGACGTGAAAAGGATATGTTGGTTGCCTCTTCAAAACTTCGTTTACGGTATTTTTCGAAACCTCTAAATTAAGTCCCAAGCACCTAGAACTAATTTTCGGATCTTTTTCTACCAAATATAAGATTTCTTCCTCGAATTCCACAGTTTCTGTAGAACGTTGACGTCCTCGATCCATATTTCTGAACTGATAATTACCATTTTTTCGAAGTCTCCTGTCAATTTTAGCAAACGTTTGATGGTTTGGTACTTACCACTTAGAAAACAGCTCCCTGTAGACTAACAATTTCACACCCACTGCCTTGACAAAATCCGTAAACTTATATCATATCTACCTGTTTATCATTATATGTGTATGAAGTAATTTTTAAACTATTAAAATCTTAACTAAAACGTTCTATGCATTTGAGTACAGTTCTAAAGTATAAACAAGCAGCATTACTAAATAACATCTGACAGATTAACAAACACTCGACGTCTACATTTTGCTTCCATGGATATTCTTTATTCAGTTCTATCACATTAGCTGGTGCATGTTGTTATTTGAAAAATATTTTTTATGACCAAACCGCTTAACTAATAGAAATGCCGTGGACGACAAAATGTTTTCAGACTAAATGTACTACTCACAAAAAATTTCAAAGTCATTGGCGTACCCATTCTTTTTTTTATAATAATAAGTGTACAAGGCCATCAAAAAAAGACACCCTATACTTCAATTTTTGAGAAACTCAGTGAAATTATGCAATACCCAAAGAAAAATACCTGTATGATAATTGAAATCAAAAGGTTGAAGTTAACAAAAAAAATCATATTTTTAAAGCCCCACTTTAAGGGGCTCTGGCTCGTTAGGGCGACACTTTTGGATATCGGTAATGTGGGTCAGATCAATTTTTATGCAAGGAATAAGTGATAGAGCGTTGTACACGTATTTTCCGAGCAGCCTGTATATATCTATTATATATGTATCACTAAATACAGTAATAATAAAAGTTGTATGGATTCAGCACCGCTGCTCATATGCCGCAACAGAATGCCTGTGGAGAAAATGTCCGGTAAATAAGCAGTGTAAGTTTGTTTGTTTGAACCACCCTCAAGCGCCTAGGCCGAGTACTTCCACAGAATATAAACACAGTTGGTGCTAACAATCGTCAGGTTTTTTCAAATGTGTTGTGGTAATTTGGGTTGTCCAAGTCTCTTTATCAGTGCTCATCACAGGTTTCTATTCTTAATTTAATAGTGTTTCTTGTCCACGTAAGCTGATAGAAAAAAAATCAGCTACTTAAATTTAACATCATCCACAGACTACATTTGAAACAAACAAGTTTAGACAGGTTCAATAATATGCCTGACTGATAAAGTAAGTTACGTTATGTATTATAAAACGTATGAAAATTCTCACTACAATTCACTTGCCCTTCCCAACGTTAAAGCTATTTTAATGAAGTTTGGACACACGTTTGCTTCATAGAGGCTATAGTATTTGCTAATGTCAAGTTTCTAACTGCAAAAAAAAATGAATTAAATATTTGACATTTTTTAAAGGAAATTTGCATTACTCGGTTTTATTTTAGGGTTATTAACATGTTTTGACTTAACGTCTATGGGTAAAAACTCCTTATTTATCAGTACAGTAGTTATCAGATAATGGGTTTGCATATTTTAAATTGCTCCATACCCATCAGGATATTAAAGCAGTCAGGCTTTTATTATTTGTCCATGTCGACGTCGTTTAACTTCAATTCAATAACGTCACAGTGACTAAACTTCTCCTAATTTATATGATATTCAAATATTTTTGATTAAAAGCTTGTATCCCCTTTTACCGAGGTATTCTTAAACGCCTTCTGCTTTATTGATACATCGTGCTAAATTTCAAACTATCCTTCATCCTCAACTGTTTACCATTATGTTTAATAAATGCATATAAATATTATAATTAAGGAAAGAATCAAATAACTAAAATTAAGTTGCAGGACTCGGTGGTGGAAGTGGAGGCTATGGAGGTGGAAGCCATAGTGGAGGCATAGGAAGTGGCCTTGGAGGCGGTGTAGGCGGTGGTAGCGGTATTGGTGGAGGCGGAGGACTTGGTGGAGGCAAAGGTGGTGGCCTAGGAGGAGGCGGTTCCGGAGGCGGTGGCTATGGAGGAGGTGGAAGTGGAGGAGGTGGATTAGGTGGCGGCGGAGGTGGTGGACTAGGAGGTGGAAAAGGTGGCGGACTTGGAGGTGGCCTTAATTTTGGAAGCGGTGGTAGTAGTGGAGGTGGTTATGGAGGAGGCGGAAGTGGAGGAGGTGGATTAGGAGGCGGCGGAGGTGGTGGACTAGGAGGTGGAAAAGGTGGCGGACTTGGAGGTGGCCTTAATTTTGGAAGCGGTGGTAGTAGTGGAGGTGGTTATGGAGGAGGCGGAAGTGGTGGGGGAATCGGTGGAGGACTTGGAGGTGGTAAAGGAGGTGGCGGAGGTACTGGAGGTGGAATCGGAGGAGGAGGCTTTGGTGGCGGAAGCGGCGGAAGTGGAGGAGGTGGCTTTGGAGGCGGTAAAGGCGGTATTGGCGGTGGAAGTGGAGGAGGAGGAGGAGGATTAGGGGGAGGATTGGGAGGAGGCGGAGGCGGAGGCCTTGGGGGCGGTAGCGGTGGTGGATATGGTGGCGGCAAAGGAGGTGGACTTGGAGGTGGACTTGGTGGTGGTGGTCACAGTGGCGGTCTTATTCTTGATGGAGGAGGCAGTGGTGGTGGTGGCATTGGAGGTGGAGGACATTCCGGACATGGAGGAGGCGGAGGATGCAGCAGTTGTGCAGGAGGAGCTGGTGGTGGAGGCTTTTCAAAAGCCTCCGCCTCTGCAACAGCCAGTGCATCTGCTGGTAGCTAGTAAGTATTTATTTTAATTTTAATAAATATTCTTATAAGTCTGTCTCTTTTCATCAAAAAAACAGGACCGCTCAATGTTTAAACGTCGTAACTGGATAATAAGGGAGATATAATTTTAGAGCTTTTTGTAGAATAAATTCGCTAATGGGGCCGCGACTATTGGATTTTGAAAAAATGAACACGAAATAGACCCCCTAGAACATATAAGCCAATCGGTTATATATATATATATATATATATATATATATATATATATATATATATATATATATAAATATATATATATATATATATATATATATATATGTGTATATATATATATATATATATATATATATATATATATATATATATATATATATATATATATATATATATATATATATGTGTGTGTGTGTGTGTGTGTGTGTGTTTATGTGTCACCATGATACTCAAAAAATCGATTTCAATTAAACTCGACGCGTGTGTTCCTTTGGTAAATGCCTTGGACAAGGAAAACAAGACCAGTATCTCTCGAAAATTTGGAGTTCTCTATTTGTAAAATTTTTGTATCTTCGAAAATAGCAAAGATATTCGAACTTAAGTAGCTCATGTGTAGCGTATATCATGTGCCAAAACTTAGCTCTGTACCTTTAAATAAAGTTACCCCGCACTAGAGGCCAACGGAGGTCAAAACATAAAAATAATATATATGACTAACAAAATGTATGGCATATTACTCGCAAATATTGTTTTCTGGGTTCACAAAGGTCAATGATTACAAAAAAATAGAATAAATGTTTTAAAATTTCATAATTTTGTCTTCAAACATCAAACTTGAGACTTGATGCCTCAAAATTGTTGATTTTTAAACAAAGGTTCTAAAATGAAGGCAGAATTTGGACAATAAACATTGCAAAATGCATGCTCAACAGGGTTTATATTTCTGTTTCAATAGCTCTTGTTCTTCATTTGACTAAAATCTTTGCACAAAATTAATTTGAAATAGACCCTTTGTGCCATTTTACATACAGTAGCAGTTTAGATTATAGAGTTTGTGATTGAAATGTTTTATAATTTTTTATTTAACAAAATAAATTTCAAACAATTTCTCTCTTTAGATAAACGGACAAACAATATACACCTGCTAGTAATACTTCGAATAAGTGTGTTATAGTAACGCTTTTTCATCAAACGTTTCAAACTTTAATAAACTCATTTTCTTTTTATATAGATATATATATATATATATATATATATATATATATATATATATATATATATATATATATATATATATATATATATATATATATATATATATAATGGCGAAAATTTTACAACTGGGTATATTGGAGTTATCTAGTTTTTGGAATACGGCTTCGATTAGATTTTAAATTGTTTGTTCGTTTTTTTTTTTGTTACTGTTCTAAACTCAACAAAGAAACATAAACATAAATAAAATCGAAGGTAAGAAAAATTAATAATCGGGTCATAAATTATAGGCTGTTAAATCTGAAAATTTTTACTCATAACACAACAAAATTGTGACGTCATATATCACTTCAGTCGGCATTTGTTTTAGGCCTGACCATAAGTACACTTGGAGAAAATTCATAATTTTTCATCCTCTGATGACGCTAACTTGGTCAGTGAAACGATCGTCCGGTCTTTTTTAAAATATGTTGTGGTGATTTGGGTTCTCCAAGTGTGCTCATCACAGGTTCTAATCTTCACTTAGGCCTGATCATTATGACAAAAAATATAGTCCTAACGGGAAATAAACTATTTATTGAGAATGTGTTCCTCTATGTGAAACTTATTTTTTTCGTTTCTACATTACAAAAGAGAGCCTTGGTGGTTCTGTTGTAAGAACGTGTGCCTCTGAACCGAAGGGTACTGGGTTCGATCACAGGGTTCTCCTTCCACTTTTTCAGTACATACTCTAACATTACCATCAACCGAGTTTGTGGCATTGTATTTGAGCAAGTTGAATGTCTGCACGTTCCGTCGTTCGGAGGGGCGTAAAGCTGTCGGTGCCATGTCCATGCGATGTTGGGCACGTTATAGATCCCCACCATCCTTACAGAAAGGCAGGGGTTCGGCAAAATTTGCAGGATAGCGAGGTGAAACTGCTCCTTGGCCATAGTCGCGGAAATAGACCGACGTTAAAGAAATAAAAAATAAAATACATTACACCCAAAAAAATTGAATTTTTTATACCCGTAGACTATTTAGGTTATTAGTTGCACCGTTTCTATATAATATTAGGTTTCGTAGTTCTGATTCTTCCAAGAGATTAAGTTTCTGGTGATTCTCATCATTGTCCGACAAGTCTCCTATACAATAAAGTAGGGGTAGGAGTCGCATACTGTCAGAGATATCCTACGACCGCCGTCAATAACCAAATGTGTTCGGTGATGCTTATTTATGACATCGGGTACCTTTGCAACCATTAGGTGATGATTTTTAGTCGAGGCTAAAAAAAATTGCAGACAATATTAGCAGTTCCCAGCAAAGCAGCCTTCTGCATTGTACGCATATATTTTTCGTGAAGTTGCATCCTCTTGGCAGCATCCTGCCATCCTTTTAGAACCAGCCAATTTGCGGACACCACTATTGGAACTTTTTAAACTTCTCGCAACCTGTACATGTCTTTCAAGTCAACAGCCAACGGTTGGTATTTCCTCTTCTTTTCGGCTCCTGTTGGTACAATGTTCTTATCCATGGGAGCCGCAGCATCAATTATTATCGTTTTCTTCGCAAGCTTATCAAATACCACAATACCAGGTCTGTTAGCCTCCACCGATCTATCAGTGATGATCTCACTTTTTCATAGACTCCGTGCTCGTTCATTGCTAATTACCTGCTTAGGCTTGCATGATACAGTTCTTCTACTTTTGTGAATCCGTATCTCTTCGCTATTGCTTGGTAAATCACCTTGGCAACAGTATTATGTCTTTGAAGATATTCAGTCTTAGTTAGTGACGGATATCCACTGCAGATATGCGGGATTAACCCATTGATAGTTTTACATAAACGGCACCTACTATCGATCTGTTGGACCAGGATGTATTTGCGATAAGCTTTTGTGTTGATTACTTGATTTTAAATTGAGAAAATAAAGCCTTTTCTCTCACAGTACAGGCCCCCGGTTCGGAGCTACTCCGTGGAACCCCTCATCAATATTGTCTAAAGTAAGTGTTGCGATAAATCTCCCAGAAAGTTCCTTACTTCTCCAGGCATCGATACCGTCTTCAGCTATAGTATAGGAAAACCCTTTATTTTCCTGAGCTAGACCCAATGGGCTAGCATCTTTGTATTGAGAACAAACCGCTATATGAGGTTCTGCTTAGTGGAGAGAAAATATTGTCGGCGTCTTGCTTCCTGCTGGCGATATAGCGTTTCCAGGCTGAGAAGTCCTCGGCCCGCATTATTTTGAGGTAAGCACAACCTATGCATGGAACTGTGAGGATGATGGAGCCGGCGTCTTTTAAACGTCATTCTTATTTTTCTGTCGCAGCCTTGGGGAGATGTACCCGTCCATTTTATTACACCAAAGGTAAAAGTTGCCACCGCGATGGCCCAGGTATTAATGGAAGAGATTTTATTGCTTGAATTGATGCTCGACCCGCATATCTTATCCACTCTGGAAAATACCTCATTCCGAATTATATTTCTGGTGTTTGTATCAGATATTCCTAGTAACTGTAATAACCACAGGTATTTGTATGCACCCTCAGTGCCAAGATTTTTGATTACCGTGTCTTCAGAGAGCCGTAGATTGTGTTCTTTATCCTGGATCCGGCCACGCCTGACATGTAGAGTAGCGCACTTGTCCAATTCAAACTCCATGCAGATCATTACTGAACCCTTGGGCAAGGGTGAATTCGCTTTGTAATTCGTCGCTGCTTAATGCATAATTTGAGGTCATCCATCTAGAATTGGTGCGATATGCGGACGTCTGGACTTTTCTTCACAAGGTGCCCCTGCCCTGATTCTCTAATCATTCTACTTAACGGGGATAGTGCCATGCTAACATGCATTATTATTACTATTATTATTATTATTAATATCATAATTTTAATAATAATAATTATTATTGTTGTTGTTTTTGTTGTTATTATCTCCGCTCAGTAGATTATTCTCATTAATATTATTCTGCAACCGAGCCTTAGTTGCATTTCATTATGAGTTATGCATTGTAGACATTTACTGGTCAATACGTATTTGTGCTAACTAACCCTATTTTAACTTTCAGTGGCAAATAACCTCCTCACGTGAAGACACAATAAAAAATGAAATCAAGACGTTTATGAAAAATGCTTGAAAGAATCTAACTCCATCATCGAAGGAAACAATCACTTTTATTGTTAAGTTTTTTAATTATAATATATTTTGTGATATAAGCGAACAAAGAAAATAAATTTGTATACTAAAATTTAGTTATTTATTTATCATTTTATATCTTTTTTTAACAATTCGATAACTAATCGTTTAGAACATTATTTATCAGAGACTTCCGTATGACAGAAACTCGTCGAGCAAGAACTGAAAACATTAGGTGTCACACCGTCAAATCATCCAAAATGTTATAGTAATGTCACTTTCCTGTCTGTACCAATGCACAGGGTGAGTCACCACTTAAATAAATAATTTTGTCGTACATGGGTAAATATTTTAAATAAAATGTGTACCTTATTTTATACTCATTGATTGTTGTTGCCCTTACTTGGTGAAACTCATCCATACTACATACAGACTTGGAGACTACTTCTCTGGCTTCACTGTTAGTTTTCGTTGGTGAAGGACGTAGCCAGCGCGTAAGCTAACTGGAGCATGGCTCTACGAATTCTGGATCTTCTAGGATGTTCTTCAACGTTTCTGTGACTATAGTTTCGCTGCTTGACAGCATTCTCAGACAGATTAACATTAAATTAGTACGAAATCATAACAACTATAAATAAAGATCTGTTGCTATGTTATGATATGATGTTTTGATCAAAAAAAATTATCAAATTGAAAATAAAAATGAAACACAAATGACAGATGAGGCTTTCAAAATGTCTACGTGATGTATGTCAATATTCAACATAAAAATAGAACTATCCTATAATAACTATGATAACAGTTACAACAATAAAATAACTAAACAATAACAGTATAAAAGCAGCCTCTATACAACGAAAATATCGACATACATCAGCTCATTATCTTATTACAACTTTTTTAAAAGAATAATTACATTTATTTTCTGTGACTTATTTAATTAGAAAGAAGAGTATCCAAAAAAGGGGAATTCATTATTTTATAGTTACTAGGTGTGCTCATTTTATACTTATTTCACACTATACCAATGTGCCAAGAAAGCAATGTAGTGCAAAGTTGGTCTTTTTTCGGAACCTCCTGAGTATTAGTCTTGAATTTGACATGCAACTCTAAGAGCCTCTGTAGTTCAATGGTAAGAAAGTGTGCCATGGAACCGAAGGGATCGGGTTCGATCCCAGCGTTCTCCTTTCACTTTTTCAGTACATACGGTACAATTAACACCAATCGAGATTCTGGCCTTGTATTTGAGCAAGTTGAATGTCTGCCCGCTCCGCCCTTCGGAGGGGGCGTAATTCAGTCGGTCCTGTGTCCATGCAATATTGGGCACGTTAAGATCCCTACCCTCCTTACAGAAAGTCAGGGGTTCGGCAAAATTTCCAGGATAGTGAGGTAAAACTGCACCCTGGCGTCGGTGATTGGCCATAGTCGCGGAAATAAACAGATGTTAAAGAAAGAAAAAGAAGACATGCAACTCTAAAGCTTTCTTACATTAGGTTTAATATATAAACTTATGGTTTTACATTAGAATTTTATTTAAAAAATCACACTTACAAGTATAACTTTATTATTATGTGCATTTACCTAGGAAAGCTTTCATATTTCAATCGAGGGAAGACTAAGTTTAAGGTAATGATCTGTCTAAAAACCTTTTGAGATAAAAGCTACAGGATATATAAAATCTATGCTTAAACCTAGCAAACTAAAGTTCAAAAACATCACCTTTTAAAAGTGTATCGAGGTAAATAAAAGTACACATCAATATAATTCAATTAAGCCCACATACGGATACAGCCATATGCAGCCAGTAATTCATAAACATTAATTTAAAGAACAAACAATAGGGGTCGGGAAAGAGGTGGTTTCAGATAAATCAAGACACGTATCAATCACGTAAAAATAAATCTTATCGTTTTTTGTCTACATTTTATCACCGACGGCTGAATAAACGGAGACCGTGAAATAAGGGAATATGAGTATCCTACGAGTATCCTTCTGGCACGTCTCAAGCAGTCAGTCGGTTTTCGCATTAGAACGACCAGTCCACTTTCCAGGTAAGCCGTCTTCAGTCATAGATGAGTTTGCCCTGCTATACAGCAGTACGATAAATGATCTGCCGGCTATTATGAACAGCTGTCGATTCCTGGATGTAATAGCATGGTACGATCTAGCTAGTCCAGCCCACCTGCACCAGCTGTTGATTCCTGTGTGTAAGTGCCGAGTGTTCAACTGCACCGCCGCCTCTTTCCCCTTCTTGTTGGACGACCAGGGCGTCTGTGAGCGGCGCTGATTCCCGATCATAACCAACTGGTCTGGCCAAGATGCCAACGTTTTTTAGTACCACATGCTGAGTCCTGCGTGCTAAGCAAGGCAGGCTCGTTCCACATGACCCCCTTTGCTCCACCAACAAAAAGACTACCGAAATCTTACCGTCGGCTGACTAGGCTGTAACCTGAGAACTCTAAAAAGGAATCATGTCCGGAAAAAATATGCAGGGTTCCGTTTCGTGGTAGAAAGAACCGATCAGACATTATATTTCAAATTATACTAATTGTAAATAATTTATATAGTGTAAATAATTTTATATTTTTGGGAAACTGTAGATAAATAGATATAAGACTTATTTTTATTGAGAAGTGTTTCTCCTCAGGCGAAAGATTCTTACAGGGCTGCTCATAAAAAACTTGTAAGATGTACTAAAAGGAATTTCTGCCAACATAGGATTCTGGCTTCTGATAATCCGACTAAAGCCGCATGGCATCTGATTTCGGAACTAAATGGCAAGCAGGTCAATGAACATAATAATATTGTAATACGACACGAAGAGAAGTTAGTTACGGATCCACCGGAAATCGCTAACTTATTCAATTCATTCTCTGTAGAAGCACCTAAAAATATTATTAAAAACATTCCTAAGGACTTACCTCTTTTAAACGTTTAGACAAAACTCAATAACAAAACAATGTATTTACTGCCTTTTAGTGAAGACAAGTTGTATATTTTGTTAATAAAAAAAATAAAAAATAAGTCTTCGTGCGGTCGAGACGAAATTCCACCTTTTTTAGTTAAGAAAGTTTTAAGACATATTATAAAGCCTCTTACCTGCTTGGTAAATCTTTCACTTGAGTCGGGTATCTTTCCTAGTGACCTAAATGTTGGTAAGGGCTTTCCTTTAATAAAAAAGAATGATTCAACTATTTTGAACAACTATCGGCTGATTACATTATCTATGACTTTTTCAAAGGTATTTGAATATAGCTATCTAAATCGCTTGGAACAATTTTTGCAGTCGTGTGGTATATTGTCTGCCTGTCAGCATGGCTTCAGAGAGGGTCACTCCACTACAACGGCTCTCATTGACTTCTATCAGGGATTAGTCATTTGCTTGGAGGCTGGTGAGTGCCCTGTTGGGATTTTTTGTGATCTCAGCAGGGCCTTCGATTGTGTTGACCATAAGGTGCTGTGTGACAGGCTTTATTGTTATGGTTTGAGAGGTAATTCGCTTGGCTGGATTGACTCTTACCTGACGAACAGAGAACGTTATACTGAGATAAAGTTCAAGACATCAGAACGAATAAGTAGGGTATGTTCTGAGCGTGTTGTTGTTCCTACTGGTGTGCCTCAAGGCTCAGTACTGGGCCCTATTCTTTTTACCCTTTACGTCAATGAGCTTGATAATATATAATTCTGACGTTCGACACACAAATCTGTATTTGTTATCTTGGACCGAATGATCTGTATACTTCACGTTGTTTCCTGTCAAAATGACATGATCTCTTATGGCTAGCAAAAACCTGTTTGTCTTTGAAAACATCTTTTCAAACACCAACAAGTGGTTAAATTCCGATTTATGGACATGTTCCTGGGAGGTCTTATTTAGATGTCGTCCCATCTTATGAATCAGAGTAAGGTAGACAGAGAAAATGGAAGATTACAAAGAAGCAACGAAAAGAATAGCAAATTTGCATTGCGATGGCATATGTTAGTTCTGCAAAGAGCTTAAATACTTTAGAGGAGTGATCTTAGTACGCAAAAAAGCAGGTTAGAGCCGCTCCAAAAAATAATGGCCGACCACGCAGAAGCCTGACTATTTTGGGCAGGCAAGTTTTGAAGCTATTTTTATTTGGTATGCGACTATAGATATATGCTGCTAAATAATCGTTCTTTTTTGTTTTTCATATAAAAAAATCATTAATCTGACTAGGTACCATTTTTGAAAAAAAAACTTAATTTGAAATAAAAAAAATACTATATGAGAATTTACCTGAAAGGTAAATAAGCGATGGTAGCAAAAAGAATGTAATGTAACAATCATTGCAAATTTGTCAAAAGTGTGAATGTGCCACCCTCCTCTAAGTTTTTATAGCTCTCTTATACCGATGACAAACTCTCTCTACTTAAACGTAACCTCACAATCTCAAAACAGACATTGGTATAAGTAAAGCTACCGGGAAATTAGGTGGCCCCTAGGTTTTACACAGTGGAGACTAAGGGGTGCTAAATAAGATGTTATACAGGGCGCCATTTGACACCTACCCCCTGGATATTCCGATAAGTTGTTAAGTAAAAATAATTACCTTACCTCATCAGTGATCCAACTCCAACCAAGAACACATTGGATCACTCTATACCTAGTCAGCACTGCAACAAAAACACATACACCGAGGCACTCTTCTACGTCAGTGGTCACACAATTGTAAGCCACCTATATCAATGATCGAATTCACTAATTAAGCACCTGGACAAGTTTCAGGAGTGAGACTAAATTCAAATAAACTTAATCGACCGTATACCACAAGACAAAATATCCATTTAATATTAAAAGAACATCCAAACACAACAAGTTAAAATATAGATGCACTAATCAATGCCCTGGCCTGAAAATCATAAACAATCTACACCGCAGCTCAATAAATCTAGCTCTCTAAACTTTCAAATAGCTATTACCAATCGTCTAGTGGCTCAGTAGCCTACGATCTCACTAATTATATCAACAATTAAGGGTTACCAGACGTGCGCACGCTTAGCTCACATACATCGTATCTATCTACTCAGAGTAAGTAGCCAAGAACTTAAAGTAATACCCAAGTGTTTTTCTGAGTCAATAAAATAACTTAAAGTTCAGTTTTATGGTTATCAAATCTCACAGAGTATCACAGCTCGCTCAAATGCAAAGTAATTATATGAATGTGAAGCATTCATTAACCTACTCGAGAGCTTTATAAAATTTCTATGCAATATAAAGATCTTAAGAATTTAGTTTATCAAAAAGGTTTTTGTCTCACTTTTATCTGCTAGAACTTATCTGAACGCATCTGACTCCCTGTCTGATCTTCCTCAAATTCCTCATTAAATTATGAAAACCATTTACTGTGTCCATAAACGTGTCAGCCCTTTTGGGACACCTATACGGTCTGGGAACCTGCTACTACGGTTAACTTGCAACAACGAAAAAGCACTGCCACTACGAATTTGAGCTGCCACTACGGAATTGAACTGCCACCATGAGACTTCAGAAACCTAAAAATGACTTTAACCATGTGTTTAACCACCTGCTGATAACAAGCTAGCACAAGTATACCCATATACCAATAAAATAACCCCATTCATTAATTTACAGCCAGTACTGCAACTAGGACTGGGATTGGGATATTAAATTTCCAGCCAGCACTGCGATATTGAATTTCCAGACGGCACTGGGACGCTCCTATCTGAGGGCACCTCAATTACTTCCAGGTGGAACAAACGTGGTATACCAAGATGGCGTATTGACTCCCCTTCTCGCGGGTATTGTTGTGCATTCATTCTCGTCTCCGGAGACTCACAATTATAAAATAAGTGCGGAAAAATCCCCACACTCCCAGGGTAGATACGACTTCTCTGTCCATCCAGTCTCGAGCACTTAGCTTACGCCAAATCTGCGGTAAAACCACCTGTTCTTTCGACACTGATTTCCACCAGCACTCTCTCTTCTCTCTCCCGTTACTTCTCTCGTCCGAAATCTTCTTCGGACACTCCACTGGCCTGCGCCAGTGACATCTCGCTGATTGCAACTACATTGCATGCCGCTATATACAGCCTGTCCCATAAAAAGCAAAGAGGCAACAAGTGAACAATTCAACAAACCAAATCGTAAAATATGTCAAGCAAGCATAAATGAAGCCATAGAAAATCATTAAAGTGAGAAAGGAAGAAAATTAAATTGATGAAAATTATAGTAAATATACTAAAAGTTATAGCTAACGATTTTATACTGTTACAAAGGGAAACGACCTATTTGTCCAAAAAAGGGCCAAGAGATGACTGTTGTCTAGTTTTGATCGTCAAAGTGTATGTGAGAAAAAACCGTGGGGTGCAGAATTTTTTTTTGATTGGAACCTATAGGTAACCCGCAAGCAGAGCACTGATCATATTTCGAAAAAAAAATCGTCCGATTAATGCCCTTTGATACATCTTTCTCACCGGGTTTCGGTTTTATAAAAGCTTGGATATTTTCAATATTTAGAAAAAGTTTTTTTTTTAATCTTCAACACCCTGTACCTTAAAAACAGAGAGGTTTGGGCCCTACGTCTGTATACACTTTTCGGCTTAGGATTGAATGAGGAATTTCATTCTGGAGTCCTACCCAGTACTTAATTCATCCTTAAACAGAAATATTAGTATTCTTTTTATAATTAAAAATAAGTGTCTCACAGACACCTATTGTAAAAGTTTAGCATTTTAGTCATATTTAATAAGTTGTGATGGGAATTTGTTTGACTGCTAAACGTCAAACAGTCTGGGATAGGCATAATTAAGCACTCAGAAGGCTTATCATCCAGACAATAAAAATTTAATATTTCCCTACGCGTTTCGGCTATCTCAGTAGCCATTCTCAGGGGTACATCTAGAATCACAAAAAAGGTCTGTCAGAAAACGTTATTTTCTGATAGGCAGATGTGCTGACTGAAACACAATGATATCAAAACCATCAATAAAGAAACGTCAAAGCTAACATCTAAATTCAAATCGTAAACCAAGCTAAAACTACAGCATAAGTTAAACATGCAGTTAAAATCGGAGCAAAAGCATCCGAGTAAACTATTACACAGCAGATAATAACAAAGTATCAAAATATATTTCAAAATGAAAAGCTCTGTCCTGATTAACCCACTACTCAGAGTCCACTGTCGGGGACTGATTTCATTAAAGAACTGAACCTGATTAAACAACTCGCAGTCAACAGTGACAACTCTTCTTTTTTTTAATTTCAACAACACACCACGAGGGCTTACAGCCTAAATACTATCGTACCGTGGGTGTTGACAAGGAGGAAAGAGGCAGCTTGTTAATTCTGGACTTGAAGGTTTGGAGGTTCGGAGGAGAAGGAAAGACATGTTCCGGCAAGGAATTCCACAACTTGGAAGTCCTCGGGACAAAAGAGCGGGCATAACAAGATGTTCTATGTCTGGTGACCTGGACAGTAAAAGGGTGCATTCGTTCTGTTCCCCTGGTATATCTGTTGGGGGCAGCAGGTGGGGGTACTATGGAGGAAAGTTCCTCTGAGCAGTGCCCGTGCAGATATATATAAAAGAGAGAGAGGTCACCAACGGCACGTCGGTGGGCAAGGGATGGCAGCCTTTGGGTGAGGGTAGGGTCACCGATGAGACGTATAGCTCTCTTTTGAATGGAGTCCAGGATAGCGAGTCTAGAAGCGGCAGCGGCACCTCAGATGTGGGCGCAGTATTCGAGGTTTGGCCTTATTTGTGAAGTATATAAGGTATAGAGATTAGCTGGTGAAAAGTATTTGCGAGCCCGGAAGAGGAAACCTAATTTCTTAGCAGCCGCTTCTGCAATTGATGTGACATGTTGGTGCCAATTAAGATTTCGATCCACAGAAATGCCAGCAAGAGAAAAGGACTCATTACTTTGAATAACTTGGTTGTTCATTGTGACGGGTCTAGGGCTGGTGTATCTCTTGTGAGAAAGAAAGCAAGACTTAGTTTTAGTGGGGTTGAATTGTACAAGATTTCTACTTCCCCAGTCTAATATTTTTTGGAGATCCACGGAGACAGAACCCTCCATGAGTCTGCGATCCTCATCTAATTGGGATAAAGAGACAGGCTTAGAATATTGTATATTTGATTGGAGGGTGCTGTCGTCCGCATAGCTGTGAACTGGGTTGGATGTGCTAGAGAGGAGCTCATTGATGTGGAGAAGAAACAAAGTAGGGGCTAAAGCTGAACCTTGAGGAACTCCTGCATTAATTGGATACAGTTTAGAGGAATGGCCATCCACAACAACAGATATGTTCCTGTTGGAGAGGAAATTTGCTGTCCAGGTACAAAGTTTTGGTGGTAGGCCATAGTCCGGAAGTTTATTAAGCAGCGCTGCGTGCCAGACCTGGTCGAATGCTTTGGATATGTCTAGAGCAACAATATGGAATTCACCGTGTTGTTCCATAGACTTGTTCCAAGAATGGGTGACAAAATAAAGGAGGTCGGCAGTCGATCTGCGCTAGCGGAATCCATATTGCCTGTCGTGGATTAGACTGTGTTTTTCGAGAAATGTTAGTAATTCGGTGTTTATATACTTTTCCATCACTTTAGAGACGACTGAAAGGAGAGAAATAGGCCTGTAGTTGCTAGGAAGCGCTTTGGATCCTTTCTTGGGGATGGGTTGTACTCGAGCAGTTTTCCAGTTACTAGGAAATATGCCTTTATTATAAGATATCTGAAACAGACGAGTCAGGAAAGTAGCAAGCTCTGGTGCGCATTTTTTGAGAACAATTGCAGTAAATATTGTCGATAAGATGGTCAGGACGAATAGAAGTCAGCTCTTAATATAAATAAACTCCAGTCTACCCCTTGCTCAACCACAGAGAATGTCATATCTTCCCATCATCACCTATTGTGGTCTTGTATCCGACGCCATAGCCAGAGCTCTAAAAAACGATAATATGAAATTTTCCTTCAAGTCGCCGCGCAATCAAATTTCAAGCATGTTGTCATCATTTAAAAAAACGTTTCGGAGACATTACTGCGCGAAAATCGGTCTTTTTGTGCAGTCAGTAGAAAATAATGATTTGATGTTTCCATGATTGGGTTGGAATAGGGACAGCAGTGGCTTCATTTCACATTTGTCTGTATCACGGTAGGTAACCTTCTGATATGCCTGCATATTCGGTGTAACATTATTTAATTTAACATTTGTTCATTGAATTACCTCTAGAAGAATGGTTTGCGAGCGTATTTCTTCAGATTTGGGATTTGGCCCTGAATCTCTTACAGCGTTAGTGATTCCTGGCAAACATCAGATTATGCTATGATGTGGATTTTTTTTAGCTTTAGAAGGTTTGGTGCTATCCCAATGACGCCAATTTTTCCACTGAATTGTTAAGGAACACTGGTGTTACTTGACTGAGCTACTACATGATGCGATATTGTCAAATCAGTTCCATCTATATTCTCTTTATCTGTCAAATCGCTATGACTATCAAATGGCCTGGCTTTAAAATATGAGGATCCTGAGATTGCATTTGGTTCGGCTCATAAGCAGGATCCTGGTCTAAGTCATCTCTGTCAACATCTGATTGTTCATTCTACTCGATTTCCAGCAACATTTGTGGTATCTCTGATTTAAAGTTTGGATCATCAATCGGGACACCATCATGCTTATGCTTCTTTGGAATATCATCTGAATCGTTCGATGACACGGAAGTTGACTCAATTCTTATAAAAGTTTGCAGCTAAAATTAATTAACAGGCAATAAAAAACAATCCGATTTTTACTAGTCTTTAAACTCACCGCAAAAACAATATGTCGCTTATTAGAAATACGTGTATAGGAGGTACCTAAATATTATGTGCGTTACAAGAAATTTGTTTCTGAGAAACGCGGTTTCGACCTACTGCCGCGAGACCACCCACAGGAACTAATTTTGCATTGCATAGTCTAGTAACTAAAGTAAGGCTATGCAGGTACTGAGAACAGGGACTCCCCTAGGATACTCATTGTAGCCAATGGATGGAAATTAATAACGATTTAAACCCTGTATAGCAAGCTCTATGATTTTATTAGCATTTAATTATTCCTTTTTGCATATGTTCAATATAATCAGGCACATTAATATATGAATAAACAATTAAAATTTTATTAGAAGAAAAATTGATATTTATACCAGCCTTATCACAAATACGTAAAATAATATCAGTAAATATATATCTGCTGTATAACTAATTTTACAATATTACAACCGAACATGAAGTTCACTACGCCAATTATTATCGTTCTAATTCTGACTATTTCCACATTGTGCTACACTCATGCTGATTACAATATTGAAGAAGTAACGTCTGTTGATGCAAGTTTTGAAAAGGCTTTAAAGGCATGTATAATTTTTTATCATAATAATAGATAAATGACAAGTTTACCAATATTTAACAGATTTTTTCAATCATTGATTCCCTTGATTGGTGAAACCGTTCCATACTTAATATAGATGTACGTAGAGGAAGTCGCTCTTCTCTGTCCTTACAATTGCCTGTTATCTCCTCTGTAACCGCTTTGGGGCACCGTCAGGCGATTCTGTAAATAGGTGAAACCTGTTCCAAAGAAGAAAACAAGCAATTGTCCGGCCAAAGAAGTAGGTACATCTATAGTTGGTATTTAATACACTTCTTATTGCGTTTCAATTCCTTACCTATCCTTTATACCCTAAGCTTTATTATTGATGTATTTACTCGGATCATAGTCGATACTATTAAGTGAACATGATTCAACCATACATAGCTTTTTATTTTAGCAAATTTTCGTACAATAGTTTCTGCAAAATATGGAAAAACGTTTATAGACGCCAAAATGGCCAAAAACGCACAATTTTTTATATACCTGGTGACAAAGTTTCAATTTGCCTATCATATTTTGCGTTTTTCTCTCATATACCTTGAGATAAATTTTTGAAATTTGGTAAACCGATTTTCTTTAAAAGCAGCTACAATAAATAAAATGTCAGAATCGTCAATCGTCATATACAGGGACTTATCTCTTCTTGGGTCATGTACCTTTTATGCTTCGCGACTTTTTTCGGGTACCTGTATGAATTATGGTACCATATTTGAATGGTCTCTATATTTCTTAAGCCTTTTGGTCTTTTACATAATTCTCGTATCTTTCTCCTTTTTCGTTTAATCTGCAAAAATTGCTATCGATGCGATTTAAGATGGTTAGGGAAATCAAGGAAAGCAATAATCAGTCGTGGTAGTAATCAACTATCTGAAGGATTAAGAATTACTTCCAAATTTATTAAATTAAAAGTAAAGCTAAACGAAAAAAATATATAAAAACTGTTGAAAATGTCATCCTCTTGGTAAGATGCAGAATTCCACTCTTTGCTAATGATGTCGCATGAAGTCACTATTCCATTTCTCAATTCTTCATCTGTTTTAATTAGAGTCCGATACTCTAATATATTCAGCTGTCCCCATCAAAAAGTCCAAACTATTCAGGTTTGAGGATCTAGGCGGCCATGGCTGAGATCACCCTACTTATCTAACGGTTGTTAAAATGTTAATTCAGGAACTCCCTCACCTTCGTAAAGAAATGGGCTGGTACACCTTCGTGTATGAACCACATTTGGTTTCTGCAAAGAATTGGTACCTCTTCTAAAAGTACTGGAAGTTCCTCTTCGATAAATTGCTAATATATACGTCCAAAAGGTCATATTAATGAATCTCTGTTTTTGCTGGTGCACACGTTTACAGAAAACTGCTATTTTAAATTATTTTCGTGTGCCACATACAGATTTTCTTCTGAGTAAAAATGTTCGTCATGGAAATTCCGGATGGCACTCTTCGAAAATTTTGCTTCATCACTAAATAAAATTGTGTTTGCAAACAAAGGAATTTGAGCGAGCATTTTTAGAAACCACTGATAAAAATTTAAACGTAGGGGAAAGTCACGGGGGAGAAGAGCTTGAACCCTTGTTTCGTGGTAAGAGTACATTAAGTTATCTACCAAAACTATCAGTTTTTTGCAATCAAGTATTTTTTATTTCAATAACATTAAGATGCCACAAATTTACTTTTGACAGTCACAAGTTATATAACGTTAAATTTGAAAATTTGTTCTAAATCAGGCAACCACTGATTCTTTGCCAATCCACCGAAGACGAAAGAGGATTATTTTTATTCAACACATACCGTGCAATTTTCCAAAATGTTACCCCGGTTTGGTAATTGTTTTAGTGAACTTTCTCTGCAAAAATTCACTAAGAAGGAGATCGCAATTTTGAATTTGTTTTAAATGGGGGCGAACTAGGACGCCTAGATCCCATTTTCGGGGTCAGTTTCAATTTTTATATGTTTATACATTTAATGAAATCGTGTATTTACAAAACAACCGAGTTTTACAATAATTACCATTGGGTTTTTATTTGAGGTTTACATAAAAACTTACGCTGTAATACAAGAAAATTGACAAACCAAAGACAAATACGTCTTAAAGACAAACATAGTCAAGTCTATTAAAGTTGTACCAATAGTAAACCATGCAAAGGACAAAAATAATTACTAAAATTATGGATCGTACAATCTTATCCAACAGGCTAAAATTAATATAAGTAATAAAAAATTACGATGAAAACGTTCGTTATTACAGACGCACAGGTTTATTTTTTATTTGACTTTGCTATTCTTCACCGGTGTCTTCCCTGATATATATATATATATATATATATATATATATATATATATATATATATATATATATATATCTATATATATATATATATATATATATATATATATATATATATATATATATATATATATATATATATATATATATATATATATATATATATATATATATATATATATATATATATATATATATATATATACATATTTCTGTGTGTGTGTGGATTTTCTTTTGGAATATTTTTTTATCACCGAAAAAGCTTTAGTAATCAAATTTAGTACGTAGGTTAACTTTAAATAAAGTAAACTCTGTACCAGGCATACCACAATGCGCTCTGGTCTGGTTCACGAACGGATCCGGCGGGAAGCGTGGGACGGGGGCAGGTGTTTATTCGGAAGGACCGAGGTATGTCATAGTATTTCCCTCGGAGTTCATGCAACGGTTTTTCAGGACAAAATGTACGCCATCCTGCACTGTGTGCAGAAGAACAAGAGGGGGGGGGGCTATACAAGCCACAGACAGCCGGGCAGCCCTAACGCTCTAAGTGGCGCACGGGTAAATTCCTGGCTGGTGAGTGAGTGCCGAAACGAGACGAGCGACCTGGCAGGGAAGAATGAGGTCACCCTCATCTGGGTGCCGGGTCACTCGGGGGTCAAAGGCAATGAAGAACTTGACAGTCTCGCAAAGAGAGGGTCAACAGAACCATTTATGGGACCAGAACCAGCTGTAAGCGTGACAAAGAGCACTGCCAGGGGAGCCATTAAGTCCTGGGTCAGGAACCAATGCAAGGTGTACTGGGCAGACTGTCCAGGGCTCAGACATGGGAAGTCAACAATTGGCGAACCCAGTTCAAAGAGAGCTGTGGAGCTGCTAAATCTTAGCAGAGGATAGCTCAGAAACATAACAGGTCTCTTTACGGGACACATGGCCGTCAAAACACCTGCATAAAATGGGGCGGTTTGAGGGGAACCTCGCATACAGACTCTGCGGCGAGGGGTAGGAATCAGCCCAGAAAATTTTGTGTAAAGCTCTGGACCGCAGAAGGCAACTGATCTACGGTCAATCTAGACCGGAGACAAAGCATTATAAAACTTTACCCTACCAATCGCTGTGCAGACTAGTTTAAGGCACAGTGATTTTGGAATAGGTGGAGTAAAAAGACTAAGGGTAAGCACGATAAACCAAAGGTTGCAGCGCTATCGGGGCGGCGAGACCGCGGACGAGCACTGACGGAGAAAAAAACTCTGTACCAAAATCTATATCTCTGTGTTACAAGAAAAAAGTTCTAAGCATTTAATTTTTTTAAATGCTTGGTTCCAGATCATTTTAATGAAAATTCACTATCACACTCCACTTGCTGTGTCCGGACTTTTTTCTTGTACCAACATACTTCCATCATATATCGGTGCGCAATATATAAAACATTTGTGAGTACTTCGCAATATTAAGGCCTTTTGCAAAATAACCGCGAAACGCTTATTTTCTTGATGTTAAAAAATACAAACATATTGGGATGTTGCGAGATGAGAGTTTGTGTTACAACACAACAATCTGATTGTTACCTTAAGGCCATTTCTATCAACAACATTGCGGCGTTCAGTCTTATTGATTGTTTATATACCCAGTTCATCCAAATATTGTTTATTGGGCAGGTGTCTTTGCCAAAGGCTCCTCAATTAACCATATCACTTCACTTTTATACACATACAAAATATTGTAGTAAGAGGCACATTTGGTTTGTTGAAAATGATGGACATAAAATATATTTTACGTAAGTTTGATTTTTTAACAAGTTGGCAAATGCTGAATTGGGTTTATATCTTCAAAAGCTTTATGTAGTTTTGATGTGAAAACGATAATTGACAAAGCTTTAACGATAGCTTTCTTGAAGCACAATGCATCTATCAAATTTAAAAAATCTTTTGTCTTCAGTGGACTGACAAACGCTCAGAGGTGACTTGGTTAACCTGAAATCTCCTAAACCTAGTTGATCTTTAATTATATAATACATTATAGTTTATTTATCTATAATAATCACTCCTCCATTTTAAATGCAAAGCCATCTGTGATCCTAAAATTGATGGAAAACAATGAATAATCATTGTAGCCTCTTTTCATTACAAAATATTACCTAATTTTGTGGTTTAGATTGTCCCAAAAAAAAAAAACAGAGATTTGTTGATATTATGATTTGCTGACATCTCAAACGGTGGTTATGGAAGTGCGAGAAGCCCCATACCATTGCAGAAGAACGTATCCTACCGGCTGCTGTAGATATGGTGAACATCTTGGTTGATGAATCTGCTGAGAAACTCATTCCAAAAGTTCCTTTGTCCAATGATACTAATCTCAGAATACAGCATAAGTATATCTAAGGACCCGAACGATCAACTAATTGAAAAAGTCAAGCGAATAGAATTTGGATTGCAGCTAGATAAGGCTACAGATGATAATAAGGATGCTCCTTTGATGTGCTATTACGATTAATAGATAGTAATAACATTACAGAAGACCTTCTCTTTTGTAAAAATATTACTACAAGGGCGATGACCCGGAACCCATTAAATTATTCACACGGATGCGCTTGCGTCAAAGTATTCGAATCCTTAACTAAGTCAGGTGTTTAAACATATAGTGAATTTAGTAAATTTCTAAAAACTCGTCCATTGGAGGTAAGGTTTTTCAAAACACTGTGTGAGGATACAGGACCAGTCTTTGTTGTATTTCAACAGTGAACAATAGCTCTATCGTATTAACGTTTTATCAAGCACCTTTGAACTGGTGTATAAAAATTTTATTTCCCTTCAAGAGGAAGGACACAAAGATTTTTTGAGGCAAATTTCGTAATAAAACTAGCGTACTTATGTAAAATTCTTGAACAGCTGAATTCCCTTTACCTTTTTCTGCAGGAAAAACATGCACCTTCTAAAGTCAAGAGAAAAATTTAAACTTCTTCAAATCAAATGGACTTGATTTAGCTTAAGATATAAAAGCCATCTTTGGAAGAAACTTATCACAGTTAATATATTGTTTTTATATTATCTGGTTTGACAATTACTTCACAAATGAAAATTTCGTACGTTTGCATGGATTGAAGATCGATATAATACTAGTACTCGGTCTGAATTATTTATTTCTATGGAAGACGAGGATCTTATCAAGTTGTCTTTTGCGACGAGAGTTTGAAAGCGAAATTTGTCAGCATGGAATTGACAGAATTTTAGATTGCAACAAATGATGAATATTTTCTTACAAGTGTGAGAACACAGAGGATTTTAATTCCATCTTTGGCGTCGTATTTGTGCAAAACTGGGTTTTCGGTGGTCGCTGTGATAAAGGGCAAGTATCGAGTAAAACACAACATGAAAAAGGAAATGGGAGCGGTCGTTTCCAGTATGGTTCCACAATATGAGGAAATGTGTAGTGATTTGCAGGCACGTCCATTCTATTAATTAATAATTTAATGTTAATAAAAAGAATAACAAATAAATGAACGAATTTGTTTATTAATGCAGATTCACCAGCTTTATTTATTGTTTTGTCTTACTTATGATCGATCCACAATAGACATTATGGTCGCGGTGGAGGGACCGGTATGGCCCACTCACAATCAAACCTAACCTACTTATGATCAGTCACACTTTAGCTTGGAGTAGTGCGCTGTTGGAAATTTAAAATTCAAAAACAGCGCCGCGACTCTAAAAGGTTTGAGAACCACTGGGTTAGAAGGTTTTATAACATTTGGTTACTGACATATAGAATTAGGTTTATTGGAACAAAAATAAAAAACCTTATTTATTAGAGACATTACCAGCAACTAAAATTTTATGTATTTTTTAGGACTTGAAATATGCAGTGTTTTATAGACCTGACATCGAGATCAATGGCAGATTTCTTTAAGGTAAGAAAATTTGGCTAAGGTTTTTCTTAATCCCTCATAGTTGCAACCCAATAAAGTGGATAAAAGTTCATTGTGATATTGCTGATATTAGCCTAGTAATAAATAACCCGCCAGTCGTTGGAGTTTCAGTTTTTTATAGTCGTCCAAGTTCCTCTTTCATAGTTAAATTTTTCGTGTTCCTTCTACTAAATTTGCAATGACAAACATTATTTTAAACTTATTGTAAGATACAATTACTTTGTTTAACATTTAAACTAGTTGAAATTAACGCTGGACATGTCAAATTCTACCGAATTTTATCTATAAAATAGATGCACTCCTATATGAGTGAAATTTGGACTAAAAGAAAGTAATTTAGGCGAAACGCGTGAGAGTATTTTTGTCAGACATGGTTTATTTACCACAAGTGTTATATATATATATATATATATATATATATATATATATATATATATATATATATATATATATATATATATATATATAATATACGAAGGTGATCTTTAATACGTCGGACAAACAAGAAGATTGAAACAAGATTTAAATAACATTAAGCATGCGATGCTATAAATATAACATGCGTAGGCCGACATATTTGGGATCATAATCACCACGTAGATAAAGAGAACCTAAAACTGATCAAAAATGTTTGACAACCAGGATAGCTAAACGCTTTCGAACGTATATTGGTAATAGTATATTGTAAAGTTAGTTCGCCTCCCCGTGGTGCACCCTGGATAGCGTCTACTATTAGACGTGAACTAAATGAACTAACCAAACCGTAACCCTTCCTAGTCATGTCTTAGGAGGGCCGGGAATGCTTGCCTTAATTGGCCGGCATTGCGAGGAGAGTCCTCTATAAAAAACCCACATCGCAAGGTCGTTGGCGGGTTGGTGCCGAAGCGATGATGCTTCTGGCCGAAATGGCCGGGCATTGGCAGGATGGTAATTCTGTCGCTAACGTTAACCCTCCCCAGGGAAACCGGGCGACCTCCCTGTGTAAAATGCCTCTTCATGGGATGCGGGGCTCTTCCATGGAGGTTTATTTTCCCTTGCTGCTCGTGGGACCAAACATGGACACGACTTACACAGACCCAATAGAGGAGGTGGCAGGATTCAACCTTCCACTGGAACCTCCAGAGGAAAACAACAGGGGAAAGGAAAGTCCACCCCTAGGACGACTACCAAAGGTAGACCCTCCTATAGGAAGCTTGGTTATCGAGCCCCTAAAAGGAGGAGGAACCTGCACCATAATTCCCTTTTCCTTTAAGCTCCTTAAACTACTCCTTTTTCCTCCATACATTCCTATATTCCTACCCCCATGCCCACCAACTTAAGGTGCATTCAAGCTAATCTGCATCACGCTAAGGCTGCGACATACCTCCTTAGCATGAAATTAAAGGAAGAGCAAATAGATATTGCTCTTCTCCAAGAGCCCTGGACCGCTAATTCGGAACGAACTAAAGGGCTGGGTAACACTTCTGGTAAGATAGTAGAGGTGGGCTCTGGTACTAACCCCAGAGCCTGTATCTGGATCAGAAACAACTTGCAGTATTTTACACTTTCAGAGTACTGCACCAAGGACATGGCATCCATCCATCTCTTGATCACATCCGGGGGGACCAGGCTGGAAGTAGTGGCCTGTTCGGCCTATTTCCCTGGAGACAGAGATGCAGAACAACCACCTCCAGCAGAGGTGCGGAAATTGATCGCCTACTGCAAGAGGAACAACTATCACCTCGTAATAGGGTGTGATGCGAACTCCCATCACTTGGCTTGGGGGAGCACGCACACTAACAGACGAGGTGAATCACTTTTTGAATACATTTTAGGGCTGGTTGTCAACAACATAGGCTCGGAACCCACCTTTCTTACAGCTAACCGGAGAAAGGTTTTAGATCTTACGATCAGCTCAAGGCTTTTGAGCTCAAAAATCCTCAAATGGAGGGTGTCGTCTGAACCCTCATGTTCAGACCATTCCCATATCCTATTTGAGATTGAAACAGGCCCTAGACCTGTGGTGGAGTATCGGGACCCGAGGAGGATGGATTGGGAGGGATACAAACAGTCCCTCGCCGGCAGACTTGGGTCCGCAATCCCCACAGTGAGGGATCGTGATGAGATCGAGATAGCGGCCGAACAGGTTAGGGAAGCTGTGGTCTCTGCCTATCACGAAAACTGTCCACTGAGGTCAAAGAGAGACAGTCGGGGGTCTACTTGATGGAATAATAACCTCGATAAACTACGAAGAGAAGTTAGACGTCTCTTCAATCGTGCTAAGATTACAGGCAACTGGGAGCAATATAAAACTGCTCTAACACATTATAATAAAGAGATCAGGAACGCTAAGAGCGAGTCCTGGAGGAGGTTCTGCGGGGACATTAATAATTTGCCCAGCAGCGCCAGAATCCACAGGATTCTCTCACGCGACCGTGTACAGGAACTGGGATCGATAAAACGACCAGATGGTTCCTTTACTGAATCTCGGAAAGAAACGTTAGAGCTCTTAGCACACACACACTTCCCAGATTGTCTGATCCTGAGCAACGGTGAGGTCCTACCAGCTGAAGGACGATCTAAACGCCCCCAAAGGGAGGACTGGCTAGTTGCTCGGAGAATAGTTACAGCCTCGGCAGTGGAGTGTGCTGTGAATCATTTCCAGCCATTCAAGTCGCCAGGGGAGGATGGGGTGGTACCGGTCCTACTACAAAAGGGACTGGAGATTCTCCTACCCTTCCTTATCAGGCTGTTCAGATCCAGTCTGGCCTGGAACTATATTCCTTCCAGCTGGACGGTGGTTAGGGGGGTTTACATTCCCAATTTGGGACGTAATGACCTCCTACCTACTTCACTGAGACCTCTCAGTATTACATCATTCCTCCTGAAGGGATTGGAAAAAATACTGGACGGACACATTAGGGGGAACATCTTACCCAATAACCCCCTAAATACCCACCAGTATGCCTATCAAACTGGCAAATCAACTGAGTTAGCGCTCAATAACCTCGTCGAGAAGATCACACACTTTCTGAAAAATGGAGAGGTTGCGGTGGCGGCATTTCTCGACATAGAAGGAGCATTTAATAATGCATTACCGATCTCCCTCTACGAGGCCACTATCGCTAGGGGGGTGGAACCTACCATCTGTGGCTGGATCGGAAAAATGCTGCACAATCGGACCATTATTACCTCATTACGGGGAGAGGTGGTCAGCGTTAGGGCTGCGAAAGGGTGTCCCCAGGGGGGCGTTCTATCCCCCCTGCTGTGGTCCCTCTTTGTGGACGACCTGCTGGCTATCCCCGGACTCTGGGAGGTTGAGGTCCAGGCGTATGCGGATGATCTCGTCATAATGGTTAGAGGCAAATCTGAGGAGGAACTGTCTAGTACTCTTCAAGAAGCACTAAATGTAGTCAATGATTGGTGCCGTAGGGAACAGATGTCTGTGAACCCTCGCAAAACGATCATTGTCCCGTTCACCAGAAGAAGAAGGTTGGACAAATTAAAACCACCTAATCTTATGGGGGAAAACATTCCATTTTCGAACCAAGCAAAATATCTGGGAGTTATCCTAGATAAGAAGCTCAACTGGGACAGACAGTTAGAAAATGTTATCCGCAGGGCTAAGATGTCCCTGTGGACCTACCGGAGAATCTGTGGGAACAACTGGGGAACAAACCCCCAACAGATGTACTGGCTCTATGTAGTGGTTATCAGACCTATGATAACATATGGAGCCATAGTTTGGTGGCCTAAGGTACTTCGTGGTACCGCGAGGGCCAAACTGGCTCATCTACAGAGACAAGCATGTCTGATGATAACGGGAGCGATAAGCACCGCACCATCAGTCGCTATGGAGGTCCTCCTCAATATTCCCCCACTTCACATATGGTTGGAGAGGGTGGCGAGGTGGACAACGTACAGACTAATACAAACGGCAGATAACATGCCGAGGGAAGTCAGTCTGAGGGGGTCCGGACTCCTTGATGACAGTGATTGTCACAGGATTCTGGGAATGGTCTCGGACTTGATGCCTACAAAAATCAGCAGAGATCTGTCTTTCAAGACCGTCCTCCCGGAAAGGGAGGACTGGGACCGGAACCAATCGACCCTGTTGAGAGCGGACCTCTGCTGGTACTCTGACGGCTCCAAAACCAATATGGGAGTAGGAGCCGGCGCATATGGGGGCAGCACCGATGCTAGACTATCAGCTAGCCTCGGCAAGTACGCAACCATACACCAGGGAGAAGTTTATGCCATCGAGATGTGTGCAAGGGAAAGCTTAAAAGACCTATGCACAAACAAATCGATAAAGATATATGCAGATAGCCAAGCTGCAATAAAGGCTCTTGGTTCCTACCGGTGCAATTCAAAGACGGTATGGAGTTGTAAATCTGCCCTTAACGAATTGGGCAGCTGTAATGATGTGTCGCTGGTCTGGATACCGGGTCACTCGGACCATGATGGCAACGTTGCGGCAGACGCGCTTGCCAGGAGTGGTGCCCAGTGTGACTTTGTCGGACCAGAACCGGTGCTGGGAATAACATCTTGCACAGCAAAACGCACCTTAAAGACCTGGACAGATAGAAGGAAAATTCAATATTGGCAAAATCTTCCAGGATTAGCTCACTCTAAGGCCTTCAAAAATGGCCTGTCTGAGTCAAGGGCTAAGAAACTTCTAGAGTTGAACAGACAACAACTGAGTACTCTAGTCGGCCTGTATACAAGACACTGTCGCTTGCGGCATCACATGCACCGTATTGGGATCGGTCAGGAGACCGAGTGCCGGCTGTGTATGGAGAATGACGAAACAGCAGAGCACGTGCTGTGTTCCTGTCCGGCAGCGGATAGGACTAGACACCTGCTCTTTGGCAAGGTAAAGCTTGCTCCAGAGGATCTGGATCAACTTTCGCCTGCAAAGGTTATCGACCTCTGTAGGAGGCTGGATTTGTTGGGCGAAATATAGACATTAGGCGTGAGCCACAATAGACCTTATGGTCGCGGTGGAGGGACCGATATGGACCACTCACAATCTAACCTAACCTGACCATATTGTATTTGTTAGCATAATTTTACATAGTGTTTTACAAAAGAGCGATCAAGCTTGTGCTTGTAATGAAAACACAATTGAGGCTCTTGCTTTCTCCAAATAAAACTTTCGAACCATTCTGCTTAACTGTCACTATTACATTTTCGACCATACATTTCTCTTTCCCAAATCTATTTTAGCACTTACTAATTCCAAATCATCTTTCCATGCATCTTTACGTTTTAAAAGAAATTTTAAAAGCATTTGGAATATATCACTAAATGGAACAATAATCAAAGTTGTATTACATTGACACCGTCGCCTATGTGCAGCTTATTCATTGGCCATTTTACAAGAGATGCTGCAAAGGGCGTAGGAATTGTGATAACGGAATGTGGGTAAAGGTAATTTCCGGTAAATAGACAGTGGGAATTTGTATGTTTGAGTCACCCTCAAGCGTCTAGGCCAAGTATCTGCACAGAATATCAACACAGTTGTGATCGACAAACGTTAGAATTATATATCCTCTGATACGGAATATACAGGTAATTTTTGAAAAGCAATGTCAATGATAACATCAATAGAAGATACAACGATCTCAAACTTCTTTCATATAATCTAGAGAAGCATGGTCGGATGTAATACATGAATATAATCCTATAAGAAGAAAAGCTCATTCATGGAGAAATCCTTGGAGCGACAAGGTTGTGTTTACAGCGGAAGAAGTTTTTGTGACAAAGCAATATTTTTAACCCGAGACTTATGGTAGTATAGATACAGGGTAGTTCAAATTCGATTCTCAACATTGGAATCTTGTAAACCGTAAGAGATACGAGGATGATTAAATTGGAGTAAAGCTGCGTGTTTATATGGTGATCAATTATCTAAAAGAAAATTTGAGGTGTCATTTTTAGTTTTTTGATTATTGGAAAAAAACGCAAATTTAGAATTTCGTTTTTTTTTTGTTTTCAAGCGAACACTAAAAGAACTAGACTTTTTTCCTATGGCATTTTTAGGACGCTTTTTTTGTGAGTAATCTAAATATGTCGTCATATTATCCAAGGCGTTCTTATGGGAGAGTTACAACACTAAACTATGATTTTTCTTATGGGGGCCATATTGGATTTTTGCATTTTTTAAAAGTTTTTTTTTCTGATTAGAATAATATACACACGATAACATCATATCTTCCCTGCTATCAAAATTTGAAAAAAAATCGTTTTTGCGAAAAGTGCATTGGAAGGGACGCCAATAAATTTGTTTAACGGTCTAAATATTGAGAGTTATGCCAAACTTTGGTGTTTACAGTATTTCTGTATCTTGTTTCTGTGGCATTTATTTGAAAATCGTCAGTTTTACAAATGAAGAAAAGAGAGACATGATAAAAATATATGACCAAAAGTTACTACTGAAAACTATTTTAATGAATATCTGGAAAGGCGACAACCACAGTATTTTTATTTTAATGGGATACATTGTAATCTAAAAGAATGTGGTTCATTTGGATAACCCAGAAATAAGTACGGTAGTGAAATTAGCGAAGTTGACGAAAATCTAGTACTACAACAGGTAGACGTTAAATGGATATAATTTTTTTTCTTATGAATTAAGAAAATCGTTATGAATGTTGATTATTACTTCCACATCGTCAATACGTGAGGAAATATGGTTTCGGTGACAGAAATTTTGAAATTTAGAATCATCCTTTGATATAGCCAGATTCAGATAATAGTATGTACCTAGGGGTGACGCGCCTTTTTTCAGACGAATCTGGAGAATTTCTGTCCGAGCGAAGCTAGCAGAAACCGAAGGTTTTTTCCAAGTTTTGTTATCAGATAAGATTTGATCTCATCCTGTGATATATCATTGTAATTAGAAAACAAAAGCATTTTAAAAAACATAAAAATCCAATATGGCGCCCCTAAGAAAAATCAAAGTTAGGTACTGTAACACTTGCATCAAGAACGTTTTAGAATATATAATGACAGATTTAGATTGCCCATAAAAAGTTTCCTAACAATATCACAGTTAAAAAACTCTAGTTCTTTCGGTATTCGCTTAAAAATTTAAAAACAAAAATTGTAAAGTACAATCTTTTTAGATTAATTAAAAACCTAAAAAGGACACCTCAAATTTAGATAATTAATGAACACAAAAACGCGCAACTTTGCCACAATTTAACCATTCTCGTATCTCTTATGATTTACAAGATTACAAGATCTCAATGATGAGGTTCTATATATATATATATATATATATATATATATATATATATATATATATATATATATATATATATATATATATATATATATATATATATATATATATATGCATACAAATTGTAAGTGACCTTAACTATGGGTCCTCGGCCTCAGTTAAAAATACCTCTCTATCAGTTAATTTTCTAAAGAAAAATGTACCGAAAGATTGTGGTAACGAATTGAAAAGAAACCAAAAATTAATCAATGGAAGCAAAAGTTTAGAAAAAAACTCGGGACGCAGCAAGTGCGTTATGGTAGTGAATTTTTATTAAATGCTTCAAATTTAAATAACTCAATTTTCTATAAACTTAGAGAGTTTAATTTCAATACGTAGTAAGGTTTTTCCTAAGGCAAGATATCCACAAAATTTCATTAAAATAACTTTGTAATTTTCGGAGAAAAAAATTTTTTTCGAAAGAAAATTTAAAATTTGAGTAACTCAATTTTATCTAAACTTAGAAAGTTGAATTTTGGTACGTAGTAAGGTTGAGGCAACATATATAGTAAATTTCATTGAAACAGCTTTGTTACTTTCGGAGAAAAAAAATTTTTTCGAAAGAAAACTCAAAATTTTTCCGGAAAACCCCGTCTGATTTTTCTGGATAACGAACTCATCCAAGCCATTAATAAAAGACAGGCACTTGCCAAGTTTTATCGAAATCGGTTAATTATTTTTTGAGTTATCATATATATATATATATATATATATATATATATATATATATATATATATATATATATATATATATATATATATATATATATATATATATATAAACATATAAAAATTAAACCTATTTACAAATGAACTTTAATAAGATATTATGCTGTGACAATAGCTCTCTCAAGCACCCTAAAATATAATCAAAATGTGCACAGTTATATATGTTTTATTTCTTTTTCCCTTGTCTTAATACACTACATATTTTTTGACAATCGATTTAATTTACTTATTTGATTTCATAAATAGTCGGTTAATAGTGACTTGGAATGAAGTAGACACCACATCTTCAAACATATTAAGAGAATATGAGTAAATCAACAGCAACTGGGAATGAATTCGGTCAGTCGCCCAGCCACGTGGTTAAAAAACACTGTTTGTATGATGGTTACAACTCTAGATCTAAATAAAAGGACTGTAACAGCGGCAGAAGCAGAAGTCAATGGAAGGTTGATGAATGAATCTCATGAGTCAATAAGAAAAGCATTGACTAACCAACAGCAACCACATACTTATGATTTAAACATGTTTCAAATTTGAATAGCTCAATTTTCTGTAACCCTAGAAAGCTGAATTTTGGCACATAGTTAGGTATTTCCCAAAGCAATATGTAGACCAAATTTTATCGAAATTTTCGGAAAAAAAAATTTTTTTTGAAAGAAAACTCAAAATTTTCCCGGAAAACCCCGTCCGATTTTCCTGGTCAACGAACTCATCCAAGCCATTAATAAAAGAAAGGCACTTGCCGAGTTTCATCTAAATCGGTTAATTATTTTTTGAGTTATCAGACGGATACATATATATATATATATATATATATATATATATATATATATATATATATATATATATATATATATATATATGTATATATATATATATATATATATATATATATATATATATATATATATATATAAGCATATAAAAATTCACTAAAAGAGTCTTCATTAAAGTGCTGAGAACATAAATAAGAATATTTCGACAGCGTATCCGTTTTTATACTTAAGGCTGCGCACCATTTTTCTCTTATTTCTTTAATAGATGGAAACCTAAAAATAGTGCCAAACTGACGTGCCGCCGCTGAAAATAGCAAACAGCAAGGTACTTACGTATGCAGAGACACCGTTGCCACATCCCCAGGTAATCTTCTACAAACAATACACCTTTTCACCATTTTGCCAAAAACAAAACTCAAAATCTTTATTGCCAATCAAGGTAACACATAAAAATAAACTCTCAGTATACTTGCATACTATTCACAGACAAATACAAGCCACAACTGAGGATTAATAAAAATCTAGATACTTCACATGCAGCAGGAAAACGATTTAAAATAATGGGCTGAGTTTTCTGGTTATATTTACATAAAGAAGGGAGAAACCAAGGAAAATATATGTTAGTACAACTTTACATTCATAAATAAGCCCTAATGAAAGTGTAATGTCTTAAGTGACAGAAAAGTAATAAATTTGTCATCCTCAATGACTTCCTTGTCATCATATTCGGCGATTTAAGGATGAATTATTACATAGCGGCAACGCGTTAGCCACCACCCAATCATAGCAGAGGACCGATGTAAACATAGAGTCCCTTGAATGTTGGCTTCAAACAATTCGGCTGTGTGCCCAGTCTATTCGTAGATAGATAGTCAATGGTTACAACTCTAGCTCTAAATAAAAGGACTGTAACAGCGGCAGAAGCAGAAGTCAATGGAAGGTTTGTGTATTCGGGAAACTATTCACTATTAATAACAACAATTGACTAAAAACGCTGCGAGTTGTAAGGCAAAAATAATTATACTACAAAGGTTATAAATGATAATACATTACAATAGGGTTATATATAATCGTAAATGCTTCCACTGATTAACAATCAGTGAATTCAGTATTATTGACATTTCTCGGAAACTTACAAATGAATCTCATGAGTCAATAAGAAAAGCATTGACTAACCAACAGCAACCACATACTTATAATTTAAACATGTTTCAAATTTGAATAGCTCAATTTTCTGTAACCCTAGAAAGCTGAATTTTGGCACATAGTTAGGTATTTCCCAAAGCAATATGTAGACCAAATTTTATCGAAATTTTCGGAAAAAAAAATTTTTTTTGAAAGAAAACTCAAAATTTTCCCGGAAAACCCCGTCCGATTTTCCTGGCCAACGAACTCATCCAAGCCATTAATAAAAGAAAGGCACTTGCCGAGTTTCATCTAAATCGGTTAATTATTTTTTGAGTTATCAGACGGATACATATATATATATATATATATATATATATATATATATATATATATATATATATATATATATATATATATATATATATAAGCATATAAAAATTCAAACTGACCCCGGATATGGGTTCTAGGGGTCCTAATTCGCGCTCATTTGAAAGAATTTTTGCAAAGTCTCACCATCGATACCTCTCTATTAGTGAATTTTTTTTAATAAAAATTCACTAAAAGACAAAACTTAATTCAAGTATTTTCTGAAGAGCCTTAAAGATATAATGAATAAACTCACGCACAGGAGGAGCCAATATTATATGAAAACATAGACATAGAACGTGTTTGTGAACGTGTGTGTGTGGCTTTGTTTCTTTAACGTCGGTCTATTTCCGCGACTATGGCCAATCACCGACTCCAGGGAGCGCTTCCACCTTGCTATCCTGGAAATTTTGCCGAACCTCTGCCTTTCTGTAAGGAGAGTAGGAATCTTTAACGTGACCAACATCGCCTGGACATGGAACCGACGGCGTTACGCCCCTCCGAAAGACGTAACGTGCCGACATTCAACATGCTCAAATACAATGCCACAACCTCGGTTGATGTTAATTGTATAGTATGTACTGAAAAAGTGAAAGAAGAACCCTGGAACTGAACCCAGTACCCCTCGGTTCAGAGTCGCATGTTCTTACCACTGAATCACCAAGGCTCTTGTTTGTGAACATTTCTTATTCAGTTTCATAGGTAACAGAAAATTTATATCAGGCTGGAAGTCCATGGTCTATCAAACGTCGGTCTATTTCCGCGACTACGGCCAATCACCGACGCCAGGGAGCAGTTTCACCTTACTATCCTGGAAATTTTACCGAACCCCTGTCTTTCTGTAAGGAGAGTAGGAATCTTTAACGTGCCCAATATCTCCTGGACACGGAACCTACGGCGTTATGCTCTCTCCGAAGGGCGTAACATGCAGACATTCAACTTGCTCAAATACAATGCCACAACCCCGGTTGATGTTAATTGTGCGGTATGTACTGAAAAAGTGAAACGAGAACCATGGGAACAAACCCAGTACCCCTTGGTTCAGAGTCACACGTTCTTACCGTTGAACCACCAAGGCTCCTGTTTGTGAACATAGTTTATTCAGTTTCATAAGTAACACAAAATTTATCTCAGGCTGTGAGTCCATGGCCCATCAAAAGTTTTCTAACAGTTGACCAAGGGGCTAAGATGTGATATACATGTGGGCAAAAAGTAATAATACAAAGAGAACTGGTAGACTATTGTCATCAAAATATTACGATCTAGCGAAACCGACTTAGTCCAAAGTCAAAATTAAAAGCTAAACAGGGCGTTAAAATGAGAAATAGAATTTTTTTTCATCAAAAAATATATTTAGCGTAGGTATTCTCGTAAAAGTTGGTACAGATGAGTTCTTTAAAGTGATAAAGAATATTATTTTTGCGGGGTAAAAAACATTTCCAGCTATTAAAGAAAGAAAATAAGAAAGAAGAAAATCGCTTATAGAGTGCTGGTAGGTTAATATTTGTTAAAACGTAAGAATCGCATTCTTTTTTTTTTTTCTACAGAAGTTATTTCCAAATTCAATGCTGAGATGTACAAAACTACAGTGGCTCTAAATTTTCAAAAGGCCCTCCGTGAGCTGATCCGCAAATCTACCACCAAATGTTCAGTCGCCTTGTCCATTCTGCAACCCCAAACCAACCAGTCTTCATCAAATAGGCCTCATTTCACTCATATAAGTTAGATAAACTTGTATATTTTATTATTATTATTGTTATTATTATTATTATTATTATTATTATTATTATTATTATTATTATTATTATTATTATTATTATTATTATTATTATTATTATTATTATTATTATTATTATTATCGACCTTAGCGTGAAGGGCTTTCACACTTCCTCAAAGGGGAACATTCACTCATCCCAGGTATCTCAGATACCAAAGAGACTGAGCTCAGATGAAGCCCTTTCCAAGTTATCGGGCCCTAAATGACAACGCGACACATCCTCATTTCCCAGGAATCTCCGCACGGCGTGGGAAGTTGCAACTATTACCGTCTTCTGCATAACCTTATAAAGATGCTCTCCAAGGCCCAATCTCTCAATGTTCTCTCGAAGATTCTTAGGAACCACACCAGTTGACGACATGACTATTGGAATCACTCGGACACTATCTTCCCTCCACTATCTCTGTACTTGTTTTACTCCAGTTCACAATCCCAAATGAGTAGCTAAGTGCAGAACATGCATATGTATTCAGAGCTTAGGCAGGTTCTTGCTACTAAGATGTGATCGCATCACCTGCTTTACTCTTTTCGGAAACTCATTTGTCAGCTCGTTCTTCATTACCAATGGTTTATTTTCCTCGCTTGCTGTATTCCCAGGTATTTGTAACATTCTTTTACATCCATCGAGGCAATTTGCTGGCCTTTCTGCATTTCGTATACACCTGGTTGGTTATTATTATTATTATTATTATTATTACTCTTATTATTATTATTATATTTAAATTTTATTGCTGATGTATTTTGTTAAGCTACACATTTTATCCTTTAGGTGGGTTGTTTTTATATATATTTTAGTATCAATATGTTAATCACACATTTTATCTTCTCAAACTTAATATTATAACAGTTAGGTTGTCACATGTAGTCAGTTGCGTAGCACGAAATAATGGCATTCCAAATACTTGCAGACACAGTGAACTCCAATAAGAAGGTTAAACTTGATAGACGAAGCATATGCTTCAGACTACAAGACATACTTGGTGGTGTCAACGATCTAGAGAAGTGGATCAAAGATCGTATTAAAGATTTTGCCAGTCATATAGTCCAGGATGTCGATCCCAAAGACATGGTGGGGTTTACCTTTAACATGGAAGGATTCGACAAGGGAGCTGCTCACTTGCCATTCAGAGAAGCAAAGAATGTTGTTTCAGAATACGTTTGGAACCTACTGAACCAGATATACCAGAGTAAAGGACCTGGTTTTCGTTCTGATACTTTTAGAATGACGATGACTTAAGTGAAAACCGCTAAGCCTTCAATACATGTCAATTTAATCTCTTAATCCATCATCACCATCATAGACTCAGAGGGGGCACTTGTACGTAGCTTGCAAGCCTTTAATACAAACACATGTCAATTCCATCTCTTAACCCATCATTAACATCATAGATTTAGAGGGGCCACTTGTAGGTAGCTTGCTATCTCTACGCCTCTAAACGTTGGTTGGTTGGTTGGTTGGTTGGTTGGTTGGTTGGTTGGTTGGTTGGTTTGGTTGGTTGGTTTGGTTGGTTGGTTGGATGGATAGTTGGTTTGTTGTAGAAATGATTGGATATCCAACAAGCCAAACCTAATATTGAATCTTTACATACATTTTTCCAGCTATCGAATCGTTTACAGACTGACATCCACCAAAGTTTACCAAGTATGTAGCACTTCTTGATGTTAATTGAGATGTGACTCTAAGTTGTTGTTGTTGTTGTCTTAAGTTTTATTATTTTTTGTGTGTCATATATCACCTTTTTTAATTTTATTTTACACTACTGAAATTTAAATTACATACATACATATATAAAAGCTACACCTCAAGACAGTTAGTTGGTTGGATGGTTGGCTGGCTGGCTGGTTGGTTGGTTGGTTGGTTGGTTGGTGGTATTGGTTGGTTAGTTGGTTGGCTGGGTTGGTTGGTTGGTTAGTTGGTTGGTTGGTTGGTTGGTTGGTTGGTTGGTTGGTTGGTTGGTTGGTTGGTTGGTTGGTTGGTTGGTTGGTTGGTTGGTTGGTTGGTTGGTTGGTTGGTTGGTTGGTTGGTTGGTTGGTTGGTTGGTTGGTTGGTTGGGTGGTTGGTTGGTTGGTTGGTTGGCCGGTTGGTTGATTGGTTGATTGGTTGGTTGTATTGCACTGGTTGCTTGGAAGCTTACAGATATAGATTTGTTGAATGAGTATATTTCCATATATCTTTTCCATACACTAACACTTATTAAATAAATCAAAATGTTGTTATATGTAAATAAAAAGAAAAGTATTTGTTAAAATTAAAACGTTTTCTTTTTTTTTGTAGTTTTTCCATATTATTACATAGACTGTTATTAAAATAGTATAATTAAAACTAAGTAAATCAATAATGTTCTGAATACGCTTCTCCTCAGGCACATCTGCTATATATGTCGTTTCTATTTGCCTTAAGGTATTTGACGTCTGTCTTTATTCTGTCAAACATATTTACAGAATTTGCATCATACAATGTGTTTAGGATCACTTCGATGTCAGAATGTTTGTTCTTAATGTTCTTATAATTTTACTTCGGTTTCTTGAAGATCGACCCGATATTTCTAATTAAATTCACTTACACAGAAAATCATTTGGTTAAAATCATTTTCATGAAAATGCTTAGATATCCAGGAAGTCAAATGTAATATCAAATCCTTGCACACATGTGTACCAGATATCGAGTTGTTTTCAGTCAGCGGTTCACCAACGTCTACCAAATATGTAGCGGTTGTTGGTAATAAGTGGGCTCCTTTGGGTGAAAGATTCGGGGTGGCGGATAACTTACTGTTGTAATAAGCAATCAACTCTTTTCTCTTCTTATTTTTATTAGCAGGTGGTAGTGGAATTTTCCTTTACGTAATAGTAAAGGATTTTTTCACGCCCGAGGAGGTACCACCCCATACATCAAGGGGCCGGTGAAGTCCCAACGGACGTTTCCGGTTCTGGTGTATGAGTCGGTTTCCCTTATGAGCAAAAATGATGATGGCTCCTTCTTGTATACAATATTCCGGAGGCAAAATACCCCTCCATTCGGATCTCCGAGAGAGGGGTGTACAGGGGGCGCCAACATCAAGATTTAACATATCCTTTTCGAATATATGTGGCCTAAATTCTAACCTGAACTCCGTCCACCATTTCCTCCAGGCTAACAGACCCCAACTCCTCTTCCTCACCGAAACCCAAATCAGTGCCAAAACAGCCACTAATCACCTTAATTTCCCGGGGTATGAGCTCCTTACTTTCTTTAAATTGCATGGAGGCGTGTGCGCATACGTCCGTAGCAATCTACCCTGCACCAGACTCCCCAATTTAAAAGCTGGAAGAAAAGACATACTATGGATAAAACTCTCTCTCAGGGCTGCAACTAAATCTGTTGCATTTACCGGTCACCTTCTGACAACAACTTTGTCCAGCTCTTTGACTACCTTTCTGAAAAAACCGACCATCTGAGTTCCGAATATCCTTCCTCCGAGGTCACTATTCTTGGTGACTTCAATGTCCATAATAAGGAATGGCTAGGATCTTCAAAAACCGATCCACAAAGGAGAGCAGCGGAGGCCTTTGCAGTCAGCAATTCTTTAGCCAATATGGTTCAGCAACCTACTTACTTTCCTCGTATCCCAACACACAGCTCAAATCCCTTGGATCTCCTTCTTACTACACAACCTGAATGCTATAAGATATCAGTCACCGCCACCCTTGGTCGCTCAGATCACGGCATGGTCACTGCTTCCTGCGCAATGCAACCCGAGGTCACACAGTCATCACACCCACGTATCGTTTGGCACTACAACTCCGCAAACTGGGACGAAATGCGGGATTACTTTTCCTCATTTCCATGGGCGTCTGTCTGCTTCTCTCATCCTGACCCCACTGCGATCTCACAAAACGTCACCGAAATCATCCAAGCTGGCATGGAATTATTTATCCCACGTACACAGAAAACCTCCTCAGCCACTCAAAAGCCCTGGTTCTCTAAATCCTGCGACAAGGCCAGACTTGAAAAGGTCAAAGCTCACAAAACGCTTCTACACAATCCCAGTCAAGAAAATCGTCAAGCATTTAACGACGCAAGAAACCGCTATGTCCGCATTCTTTCTGAGACAAAAACTCCTTTAATAACCACATCAAAAACAAAGTCCTCTTAAGCTCCAACGGCGGCAAACCCTTCTGGACTCTTGATAAATCTATTGGGAATGATTTCTGTAAAAGCACGTTCCCACCTCTTGTCTCAGGGGATGAAATTGTTTCTACCGCCCTGGGCAAGGCTGAACTTTTTGCTTCGTTGTTCGCCGGCAATTCTACTCTCAACCCACCTCAAAATGTTCAACCACCAACAGTCCCCAATGTCTCGCATAAAATGACGAATATCATTTTCAAAATTAAAAAGGTACGAAAGATGCTCTCTTCTCTTAATACCAGGAAAGCCTCTGGCCTTGAGGAGATCCCAGCAATTGTTCTCAAAAAATGCGCACCAGAGCTTGCTCCTGTCCTGACTCGTCTGTTTCAGATATCTTATAATAAAGGCATATTCCCTAGTAACTGGAAAACTGCTCGAGTAGAACCCATCCCCAAGAAAGGATCCAAAGCGCTTCCTAGCAACTACAGGTCTATTTCTCTCCTTTCAGTCGTCTCTAAAGTGATGGAAAAGTATATAAACACCGAATTACTAAAATTTCTTGAAAAACACACTCTAATCCACGACAGGCAGTATGGATTCCGTCAGCGCAGATCGACTGCCGACCTCCTTTCCTTTGTCACCCATTCTTGGAACAAGTCTATGGAACTACATGGTAAATCCCAGACTTTGTACCTGGACAGCAAATTTCCTCTCCAACAGGAGCATATCTGTTGTTGTGGATGGCCATTACTCTAAACTGTATCCAATTAATGCAGGAGTTCCTCAAGGTTCAGCTTTAGCCCCTACTTTGTTTCTTCTCCACATCAATGACCTCCTCACTAGCACATCCAACCCAGTTCACAGCTACGCGGACGACAGCACCCTCCATTCAAATATACAATATTCTAAGCCTGTCTCTTTAGCCCAATTAGATGAGGATCGCAGACTCATGGAGGGTTCTGTCTCCGTGGATCTCCAAAAAATATTAGACTGGGGAAGTGGAAATCTTGTATAATTCAACCCCACCAAAACTAAGTCTTGCTTTCTTTCTCACAAGAGATACACCAGCCCTAGACCCATCACAATGAACAACCAGGTTATTCAAAGTGGTGAGTCCTTTTCTCTTGTTGGCATTTCTGTGGATCGAAATCTTAGTTGGCACCAACATGTCACATCAATTGCAGAAGCGGCTGCTAAGAAATTAGGTTTCCTCTTCCGGGCTCGCAAATACTTTTCACTAGCTAATCTCTATACCTTATATACTTCACAAATAAGGCCAAACCTCGAATACTACTCCCACATCTGGGGTGCCGCTGCCGCTTCTACACTAGCTATCCTGGACTCCATTTAAAAGAAAGCTATACGTCTCATCGGTGACCCTACCCTCACCCAAAGGCTGCCATCCCTTACCCACGTTGGTGCCGTTGGTGACCTCTCTCTCTTTTATAGATATCTGCACGGGCACTCCTCAGAGGAGCTTTCCTCCATAGTTCCCCCACCTGCTGCCCCCAACATATCTACCAAGGGAACAGAGCGAATGCACCCTCTTACTGTCCAGGTCACCAGACATAGAACATCTTGTTATGCCCGCTCTTTCGTCCCGAGGACTTCCAAGTTGTGGAATTCCTTGCCGGCACATGTTTTTCCTTCTCCTCCGAACCTCCAAACCTTCAAGTCCAGAATTAACAAGCTGCCTCTCTCCTCCTTGTCAACACCCACGGTACGATAGTATTTAGGCTGTAAGCCCTCGTGGTGTGTTGTTGAAATAAATAATAAAATATGTAACAAACTTTTTAATGTTTTACACTATCGAAATTTCAATTACATACATACATAAAAGCTGCACCTCAAGACAATTAGTTTGACCGGTCACATGACTAAGATTATCCTGAAATGATAGAGACGCTTCAAGACATTCAGTTTGACTTGTTACGTAAGCTAGGTTAGAATATGAATGTTTGAAAACTAATAAAACTTGAAAGCTACACCTCATGACAAAGATTACTCTAAAAATGTTTAAAAATCATACTCAAATTCATTTTTAGCCTTTTTTCAGGACAATCTTGATGGAAAATATTTGATGATGAAGGTAATAGTTACTTTTACCTGAATTAATAGGTGCTCATTTGGTGTATCTTCATGAGTTGGATTATTCTTTGGCGTGACAGGCGCCTGTGCCTGGAACTAGCTAACATAGTTGGAAGTGAATAATATATGCAAGATAAAGGATGTAATGGAAGATGACTTCTGCCTTAATTCCTTATATCTCTACAAGAAATACATGGGTTTACGTCCAACGCGTGGAGTTAATCACGGTAGATTTGTTTGCAGTATTAAGATAAAAACCAGTTGCAATTGCTGTCTTCTCACATTAACCGGATGCTGATGTGTACAACGGCCACAGTATAAGATATTTATCAGCTGCTTTACTGGCCAATGCCAGTAACGATCTTACGACTATTAAACGTCACGGTGGCTAGAAGTCTCCCACCGTAGGTGAAAAGTATATTAAGGATTATCTAATGAATAAAATTAGAACGGCTAACAGGATTCAAGAGGACATTTTCCAACAGATTTTTAACAATAAAGAACCTCAGCTACGTTTGCCGTCTATCTTTCGCCATCAACAGTGGAAAACTTATTTTTGTTAATGGTAATATTAATATTGATAAATAAATGTAATGTAATAAAACTGACTCCTGGGTGATATTTATTAAATAATATGACCTAATATAAGGTGGTCATGGCCTTTATGTTAATTGTAGGACGATAGTGTCACATAATTTATAAGACGTCAATGTGTTATGACCCCTAACCACACACCCCAGCCCCATCTCGCCCACACACACACACAATACTTCTGAAAATACTACAATTATATCATGATAGCAGGTTTGTTCTGGATAAAATATTTGGTAATCTTTTGATTTTGTTTCTTTGCAGGAGATAAACTGCTGCTGAAAGATGGCTAGAAAGCAGGACATTATATCATTAACTCAAGCAGTAGCACTGTCGTAAAAAAAAACTCAAAAATTATTGCATATATTTTTTTCCACAATGTTGGTGAATAAAAATTATACTCTTTAAATAGGAACTTAATTTTCTTTTCCTTTTTCGCTTATTATCTAAAATTTGAACAGATTGTCGCTACAAAATGAAAACTCAAATCAAAATAATGCTAATTTTATTACATTAATAAAACTAAAAGTTTTATGAAAATGTGCCTCGCGAAAGTTCCATGATTCTCATTGGTAACGAACTAGTGGCTTTTAGACTAGTAAAAATATAAAAATATTCATCTTTGAGAATGGTTGGTTGTGGAATGATTTGAGCTTGGCCAAGAATCTAGAGAAGCAGTGTTGGGTAGTGTGGGAAAAGAAGGTGTTTCAAATTACTTTAGCCCAATTTTTCCATATGTACATGCCGACTGAGGCCGTGAGTATAAAGTTGATCACTTTTATCATTTCAATCAACAATGGACCACCCTAAGATGCAATCCTCAAGTTTTGCGGTTTAGACAATCAGATGCTATATTCTAAAATCTGCCTGCTTGACTAAACAGTGCAGTTGACTTTTCTTCATTCCATGGGCTAATGATATCGTCCCTGACAAGGAATCATACACAAAATCTAGCGCGATTTTAATATCGACCATCATATATATATATATATATATATATATATATATATATATATATATATATATATATATATATATATATATATATATATATATATATATATATATATATATATATATATATAACTGAAACTAATCTGCGGCTACAAAACTATTAAAAACATTTTTATGGAAATTCACTTTCATAACGCACTTGCTGCGTCCATACTTTATTTATGTTTAATCAAATCGTTAAATTGAGCTTTACAGCTTTAAGATGTAAGAAACTAATATTCTTCGGCGGCTACGAAACGTAAAAACAGGAAAGCGGTAATATAAATAATATATTTTTATATTAATGATATCAAACTAAACTTTAATTATAGATGCTTGTAGGTTTATTTTGCGAGAGAAAGTAAATCAATGTAAGTAAGCTAATTTCATGCTTGTAGATTTATTTTGCAAGATAAATCCGCAGACGAATATTAGTTTCTTACATTTTAAAGCCGTGAAGCTAAATTAACTGATTTGGTTAAACATAAATAAAGTCTGGACGCAGCAAGTGCTTTATGAAAATGAATTTTCATAAAAATGTTTTTAATGGTGAATATGTTTTAATGCAAGCTGGCATCAATTTGGTTACCGGTATAACCTATATACTAGAAACAATGTACCATATTTTATTAAATAACTTATGCTTTGAAAATGTACAAAAATTTTCGAAAATAAACTTGAAATGTTTCCGAGAAGACTGGTTTCCTAGAAAACTAATATTAGGTTAATGGCAAATGGAGTTATTGAAATTTGAAGCATTTTATGAAAATTCGCTACCAAAACGCGCTTACTGCGTCTCGATTTTTTTTCCACAAACATGCATAATATTTCGATGAAAATGCAAAAATGCAATATTATAAGGAATGTTCGGAAAAAAATGTGTAGCTTTCAGGAGCGACTTATATATAGGCCTGTGATTGTGAAAATTATTTGATAAGATGCAGCTCAAGACACCCTATAACAATTATATTGACCTTTACCGTATAAATGCATCACCCTGTATATATGTAAACAAATAGAAACTGAAACTAAACCCGGATATGGGTTCTAGGGGGTCTGGTTTGCACTCATTTGAAGAAAACTTTTTAAAATTCTAAAGACGCGGTCTCCTCATTAACGAATTTTTCTATGAAAATTAACTAAAAATTATGAGACTGTTAAACCATAAACTTAACTAAAACTACTGCCAAAGCTTCAGAGAAAGGGTCTATTTGAAATGAATTTTCTTGAAAGGTTTTAGTAGAGTGAAGGTCATTGACGGTTGAGGCTGAAAATTAAGGATTCCTGAGACGCTCTTCTTGCAACATTTTCCTTACATAACCCGTATTTGTTTCAGGTTATTTGCCTACATGTTGCCAATTTTGACGTTTAAATTGCGACTTTGACGTTTTGAGGAAAATCCCCAATTTTTCTTTTTTCTTTATATGCCTACAACGATTTTGTCTTTTAACTTACAAACCTAAATTTTGGTACATGGTTCACTTTCTGAAAATATAAATTTTCGGAAAGAAAACACAATATTTTCCGAGAAAACTTGGGCCCCTTTTCCTGGCTAACGAACTTATCCAAGCCACTTGCATGAGGGAGGTACCTACCAAATTTTATCAAAATAGGCCTATTACTTTTGAGTTATCGGTAATATATATATATATATATATATATATATATATATATATATATATATATATATATATATATATATATATATATATATATATATATATATATATATATATATATATATATATATATATATATACTTTATTTAAAGAAATTTTTTCAAAATTCAAAAGTCGCGATCTGCTTATTAGTGAATTTTTTAAAGAAAACTCACTAAAATGTTTTTATTTTCTAAGTTTTATAGAAAATAAAATACTACCAATTGAAAAATCATACTCCATAAAACTAGTATTTAATTTTATTGTGATAAGGTAAACGTCTAATTAGCAGTCATTCTATATGATTGTATGTAAGTATTAATAATTTTATTAGTCATCTAAGAAGTTAAAATACAAATTTAAATTTTACGCTGTAGCTATAAAAGGTTTAATGTTGATTATGTTACATGCTCTACCACCTTATCTTTATAGTAACAAATAAATATTTATCATTCAATGTAGTATGTATTTATGGGTATAGTGTGTGTCTGTATGTGTCACGCGCGCTTTTCAAATGCGCACCTCTGGCCTTAGAAATTGATCTCTTTGTCAAAGGTTCTATGTAGAAGAACCTGCACAAAATTATTATTTAATTGTGTTGGATTTATTTGTCACTAAAAAAGTGAGAGTCATAACAAAATATCTTTCAATAAAAGTTCGGTGGCCAAATTGTTATAAACACTCGACATTGTTAGGTTTTTTTAATATTTTTGTCACATCGCCTTTTACAGCAACGACTTCCTGGATCCTACCGGGAATATTTTCTATGCACCTAAGACCATTTTCTTTGATTATTTCACCAGGAAGCCACACACCGATGAATCTCACAATGGGCTGATGCTTATTTGTTACAATCTCTTGGTAGACGTTTTGTCAGCTTCTAAAGATTTTCTGATGGGTTGATATCTGGATAGTTGCCAGGCCACGGCAAAACGTTGACTTTTTAGCATTCATGTCATTTGTTATGCTTTTGGTCTTATGACAAGGAGCAGGGTCATGCATAAATCCGACATACTGCTTATTCGGGAACCATTTCCTTACCTAAGGTAACATCCTGATTGGGTCTCTTTCTTAAAAGAAATATTTAATAAAGAGAAGTGAGTTTTACAAATAACAGGCAATGGAAAATTAATTACATGGATTTCGACGAAATAGTTTGGGTTTGTCTGTATACCTTCGTGGAGGACGCTGATCACAATTGCCTGTCATTGTAGTTCTAGTTTGGATTAGCTCAGTTTATTTATTCCTCTAATAACGCATCCAACTGATGACGCTAAATTTGTCAGCCAAACGGTCGTCAGGTCTGAAAACTGTATTATAATGAATTGGGTTCTCCATAATGTACTTATCAGCGCCCATCATAGGCTTATCGTATCTCATTCCTTGAAACTGTTTCAAATTGTGTGTTTCGTAGTTTGGGATTTTGACCTTAAAACTGAAGCATGTTTTGTTTTTGTAATAGATATAATTTAGAAAAGAGTGAACATAATAGAATGGATCTTTTATTAAATGACAAACATTATGTGCCACTTGTTTAAAAGTATATCACAATCTAAAAATTACCAGTTTGTAGCCTTTGCTAATTTTAATATTTGATGGCTCACAAACTACCATATCATCTCTTATAATTAACATTAAATCACCTCTTATAATTCCAAGTGATGTAGCTAATCTAGTTATTTACAATAGTGAAAGCGCATAATTTTTAATGCGTAAAAATTCAGAACATTCGCTTGTAAATAGCGACAGACTAAATTTGTGACTTCAGGTAATACAAAATAAAAACATAGAAAGGTAAAAAAACTTTTATGCAAATTGATGTGTCAGTCATTTTATTTAGGTGCGATATAGGTTGCCTACCTACATTTTTAAATGTTTGCAGGCTATGAATTGAGTAATTAGTCCAAGACCAGAGGTGAAAAAATTATCTGAATTTACAAAAGCTGATTTTTTGATAGTTAATTTGGTACGCTGTGCACGTACACATATTCTGGCCAGTCAAGCGAATGTTAGAATAGGTGCCACAGGTACGCCAACAAAGATGTCGTTTTTACCGGGGTAATAAAATCCATTTACAAAAGCTGATAATTGTTATACAGAAATCTTACAGCAGCACGTTACCTGAATTTCTTGCAATTGTATTTGGTGCCAACTCTGACAGTAATTTTTACAAATAATCACGAGCCAGATGTGTCACAGCAAGATATTTGGTTTCAGCAAGACGAGACGCCTCCTCACTTTGGTGTAGATGTCCGTCAATATATAGATGCCATCTTTCCTGAAAGATGAATGGGTTGTCGCGGAACAATTGAGGTGCCACCGCGTTCCCCAGACTTGACTTCCTTGAATTTTTTTCTGTGGGTTATTAAAAATCAAAAATGTATTTCAACAGATCAAATAATTTCGTAGAGCTACAGCAAAGAATGCGCGCTGAAGTGGAGAAAATTAATCCTGAAATTTTCAAGCGCAGTGTACAAAGTGTTTACACTCTATCGGTCCAAATGGTAGGTGGAAAATCATTTGAACATTTGCGCAAAGTTTGTTTGGGTAAAGGTTTACTTTGTGCACACGTGTTCGAGTCTTATGAAATTTTGTGTACAGGCGTGTTTTAGGGTGTTTATGACGAAAATTACAATAACAAGGAGGACAGAAGCAAAGTTTTTGAGCACTTTGGATTTTTTGTAGGTAAAACGAAAGTTGTACTCACTTTTGAAACATGTTTTTGTCGCATTTTACAAATTTTCGGGGGTCGCTCATTTTATATCTAGCCAATCGAGGGTGTATTCCACTATTATAATTCATTTCCACAAAGTTAGTGTACCCCCTATACTGTTTACGGGTCTCTGTAAATGTATAATCGATCCTATGTTGACACTGAAATTTGACATATAAAAACAACTAGTTTCTAGCGATACCAATTCTGCTATGGCTTTCGGGCTTCCGCCATGAGTTTTTTGCCGTTTTATTGAAATAAAAGACATCCCTGGATTAATGTTTACACACAAACCTCCCGAATGACCTTCCTGACCTGCCTTGACATCAGTTTGCCTAATTAACAGCTAAAAGAAGGGAAAACCAACCAAGGTCATGTGAGTATTATGACGAGGTCTTGGCTTGCAGGCCATTTTTTGGTGACACGGATTGACGGTTACTATCGGAGGATCTCGGGCGCCAGATTTTAAAGGGTTTACTCCCTGTTGAGGATGTCTGTGACCTCTTCACTAAACTCTAACCGAGATAACGATCAAAGTACCTGGGTAACTCTGTGGAGAAGGGTTCGGTAACCTTTAAATGATGCAGGCTAAATTTAGTGACCCCTGAGTGAGCGGGCTTTAATCGCTGACTTGGTGTGCTCCGACCACTTCTGGCTTATTGAAAGGTGTAGCAGATTTTGTAAGTATGAGGGGTTAGATACAAATTAATTGAGCTCTTTTATTTACCCAACCCTATATTTTAGATTAGATAATTTTTCCAAAGATATATACAAAACAATATTTACAAACTATGTACAAATAAAATATGCGGGTAATAACATCACTCAGAACTCGGATTTATCTAAAGCGACCAGGGCTAGTGTTGGATGAAGCGTAGGGACTAAGCAAGATACACGGTACGAACGGCGTTCTACAAAATCACGTATAGAGCAGACGGGCGGCACACAACGAAAGACCAGTTCAAAGTAATATCTGTAGCCTCTCCGTCAAAGTGCGGAACACTGGAGGCGCAAAGGGCGGAAGGGGAGACGGGACGACAGTTCCCGGTAGGCCTATGCGGACTGTAAAACCTCAGTATCTCCGCTGGGGCCAAACCGGGACACAAACATCTTGATTACTTTAGCGAGCTGTGAATCCTCAGCGTCCTCACTAAAATAACACAAGAGCTTATACTGTATGGGGCGGAAAGCCTGGAGCCAGATGAAGTGTACAGAGCTAATTGGAAAGGAGCGTGACACTTGTAGTGACCTAGATAGGCTGTGAATCCTCAGCGTCCCTATCGGGATCAAACCAAGATGAATATATCTCGATTATTTAAGTGAGCTGTGAATCCTCAGCATCCTTACAAAAATAATGCAAGACAATCTAACAGACGGTAATTGTCTATAGGGACGGCGGCAGGTCAGGAAAAGCAGAAATAATTCACTTGCGGAGATTTGGACTGAGAAGTGTGATAATTTAAATATATGGAAATTCGCTACAAAATATGAATTACTTAGAACGGATAATTTATCATATATAACAATATTCTCATGTACTGAAATCGGCCAACCAGGTGCGCTCGGACGCCAAACGGAAACGGAATCGGTGCGGACTGGTGGCGACTCACAGTTCTCGGCTTATTAGCTGAATTACCACTACTGCCTCTGCCCCGTGTTGCTTCTCCTTTTATATGAATTTCACAGCCGGCCAAAAACTCCGCGATGCTCGGAATTTTATCACCTTATCACAACCGGATAAGATAATAAGTACGAAATACACGTTTAATTAAATATAAATCGCCTTAAAATATTTCATAGTAAAAAATATTTTAGCAAATATTTATATAGTTTATCTTCATTATTTTTTAGTTAATTTATTATTGACTTAGTAATTATGTGTTTTGTACCACAGACCGATAGAAAATAATACTTCATCAAAGTATAATATAATATATGCATTTCTTTCTTTTAGATGTTAATTAGGCAAACTGTTATCAAGGCAGGTCAGGAAGGACAGCTGGGAGGATTATGTGTAAACGTCACTTCAGGGAGGTCTTTTATTTCGTTAAATCGACAAATCGGAAGCCCGAAAGCCAAAGTATAATTGGTATCACTAGAAACTCGTTTAATTAACGTTGACATATACTCAACTTAATGTCATACATTTTGAAGTTTAACATTATTGCAAAAAGGAAAATTTTATATTCAAGTTTTTCAAAAACGAAACGTGGAAACAATGGAATGTGAATATGTTCCGTGATATAAAGTACTAAAGCATTAAATGAGTATATTTATATCGATTATGTGAAACCAGATATACTCCAAAACATGTCACAAACGTAAGTACAACTTACGTTTTGCTACAAGAATATCCAAATAACTCCAAAATGTTGCTTTTGTCCTCATTTTTATTGTGATTTTCATCATCTACACCCTAAAGCACGCCTATATACAAAATTTTGTAAAAATCGAACACGTGTGCGGAAAGTAAACCTTTACCTTTATTTCCTTTCCTTTGCTCGATATTGTTTTCCATTAAACTTACGTTTCCTTTTCTTAAAGTAAATAATACTATTTAAAATTATCTCAGGTATCAAATTTTTTTCATCATCATTTAAGGAGTAAGCAATTCTATGAAAAAACAGCAAGAAAATATGGATATCATTTGAAAAACCTATAAAGTCATCACTATTCAGAAATAGGTGCCGTCATAAGTTGGTCATTAAAAAGATAAAATTTACCTGTCCGAGCGTTTTTCTTAAAAAAAAATAAACAAAGCATTTATGAATTATCCTCCAAACTTTATCGTCAACTGTGTATGTATGCTTGTACATGTAAAATATGAAGATTTCAATATAAATATCTAATGAAAACGTCAAAAATATTTCGAACTGACACATTATAATTTCCTGTAATAAACTGTGTAATATAATGTATAAAATAAAATAAAATTATTTAATACATGTTTAATAGTGGAAATAGCCTAAATGTAAATAAACAGAAATAAAAATTATGTATTTAAGATTCTTGAAAAATCATTTAAAATTTTGTTAGTTCTCCTAATCCAATGTTCTAGATGGTCTTATATCAAGGTTTATAGATTAGATAGGTTGTCTGGTAACTCTCGACTAATCAGAGAGTGGAGAGGGAATACGTCACATGAATTCCGAATTTAAATCTAGTGGAAAAATAGTGCATTAAATATTGAAATAAGACGGCATTTTAATGTTCGTCTTACAAAGTAAAATTCTTTTTGAACTTAAAACAAAATTAACTCTTTATTTATTACAAGATTTTTTTCATATTGTTACAAAGCATCTCAATAGATGTAGGTGCGGTGTTGCCACATCTCCAGAATTTCCCCCAACATCTGGGGATTTTTGCACAATCTGGCAACACCGCCTCCCCCTGAGGGTGCCTGGGTGACCCCCCTCAGGCGAAGTCTCAACCCCCTAGGACCAGAAATAACGAAGTTACCAACTTGTACCCCGTCGGGACGGATAACTGAGGTCTGCACATTCCGAACACCCTGTATACACACCCTGTATGCGCAGAGAACCCCTACACCCTGTATACGCAGAGAGATCTTATATTACGAGAAACACCTCTTGTGTAACATAGGAGTGATGACCACATTTGGATCATCCTGTATATGCATCCCCCTGTATACACACGGGGCCGATCTGTATTCACAAAACCTTCTAGCAAAAGAACGTCCTGGAACATTCTGGAATAGAACGCTCGAGAACAAACTGGAAGATGCGACGGCTATATAAAGATGGAAGTAAGCCAGCGCAGGCAGTTCAGTTAGAGGATGTTGTAGGGACTCGAAGGAGCAGTAACTAGTGTGAAGTGTTATAGAGTAGCTACTGTAGTACCAGTGTAGACTTGTGTGCAGATTAGTAATTGTAAGGGCAGTAAGTTAAGTGTTTTTGTGAGAAAGACATTCTAGAAATTTTATTGTATCCATATTTAGAGTGTAAATAAAGTTGTTTTGTTAAAATTTAAAGTCTCACTTGTCCAGAACCCGGCGAAAACGCAACAATATAGTAACATAAAGTGTTGAAATTTTAGAACATTAATCGATTTCAAATCAACAGATTTAATTAATTGGTTTACCTTGAAAATGATTAAAAAATTCGTTATTATTTCTGAAATTATAAATTCATTATGCCTCAATTTGGAACGTTTTTCTTCTAAACCACAACCTAGATTTTTAGTTTTTCTTTTTATAGTTTACGTATTTTACTGGAGATTGCTCATCTATTAACATTAACTAATCACAATTAGTATATTATTTAAATTTATAATACTTAGGTAGGTATGTATTTTTACATATACAAAATGGTAGGTTTATAATTTTTACAATGAATTTCTAAGTAAAAAACTCAGACACCTTATATTTAATTTTAAAATAGTAGTAAATTGTGCCAGCCAAATAAGTAAATTGTAAATATATAATGCTCCTAGGTGAATTTTCTGATGAGCGCACGGGGGGCTTTCAGACTAATTTTTTTCAGAAACGTGCTTAAAACCGACCCTGGGTGCATAAAACACAAGAAAAGTTTCTTGCAAACAACCCTCAAAACATTACGGGACACGGAGTGTTGGCGGGAAAGAAGAAACGAAAAATGGGGAAAAAATAGCTTAGCCGGATCTATGTTCCATTATTATTATACCATTCTGCAGTTACACCTCCTTAAAATCATGTTTGCCCCGCACAGAACCCCTATTCGCCTCAGGTCCAGTACCTTTCTTGTGGGTTGTTCCCAAGAATTTTTTCTTGTGGTGTATGCATTGAAGGTGGTTGTATGCATGCGGTGGTGGAAGGAAAACCCCCTGGAAGAATCAGCCACCCCCACCCCCGGGGGGGGGGATCTTCCCCTTCTGTATGCTTCACCCTCAATGCATAAACCACAAAAAAAAATTCTTGCGAACAACCCCCAAGAAAGTTACGGGACCTGACCTGTGCGGAATAAACAAGAATTTAAGGATATGTAGCTGCAAAATGGGATAAAGGCAGCGTATATAGGTACACCTAAGTTGTTTTTTTTTCTTCAGATTTTTCGCCTATACTTATTTTTTATCTTCTTCCCCACCAAGCACCCATATTCACTCCCGGTACTTGGGGGTTGTTTGCAGGAAATTTTTCTTGTGATTTATGCTTCCAAGTGGGGTTCTGAGCATATTTCTGATTTTTTTTAATGAAAACCCACCGTGAGCTGCAAATATATCTAATACTTTTATTTTTACTCCTTTTGGAAAATAAAAGAAGGAAACTTATCCTCACTTTTCATTGCCCTTTTAGAATTATTTTTATACATGAATACACTACAAATAACTCCACCAGGCATTTAGACAGATATTCAGGTCAAGTTATTTATTAAGTTCTTATTTTAAGTATATATAACCTTTCTTTTTCATTAAACACATATCTACATTTATGACGATTCGCGGATTTAATTCTTGAATATAAAAATTATCTTGAGTAAACAACGTTCAACTTGTAATACCGTTGATTCCCTGTGAAGTTATGTTTACAACACACTTCAAAAAATAAAGTATTTTCTTTAAGACAACAGTTTAGATTTAACTGCTGTTTCGTACAAAATAAACATTAAAATAATTCACGTTGGCGATTGTGTTCGAAAATGTTTAAACAAAGTTACACAAATTTCTAATAAATGTTATTTAAAACACCAAAACGCAATCTGAAACTATAGGTGTTATTCCCATTTGGAATTCACATGACGTATTATCCTCCTCTCTTGTCTCTACCCCCTCAGAGTTACCAGACAACCTGTCTAACCTACAAACCTTGGTCCTAAATGGCAAGAATTTTTATACGGAAGTTATTCTTAAAGAGAGTATGTTCTATTTCAATTATCTCAATACATAGCAACTAAACATAAATAATTTTATCACGGCAACCAAAATGTATTGGTTGACATAAATTTTCCAGCTACTTCTATCATCTGTAATTAGTTTTTAATCCAGAACAGTCAAAATTTTTGTAGAATTGTCAAGAAAAATCGTTATAGTGTATATAAGTTAAACATCAATTTCTTCTGTGTATTTTATATTGCTTATATGAAAAATACGCAAGGTAATTTGATGTAATTCTGTTTTTATTTTATACTGGCGTAGAAGCTGGCGTGTATGCAATCTTAAAATTACCTCTGCTTAAATCTTTTTTTGTTTGTATTTTGGTTTGCAACATGCGACCAAGAGATGCGAATATACACAGTTTTAATCAAGAATTGACATGGTATGTATAAAGTGTAGTTTTGTCTGGTCTACATTATTCACATATAAAAATTTTGTGTGAAAAGTTGATAAAAATTAATTTGTATTGTAACACACAAAATTTTCTTTTAGTGCTATTTTGCAAATTATTGCATGCTCAGTTTTAGAAACCGACTGCTGAAAGATAAAGCTTATCAATAATCTACATGCACGTTGATACAATTTTTACCTCATGGTTCCTTCTCATTGTATTATTTACATTAAATTTTTTGAACATTTGACTCTTTGTCAATATTTGCCTAGTACAGTTCTGTTTCTTTATACCTCTTTCCCGTCGTAAATATTAAAATGTTATGCAAAGTTGACAGTTCTCCATCTTTGGAATTTTTTACTGACGATTTTTGACTTTGGTTAGACATGTTCCTAAAGAGTTTTGCAGTTTTTTTTCTGTGCCCTGTAGATCACTGAGCTAGTAATGACACTATTCTGACAGATACTGGATACCTACTTCATCTATTTTCTAACACTTATTTTTCACATTTGTCGTGCAAGGTCTTGTTTTCTTTATGTTCTAGCTAGAGCTGTAGTGGTTACATCGCGTATGTGTCATCACTGATTAGTTTTCACCTCAGTTTTGTAGCGAGGAAGTGTGTAACCACATTTTTCACAATGTGCAATCGGTTTTGTTTTACAGAGTTTTCATTAAGAAATTTTGTAATAGACAGGTAAGACTTGGCAAAACTTTCCCTAAATAAGCGTGATTTAGGACCTATAGAACCCTAAACCAAGATCTGTTTAAATTTTTGTTTGTATATATCCAACCGAAAACTTAAAAAAAAATTTACTGATTTTAGTTAAGCCTAGCACGTTTTTTTCTTTGGTTAATAGCTTGGGCGAGTTTGGTAGCCAGCCCGATTGGACTAGTGTTTAAAAAACAGTTTTCCTAACAAAGCAAGTATTTGGGGGTTGTGATCGACAGCCATTTTAGGTGCAATGTTAAATCTGTTGTAAAAAAGCTTAGAGTAATTCTACTAAAGATTGCGTTTCTGAAGAGTATCCGTGACACGTTTTTTCTTTGTTTAATAGCTGTGACGGGTTCGGTAGCCAGACCGATTGAACTAGTGTTAAAAAAAGAGTTTTCCTAACAAAACTTTCCTCTGCCTCAGAAAATAACAAGTTATTTTGATGAATTTGATAAACATATGTTTCTAGAAGAGACTACTATATATACCAAAATAAATGTTTTTAGGATAATTGTTAATAATAAATGCGAACGACTTAAGGAACAGTATTATATATTGATATATGATTAGTAACAGTAACGTAACAGGTAAAATGATAATTGATACAATTAATTTTGCAACGTAACGACCAACTTCTCACTTCTCGAGTTGTCTACTACTTTTTGCGCATGTCTATAATATAACCATAGAATCGTTTCATACATACACAAAGATTTGTATCGTTTCATACACAATAAACAATTTCATTGCGAGTTCTTTTTACAACACTCCCCCTCAATAAAATTGTTTTATAAACAAAACAAAACTTAATTCTACTTAAAACAACACTTTTAGTTCTTAGCCTTAATTTGCGACTAAACCTAATTCTTTAACAAATCTCATGAATTTTACTTTTGATAAAGGTTTTGTAAACACATCAGCTAACTGGTTCTCAGTTTTTATATGAATTATTTTAACAACACCATTATCAATTTTCTCTTTTATAAAGCTACATTTAATGTCTATATGTTTCAGCCTTCTATTATTCTCTGGGTTATTTGCTATTTTTATTGCTCACTGATTGTCTTGAAATATGGGGATTGCTTTAGCATCAAGGTTAAAATCATTTAACAACTTTTTTAGCCAACAGGCCTCACTTATGACTAAGGTGAGAGCAACATATTCAGACTCAGTAGACGAAATTGAGACAGTTTGTTGATTTCTACTTGCCCAACTAACTGTACACTTAAATAACTTAAAGACATAACCTGAGGTAGATTTTCTATCATAAACATCATTTCCCCAATCAGCATCTACATGCCCCTGAAGAATATCTACATTTTTATCGGTAACAAATTCTAATTGTAAATTAAGTGTTCCTTTAATGTAACGCATCACTCTTTTTAATGTCTTTAACAGCATTTCACTTGCGTTTTCCTGAAATCTGCTCAGTAAGGTAACACTTTCACATAAATCAGGCCTAGAACCTGAAACAGCATACATCAAACTACCTATAATCTGTCTACACAGTTTGCTCAATTTACTATCATTATTACTCTGAGTGCTGTATAACAATCTAAAATCACAATTAGCATCAATTGGTGTACTTATAGGCTTACAATTAGCCATTCCATATTTGTCTAAAGTTTGTTTTAAATATTTGCTTCCAAAACGGTACAACCCTTATTTAAATTTTGAGTTACTCTTATTCCTAAAAAATTTGACACAAGCCCCAAGTCTTTCATTGAGAAATTCTTATTCAATGTTTCTTTGAACCTTTCAACCTCAATTATATTTGAACCTAAAATAAGCAAGTCATCTACATGTAATAAAACGTACAATTCAATTTCATCACTACGCTTAAAATACAAGCAATAATCGTTTTCTGATCTGGTGAAACTTTCTTGTTTCATTACTAAATCAAATTTTGAATTCCAACATTTTGGAGACTTTTTCAGGCCATATATTGATTTATTTAGTTTACACACTGTTTGACAATTGCTTATATTTTTACCTGGTAATGACATATAAATTTCATCAGTTATATCTCCATGTAAGAAAGCACTCTGTACATCCATCTGAAATACAGGTAGTTTTAACCTATTTGCTACTGCTAAAATAATTCTAAATGTACACAGCTTAGCTACTGGTGCATATACATCATATAACTCCTTGGAGAGGTCTTGCTGAAAACCTCGAGCCACCAGCCTTGCTTTAAATTCACCGTCACTCTTAACTTTAAAAACCCACTTACTTTCAATAACCTTTTTGTTTTCTGGCCATGACACTTCACACCATGTGTTGTTTTTCTTTAAAACACTAAGCTCCTTACTTACTGCTTCCTGCCACTTATCAGCATTTTCACTCGTCACAGCTTCTTCATAGGATAACGGCTCCTCTTCAGCTGTAAAGAAGCATGTATAATCCTTCATCCAAGTTGGTCTTCTTAATACTCGTCCTCTGTTGGTGGTGACAATTTCTTCTGCTTTTATGTCACTACTTATGTTTTCATTACAAACACTTTCACTGTCACTTGTCTGAACAATTTCATTTTCATCTCTTCTTGACGTGTACATTCTTTCCACTGTGTCTTGCTCACTGACGTTTTTTATTTCATTGTTTGTGTCATATTCTTGAATTATGTTGTCTCTGTCGCCACTTACAGCCTCTTTACTTTCCCTGTTACTAAATCAAATAACTTCTTTGACTTTAAAATCACTGCCACCTGGAATTTCCATGCAGGCCAATTTCGTCCATTAAGTTTAATGGCGTGGGACTCCATGATTTTACTTTCTCGTGTTTCCCGCTAACTTTTAACTTTCACTATCCTATTCCTTAATTTCTGGGCCCATAACCTGTTAATAATAAATGCGAACGACTTAAGGAACAGTATTATATATTGATATATGATTAGTAACAGTAACGTAACAGGTAAAATGATAATTGATACAATTAATTTTGCAACGTAACGAGTTGTCTACTACTTTCTGCGCATGTCTATAATATAACCATAGAATCGTTTCATACATACACATAAAGATTTGTATCGTTTCATACACAATAAACAATTTCATTGCGAGTTCTTTTTACAACAATAATGGCAAACTATATTATTAAAATTTGAAGCATATCATAAAAACTCGCTACCATAACGCACTTGTTGCGTTCAGGATTTCAATATGTTGCGATGATTATTGCGTGTGTATCGTTCTTTATTACTGATTATTAGCTCTCTTGAGCAAAATTTGAAGCACTCAGCTTTGCAGACAGGACATATGTAACCAAGTGCCTATTTCATTAATGTCTTGCCTTAGAAAAACTTTTGAACGCATGATCAAACATAGGTTGAAATGGCATGTTGAACCTAGCAACTTTCTCCCAAAGGGACAGTATGGTGTTAGACTAGGGCTGGGCACAATTGATTCCATCAATCATTTAGTTAGCAAAATACAAATGGCATTCTCAGATAACAAATATTGCCTATTTTTAGACGTCAAAATTGCATATTAGAGTGTCAACCCTAAGCTGCTATACAAAGATATGAAAGAGATTGATATTCCATCGAACACGGCTGTAAATATGGTAAGTTTGTATAATAATAGTCCATTATACGTTAGAGATGAGTATAACAACTTAGATGGGCCACGACTGGTAAGAACATGATTGCCACAGGGTTCTATCCTTAGGCCGATTGTATTTATTATTTAGACTCATAAGTTGCACAAACCATTGACGATGAGGTTGGATATATACAGTTTGCAGATAATATATGCCTGTTGAGTGGTCAAAATTCATATCCATTGTGCATACTAAAACTAAGGCACATTATTTATAAGCTAAGAATATGGGCTGAAGAAAGGCAGTTTGTAACACACGAACAAAAACAGCCGTTACGTGTTTTTCTAGACACCGCTTGACACCTCCTTCGATAATTAATACAAACGAACTTCAGATCGAGGCTACTAATGAATTTAGATACCTTGGTGTTTTAGAGCCCTGGTGGTCCAGTGGTAAGAACGTGTGCTTCTAAACCGAAGAAAACTGAGTTCGATTCCCAGGGTTCCCCTTTCACTTTTTCAGTACATATTGTAATAAATTTACCTCAACCGATGCTTTGGAATTGTATTTGAGCAAGTTGAATGTCTGCACGTTTCGCCCTTCGGAGGGGGCGTAAAGGCGTAGATCCTGTGTCCATGCGATGTTAGGCACGTAAAAGATCCCTACCTTCGTTACAGAAAGGCAGGGGTTGGGCAAAATTTTAGCGATAGTGGGGTAAAACTGCTTCCTGGCGTCGGTCATTGGCCATAGTCGCGGAAATTGTTTGACGTTAAAAAAACGTTTAAAAAACCTTGCTGTTTTTCTAGACACAAACTTATTATGGAATGCCCATATTAATTATTGAAAATCAAAGTGCGAGGGCGGAATAGATCTCTTGAGGTTTGTAGTTAGTCACAGATGGGAAGCTGACGTCGATATATCACTCCTTTTTATATAAGACTTATATAAGATCCATTCTTGATTAAAGATGTACAGTACACGGGTCACTTTCACAGACTAACCTAATGAATCTAGAACGTGTTCAACTTAAAGCACTAAGACTTTGCATAGGTCCAATGCAATCAACATCAAATCAAGTAGTTTTTGCAGAATCCCAGGAACCTTTCCTTTTCCTACGTATTCAAGAAGTTGCTGGAAACTATATTCCATAACTTTTAAGTCGACACTCCAACAAAGCATCAGCTATACATGCATTGTTAATTGAAACACTCACAAACAAATATTGGAGATTAAAATATAATCCAGAAAAATACAAAACAGATTTTGTATATATTTATACAGATGGTTCAAAAACTAACTTACAAGTTGGTTGCTACTTTCTATGTACCACTTAAGAACGTACAGTCACAATGGTAACTACATCCGGACAGTTATGTTTATAGCGCTGAATTGTCAGCAATAGAAAAATGATTTAATTGGGCTGAGATAAATAGAATACCAAAAATGATCATCATACGCGACTCACAATCGGCACTTCAAGCCATAAAGCACGCTAAATTGGCCATTCTACTAATCCCTTGCTATCAAAAATTTTAGAACTCAATTTTAGGTTAAACACAATAAACGCAAAAACAATACTCTTTTTGGGTTAAAGGACATAAAAATATATCAGGTAAGAAATAGCTAACAGGTCGGCAAGGGAAGCTGTAGTCAGAGCTGATATACCATGTGACCTTAAAATCCATGACTCCGATTCACGCAGTCAAATACGACAGCATATCATTGGGCTCTGGGGAAAAGATTACCAAAACTATAGAAACAATTCTGGTAATCATTAAACGTTTTTTACATATAAACCTTCCACTGCAGGAGAAAATATACTCTCCCAACAGATTTTATCCCAGTACAATGACTCGCCTGAAATCTGATCACTATAAATACCCAAATACATAAAATTGGCATTACTGAAAGTCCACCCTGCGAATGTAGGCAGGATGAGTACGGAGATCTAAACCAAATAATGTTTTCATGTCCCATATACTCAGATCAAAGAGTTCCATTACAGTCGCTGCTTTATACAGGGCTTTCATTAATTCCCGAACCCTACGTGACCGGATTCTGTCTCTCTCTTAGTGGAATATGATTTTATAAGTTGGCAGTCAAAAAGTAACCAAAAAAATCACTAGACTAGGGACCCTACAGTTACTAAATCAATTGACATCTGACAGTTCAGTCCATTGGCGCTCAATTCCATTTTGACGGTTATTTTGTATGTATATTGTGCATTTTCCAAGTTCGACCAGTGTTTACCTTCTTTAAATAATTTTCTCTCTGTTGGACAATAAAAATAAACAGTTTTTCTCAAGACTTAGGATTTTCATTGCGTTTTTACGTAAGTTAAAAGTGTAGGTATGTTAAGGTAATGTTATTGACGATATTCGACATCGCATGGAACGAAGCCCTACCAAATCTGTTCGTCGTTAATCTGCCCAAACAGGTACATATTTGTTAGATGTTACACAATACACATTCTTAAAACCGTAAACTAGAAGTTTAAATAATCGGACCTCAATTTGTTTACGTACATTACAAAATTTTGATATCTATACAAAATAAAAGTCATATTTTATTATGTTTTTAATTTATTTTTTTAACAATCAATAACAGTAAATCATACATGAAAAGACTTGCTGTTAAAAATACTAAATAATAAATACATTTAAGACATTTACTGTTTCATTTTATTATAATTTTATATTTGTTATAAGGAAATATGAGACGACACCGGCAACTTAGCGATTTCATTTATTCAGGTTGTACAACCATGTATGTCGGCTTGCCTAACTTAAGCGGTTACGTGGGGTTCGGGAATGAAAGCCCTGTAGAAGCGTGGCCCAACCCGTTAGTCTTACACATTTGTTATTTGGTAATTTTTTAAGCAAATTCATTTACACCTATAAAATCAAACATTGTAATACGTTGTGTTACATTAAGTTTTATAATTAGAATTAGTAATAATAATTGCTAATACAAAGAAATATATTGAAATACGATTAATTTTCCTATTATTTTTCCCCGTGTATACCCCTCCTAACCGTGGCCCTTTAGTGTATCTCTTAGCCTTGAAGGCAAGGAATGTGCCCAGTATACGTCCTCATAGATTATTAGTTTAAAACATAAATAAATAAGAAAAATCATAAATACAAAAGACAAAACTGCTAAATTAACTTTTAGAATTAGTAATAACAATTGACTAATACAAAGGAATATGTTGTAATAGAATTAACTCTCCTATTGTTTTCCCTTGTTTATACCCCTTCTAACCATGGTCCTTTAGTGTGTCTCTTAGCCTTGAAGGCAAGCAATGTGTCCAGTATACGTCCTTATAGATTAAAAGTTTTAAAAAGTAAATAAAAAAAATCATAAATACAAAAGACAAAAATAAACTGAAAAAAAAGTATGTATGTATGTATATAAGTATATATTTAGCATGTTTATATGTACGTACATATATTTAAAAAATTAAGGGAAAACGTTATTGTAACCTAAAATGTTAATTTATTCATATGTAAGCATTGTAAGGAATATATCTACGCCTAGTCGAATACAACCAAATAATCCACAAATAATAAAACAACCAGTGTTCCCGAAATTAATTTAAAAAAGTGTTTAAAAAACAATACTAGTAAAAAATAAATAACTAAAATCTATGGCCAATAGACCTTAGCATCTGACGTTATCCATAATTATACACTAACAGAAACACGTGTTTTAGTCTTAATCAATACAATTAAACATATTGAATATTTTCGTCAATCTCATGTTATGTATAAATAGTTACAGTAATTAAATTTAATTGCAGAAATCAACGGTGAGGATAGTGATAATGAAAATTCTAAGAAGCATGAAGCAAGTCTCAGAAGAAGTGACAAAGAGGTTAGAAATTTTCGCAAGGAAAAAGGATTAGCGGGCTATATTGAACGCCAAGAGCGTTGCCGTGGCGGTGGTAGAGGAGGAAAAGGAGGAAGTGGTGGTGGAGGAGGAGGTGGTGGCGGCGGCGGCGGCGGCGGTGGAAAGGGTGGAGCTGGTGGAAAAGGAGGAGGGACTCAAGGTTGTTGTGGGGGTCCTGGAGGTAACCGCGCGTGTGATAGTAACAAATCTGATGCTAAAGGAGAAGAAAATGATAGTCAAAACACACAAGAATGCAAGCGAGGAGAAGACGGTGAAGATTGTGAAGATGGCCGAGGGGGCAAGGGAGGCAAGGGTGGTGGGAGTCGCGGAGGAGCTGGCGGAAAAGGAGGAGGAGCAAGAGGAGGCCAAGGGGGTAATCAAGATGATGATAACAAATCTGGTCCAAGTCAAGATAAAAACAAAGAAGAAGGGAAGAGCGGAAGTAACAGAAAAGGTGAGGATGGCGAAGATGGTAAAGGTGGAAAAGGGGGAAGAGGCGGTAAAGGTGGTGGAAAGCTAGGTGGAGCTGGTGGCAGAGGTGGTGGTGCTGATCCAAAAGATGAAGAAGATTAAGGAAAATTAAACAGAAGTAAAACCAAATATAAAACAAACACTACTAATTTCTGAGTTTTTTTGTGGTGTAGTAATTAAAGAATAATTGGTAGATATTTCAGATAATGCGCTACAAAAAAAACGCACTTTACTTTTTTGTATGTTTTAATTAAAGAACTGTGTGAACGAGGTGAAAGAAGGTTTGAGGTTAATTGAAGGCAAACCTAATAGTGGGTGACAAACAGGAATAAGTCTTATTTCGAACAGTTTTTCGAACATACATTTCATATGTACCAACTAAGCTTTATTATTGGCAGTATGTCAAAATGTAGGTATGTAGCGGTATGAGGAGGTTTGGATGTATGTAGTGTTTTTAGAAACATTTTCATAATATAAAAGTAGACCTACTACATTTTATACCTGTATATATATCATATATGAGTATGGGTGTGTATAAATATCTAGGTGTATTTCTGTGTGGATGAATGAAATAGTAAATATGGATGATTCTATTATTTGGTTAGGCTGGGTACACTGGGTTTGATTTAAATGTTAAATTAAAAGGCTTATACTATCATACAGACTTTATTACAAAAACTCTACGCGGTTTGGTTTCTATCGAGCCATCTTCAGCGATTACTACCTGGAATGCAAAAGTAGTTGTTTCAGAAACCAGGTTTATGGTAGGTAACACGTAAGTACGGCACACAATGAAGAGAATATAACGGTTATGGAAAGAGCAAAGTCTACAAAAGTTAGTGTAAAGCATTAAAACGACTAAAGTTAAAATAAAAGTATGCAAAACAAACTAATAACGACTAAAGGTTAAAAAATGAATATTAGCATATTAAGAGGACTAAGTTTCAAAATTATGATACTTAGAGAAGCAATATAGCAAGCTAAAAGCACTGAAGGCAATATATGAAATTCCAACTATGACAATTTCTTGAAAAAACAGAACGTAAGTATATTGTCAGCCAGATTGGCTTTTCTTTCGCTAAATTTTTTCGCTAAGATGATTTCTAAAATTTTTGCTTAGCTGTACGGCCTGCTTGGCTTTTTGTTGTGTGCTCGTTAAATTAAATTTTAGCTTATTATTTTAGTACGAGACTAACCTAGGTAGAGTGTGTATCGTTGTTGATTGTCTTGCGAATAATTCAATTGCTTGAGATAGTGCTAAGTGCGATCAAAAAATCTGGTGTCCACCGATAGGTGTCTGTCAGTCTAGCTGACTACTGGTATAATTTATTCTTAATTATTTAAAGAAATAAAATTGAAACAATAATCATAGTAAAAACAGGTAGGTTATGAGTCGCCAAGTGGGTGAGCCAACTCTGATAATATGGAAATCGGAAGAACAACAGTAGGTGATAATATTAATGATAAACGTGAAACATTTAATGAAAATAATATAATACAGATCTGCAAAATAAATATAAGGTTACAGATCAAGGTCCATGTTTTGTTCGCGTAGAGCACATAAATAAAAATCTGGGAAGCCTCTTTCCGATAAGGGTAGGCCACTATTTATACACGAGCGAAATATATAAAAATGGGATTGGAGACATCAAAACAATTGGATTTAACAAGGTGAAATTGATAGTTAAAACATACAAAGCGGCTAATTATTTCTTAGCAATGAACTTTTAAAGAGAAATGGCCTAATAGCGTATGTAGCCAAATATTACACTCAAAGAAAGGGCATAGTACGTTCACTAGATACCTTCTTTAATGAGCGTTACATTTTAAATTCAATAGAATCGCTAAAAAAGTTGTAGAAGTTAAGAGAATATGCAAACCTGTAATCAATGAATCCGGTGAGTCAAAACTAGTAAAACAGCAAATACTAATCATTTTTGGGGATCAGGTACCAAAGTAGATCAGAATAAACAGGTTAGTTTTCAAGTTGAAGCATATATCTATCCCCTGCTCTGGTGCCTAGTCGTGGACAGCCTAATGGGATGCTCTCGGGAGAGGGGTACAAGGTACAGGGCTATGCGGACGACATTGTCATCATGGAGGAAAGGTTACACAGTCAGTGTGGGAGTGCACCCAGGCAGCACTGAAAGTGGTGAAAAGGTGGATGATTGGCCAAGGGCTCGGGGTGAGCCCTGAGAAAGCAATCGTCATACCGTTTACGAGGAGGAGGAAGTGGGAGAGCCACAGAACTCACACTCTATACGGTAGAAACATCTCAATGGCCAGGGAGGTAAAATATCTTGGGGTCGTTTGGACTCTAAGCTAACCCGAAATGGTCTTGTTGAAAAAATAATGCGAAAGGCAGTCTTGACCCTAGCCGTCACTAGGCAGCTAGATGGAAAAATTTGGGGACAAAAACTAGGCAAGATCCAAAGGATGACTTGCCCAGGCATTACAGGGGCCATGACTTCAACCCCAGCAGCCGCCATGAAGGTGTTGTTGGATCTCCACCCCCCCCCCCCACTTACTTATCATGGGGAGGCGAGGCTAGGACTATACAGACTAGCCTGCAATGGTAGACTGATGATCAACCCAGGCTTCAGGGGCCACTGCAAAATTCAGGAAATCGTGAGGGAGCCCATGCTTGAAATGAGGTCAGACTTCGCGGGACGGCTAATCTGCAGGGAAAACAATTTTACAGTGGAAATCCCCGACCGCGAGGCATGGCGGGAGGAGACAGCGGGCATACCACGGGACGCGCACGTCTGGTTCACAGACGGATACGGCGGGGAGGATGGGATGGGGGCAAGTGTTTATTCACAAGGACCGAGGGTAAGTCATAGTATTTCCCGCGGAGTCTATGCAACGGTCTTTCAAGGCGAAATGTATGCCATCCTGCACTGTGTGCGGGAGAACAAGAGGATGGGCCTCTCCAACAAGCGGTTCCTCATAGCCAAAGACAGCCAGGCAGCCCTTAAGGTCCTAAGTAGCCCACGGGTAAATACCAGACTGGTAAGTGAGTGCCGAGACGAGACGAGCGACCTGGCTTGGCACAATGAGGTCACCCTCATCTGGGTGCCGAGTCACTCGGCGGGGCAAAGGCAATGAAGAAGCTGAAATGCGTCCAGAACCGGTTCTGGGCGTGACAAACAGCACGGCCAGGGGAGCCATTAAGTCCTGGGTCAGAAACCAACACAAGGTGTACTGGGCAGACTGTCCAGGGCTCAGACATGGGAAGTCAGTAATTGATGAACCTAGTTCAAAGAGAGCTGTGGAGCTGCTAAATCGTAGCAGAGGGCAGCTCAGAAACATAACAAGTCTCTTGACGGGACAGATGGCCCTCAAGAAACACCTGCATAAAATGGGGCAGTTCGAGGGGGACCTCGCTCTGCGGCGAGGGAGTGGAATCAGCGCAGCACATCTTGTGCAAGTGTAAAGCTCTGGACCGCCAAAAGACAACTGATCTACGGTCAGTCTAGACCGGAGACAGAGTAATATAAATCTTCACCCTACCAATATCTGTGCAGACTAGTTCAAGGCACAGTGATTTTGGAATGGGCGGAGTAGAAAAAACTAAGGGCATGCACAATAAGCCAAAGGCTGCAGTGTTATCGGGGCGGCAAAGACGCGGACGAGCCCTGAGGAGAAAAAAAAATAGATCTATCCAGTGATACAGTGCATGCGCTGTTTGCGTTATGGACATACTATAAAGGTGTGCAAAAATCCTAACATTCTGTAAAAACTACACTACAACTCACGACAAAGAAAAATTATGCGAAAAATAGCAATTTTGTTTATATTGAAAAAATGATTTCCACAAGACAACCTCCCGCATTTGTCCTATTTATACAAAGAAAAAAGAATTAAAGAAATTATGGCAGCTAAAAATATTACATATAAAGACGCGGAAATAATCGTACACAATCCAAATTATGCAAAAATTACAACGCAAAACCGATTTAGCCCCCTAACAAATGCGGGTAAGTTTTCATCATTGCCCCCCTACAACTATCACACCTCCCAGTCATGTTAACCGTAGACCTTACCCACCTAAACAGCTCTTAAAACAAGTAAACGATAATCAACAAAAATGTTTAAAAAACGTAAAGCCTGTCGTGCACCAACCCCTAGTCGTCGTGAACCCAAAGAAAACCGAGTTACACCAAATCCATATAGGGACGATTTTATAGAAGATAAAAACAAACTATGAAATGAGGTTGCTTTAAAAATTTAATGCGCAAAATAGAAAACAGCGAAGCTAATTTTATTTTAGAAAATACTAGTTTTGAACAATCCTTAAACAATTTTCTTTCTCGTATCTCATATAGAAATAATAATGACACGGAAGACAGTGACGTGGTGTGTGTTGGGGAGATTGATGACGAATCGACACACTGACAAATTAGAAAGAGTACAGTGGAATGTTCGATCCATTTTACAGAACAAAACTTACCTTTCTAATTGTTTATGTAAATCGTTATTGTAATTTTAAGTGACACTTGGTTAAAGCCGAAACATTCTCACTTTGGATTCTCAGGGTTTAAATTTGTACGCAGGGACAGGACTGGCCGCAATGGTAGTGGTGTTGGCATACTTGTTGCTAGTCGTTTAAATTTTCAAGAAATTCCTAACATTATAAATATTAACAAGGACTTAGATGTTTATGCAGTATCTATATGTAATTTTAATATTACTATAGTCGCAGTATAGAAGCCTCCAGAGATAATTGTTGGTACAAATGAATGATCTAGCATGTATGGCCACTAATGTTCAAAATATTATTCTATATGGCGGTGATTTCAATGCCCATCATGGTCTCTGGGATTTTCTCTGAGATGATCAGAGTGGTTGTAATTTGAATGATGCCATCGATGACTTTAACTTTGTAGTTTTAAACACCGTCAATGCTAGATTTAACCTATGTTACACGAAACTTGTCAAATAGAGTGTTTTCGGCGACAGCTGGGGCTCCGATCATTACCGAATAATGATAGAAATTAATGGACATTTTAACACATAATGTAAGACTCCAAATACAAAGTGAAGGGAGTCTACTGCCGACTGAGACGTATTCCGGTTCGCACTAGATAACGAAAATGTCTGTAAATACGAGGCAAAGTGAAGAAGTATATTCCAATGTAATACAAGCTATTAATAAATCTGCCAGTTAAGCAATGAAAGAAACACACTTAGTTGATGCCGAACATACACAGCCAGTGTGGTGGGATAATGGTTGCGACGATGCAAACAGAAACAGGAAAAGTGCTTTAGCTTTATATAAAAGAAGATATATTTGTAATCTACTTTGATCTAGTTGTAAAGTAAAGTTGAATTAGGAGAGAAGAAGCGGAAATAGTGATAACAGCTTGTAATGAAGTCCGATTTATTGCAGTTATTTGAATAACTAATGAGCCGTTTAGGCGGTATAAATAACGGATATTTGTTGAACAATAAATCAGACTCATTTTAAAGTATGAAAATTCGCCAGAGCCCAAACACAGTTCTTGTAGAATGGACCGCTGTACGCCAGTCTGACACGCGCAATAAGATGTGTCCTAGGCGCATGTCGGCAAAGCGGAGAGGACAGAGCAGACACATTTAATGGTCTAAAACTATCGATAGTTGGCACTATCGATTATATTCGATATTTGGTCACTTTACTATCGATAATTATCGATAGATTTCGATATTCGATAGTCAGAAAAAAATTTAAAAAAACCATTAAATAAATAAAAAATTGGACTTTATTTATTTTTATGCAAAAAAACAATCATGTTGACTTTTTCAGATTTAAGTCTCGATCGCCGATCGGAGATTATTAGGCCCGTGGAACTAAACATTCTCTCACTGTCCACTGAGGTAGCGGGGACACAAAAGTATTTTTTTGATAATATATTTAATGGGTACAACTCATTCCCAGTTATCTATAACATAAAAAATGAATTAATAAATTATCAATGACTTTATGTTTCGTTATTACTTTCCAAAAAGCAAGAGGATCGGTGCTATCGGGAGTGTTTTGTCTCTCTAAGTATTGTCGTTTAGTAACAATTAAATCTGCTGTCACTGACTTTACTTTCTCACTTAGTCTTTGCTGCAAAAATCCAAAAAGGCCTGGGCTCGAATTGCTAGTACTGCTACTGCTACATGGAGTTAAATTTCTTTGGTCCAAGTTTAAAGGTTCAGATGTTGGGTTCCCATAATTTGCATCTTTCTGGTTTTTTTGCGAAATACTGTACATATCAGTATCAAGAAGGGCAGCCGTTGCATTGGCATTTTCTGTACTTCGAAATCCTTCTTTCTTGAACCGAGGGTCCAAAAGTGTGGTAAATCTAGGAATTGACCTCAATTCATAAGGGGCCAATCTTTTCTGCACTGACGCTGCCAGATTTGTACAAAAATTTTTCCCATCTTCTGTTGCCAATACAGTTAGAGAATGGTTCAGGAAATTTTGAATTCCGAAGGTTATTGGTATTATCAGTGATGTGGTCACATAGGTATTTCCTGCAATAATAAAAAATATGTAAATGACTAAGTACACGTGTTCAAATTTTCAAGAATGACATATTTTGTTTATTTAAAACAATACATACCTGAGATTTTTTTAGTCGCCTCTTGAAAACAACTTAGGACTTTCTCAATATCTGCCAAAATTGTCAGGTCATCAACTGTGAGAGGTTGAGGAGCTTTCCGCAGTTTTAATAGAGCACGACCAAGAGCATCGTTAGTTTGTAATACCCTCTGAATCATAAAGAATGTACTATTCCAACGGGTCTGGACCTCTTGAATAAGCTTGAGGGGTTCTTTGACATTCTGTTCCTTTTTAAACATGTCCATTGCTAAAGGGCTACTTTTAAAAAACGTCACAATATCCTTTACTTTCTTCAGAATGTCCTGAACCAGCTTGAGGTTGTCCTGCACTACCAAATTAAGAGTGTGCGCATAGCAGGGTAAATGTTTGATCTTCAGTAGAGTACACATTTTGATCATGTTGGCTGCGTTGTCTGTTACTATACAGGTAAATTTACTACTTATCTGCCATTCCTCAAAAATATCTGTCATAGTAGCTGCAAGATTTTCTGACGTATGATTTATACCATTTGGTAGAGGTTTTGTTGATAATACACGTGATTTTAAATTAAAATGTTCATCCACATAGTGACAGGTGACTGTAAGATATGATTCTGTCGCAACAGATGTCCATGAATCTGTGGTTATTGCAACAAAGTCAATTTCACATAGTTCATTTTTTAATTTTGTGTATTTTTCTAAATACGCTTCTTTGAGAATATTACCCAGTATATAAGGACTTGGCAGTTTATATCTGGGATCTAATAAAGCAATTAACTTTTTGAAACCTGCATCATTAACAATTGTAAAAGGTTGAAAATCTAAAGTTATCATGTCCAGTACTGCCTTGTCCAAATGTTTCTTCCTTTGGGATGTATCATCGTAATATACACCTCGCTTAATAAAATGATCCATGGATGCGATACTCGAACGTGCAGAGGAAGAAGTACTATTAGAATTAGAACTATCACCAGCGCTGGCATTAACACTATCAACAGAAGTGAGATTTTCACTAGTATTTTCACTCAAGATTGAATGAAATCTTTTTAAATGATCACTTAAATTACTTGTGTTTCCACTAGTCTTATACTCTTTCCCGCATGTAATGCATTTTGCAAGTTTTCGATCACTTGATCTTTTGAAATACTTCCAAACAATAGAGTACTTCCTTCGTTTATTCTTGGGTTTAGTGGTCAAATCTTCACTATCTGCACTTGCACCAGCGGTAACGGTTTCAACTTGAATTACGCTAGAATCATCAGATCCTGAACTTGTTTCTAAAAAATATGTTTGTAAATAAATACAGAGAAAAGCTAGTTTAGGTAAGCTACTTTTTACAAACTTTAGAAACTATACCCATATACTAGGTTTATATTTATACAAACATACCTTTATTATTTTTTGTCCCAGATCGAACAATGAATTTCTCTATTTCCAATAATTTTCCTTAAATATTTTTTAAACAGAGTGATCTGCTCACTTTATATAGTATATAATATATAGGTATAAACTGTAAATATAAATGTTAAATGTAGATTGTTTGTGTTTCCGTTACGAAACAAAAGACAAATGACAAATGACAATTCATATTAATGTCACGTGACAGTTGACAGAACAAACGAAAGTCAAAAGTCCCACAGTCCCACAGAACATATACGTCCCCAGATTTCGGCGCGAAATTCAAGCAGTTCTTGGACTATTTGCATGTCGCTAAGATAAGCGCGCGTATGAGTTTGGGTGTGGCTCCACCTGCAGTTACTCTATGATATTTGCTATTAATACTCACAAGATTAAGTTGTTTTTTGTGGAAACTTCAATCCCAGGCGAAAAATAAAACTATCGGAAACTATCGCGATAATTATAAAAAGTATCGATATTATTCGATAGTCAGAACTATCGATTGTTATCGATAGGGCTATCGATGGTTTTAAACCTCTGAGACACATCGCGAGACAGAGGGTTTTGAATCGTCGCCGTAGCAACAGGTCTCCGTCGTCCGTATCTCGCATGGTAAATTATTAAAGCGTTGAGTCAGGTGTGATACCTGGAGAAAGATTATTCCGTGTCGCTATAGAGTAGCGAGGAGGCCGTGTATTGGCCTGGTGGTAATAAGGAGTAACGGTATAGGAGGACTGTGTTCTGGAAAGGGTGTTAATTTACAAGGTTAGTTTGCAGAAGTATAACTTGTAATTGGTTAAACTGACTGTGTGTTATTAATGCTGTTCTACGTGAAGTATTAACAGCGGAGTTAGGATTTCACGTGTAGATAGAGTTTATTGGATTTAGTGGTGACTAAATGGTCACGATTGCCCATCTAAGGGAGATCTAAGTAAGGTGAATAATTATGCCGTACTGTAGTGGAATTAGGGTGTTTTAGCGAATCAAAGCGTACTATACAGGGTGAACTACGATCGCTTGGAGGGACGTACGTCCTCTGGGAAATCATAGATTTATTCTGGAGGGTATGCACTCGCTAAACTAGGTGGTTAATTAGTTAAAGTGTCCAGCCTAGGTAAGGGCCAAGCTGGTCACGTTTCGTACCCATTTAAGGGAAACGGGAGCACGGACAGTGCTGAGGTAGGGTAGGATTTAGTGTGCCCGACGCCGTGTGCTGTATTGGTGCGACTATGTTTGCTTTGAGGGACGGAAAAGTCCTCGGAGGAAGCAGAGATCAATCCAGAATGGTGTGCAATCGCTGGAGGGCATTGTAGGCGAGTTAGAGTGTTCCATATTAGGTAACGAATTACCTAGTGGTATTCATTAGCGAGTTAGGGTCGTGAAAGCGTGGGAACCGTTTGTTTGCTCCCGTCACGGATCTATTCTCCATTTGAGGTCTGGGGTTTCCTGCTTTACGCTTGCCGTGCTTTGTTATGCTTTGTTTGCTGTGTTAATGCTAGCCGCCCGCTTAATTGGCATTAATTATTGTGCATATTATTTTAGGTGAATATCACTGTGTTTTTAAATAGTACACATTTGTGGTATCAATTGTAAAAGAATGTCTTGCCAGAGATAACGCTATCTGAATTGAGATATGTGTCTCGATATTCGCATGATTTGTAACGAATTTTTAGTTTTAATTATTTGATTGATTTTTATTGTTGCCGATTTCATTTTTGTAAATATCTTGAATGTTATTAGATAGCTTTTATGTAACTAGTTGCGTTTCACTGTACTGCCTGTAGGTATTTGTACCAGTGTAAATGTGTGAGGGCTAGAATCCTGTGACGGATTGCGACTAGCGTAGGCATATCGTAGTCGATAGTTGCCTGTTTAGAATATTTCTGCTTCCAACTTTATATGTTAGGGAAAACAGCCATTATTCGGGAGTAAGGGATTAAAACCCACTTACTCCTAGAGAACTCTACGGGACAGAATAACTTACGACCCCTGGCTATAGTTTTCATCTCCACTCGAGTTACCCTGGGACAAGGCTGTTATGAAACAGTAACTTTGTGGTGTTCTACGAGGGCCTTAGCAGAAGTCCTCACGGGGATCTGACCCCGTCCTATTCAATAGGGATAAAAGATGGCGCCCGAGGATAGTTTAATTTAAAACGTTTAAGTCACGCCCGAATGACGAATTGGCAATTTATCCGTCAGGCCATCTGCTGAGCCGGAGTTCATCACAAGCTTATTTATATCAAAATGTTAAAGAAACATATGCGAGGATACACAGAAAATTGCTGAATTGATACGAAAATTAAAATCCAGTTAAATTTCTAGACGTCAATATGGGGTCGACATCATTTCTAGGCTGCCGGAAACTAGGTTTCTGGTAGGTAGCATGTAAGTTAAAATAATCTAACGGAAACCGATAGAGCAAAGTCTACAAAAGCTAGTGTCAAGCGTTAAGGGGATTGAAGTTACAATAAAAATTCGCAAGATAAACTGATAACCACAAAAGGTTAAAAAGGTAATATTAGCATATTTAATGAACTAAGTCCCACAGCTATGACACACAAAGGAGCAAAATAACAAGCTGTGTGTGTGTATGTGTCCAGAAAAAGGGATGGCTTTGGAAGGCTATCGATCACCCACAAACTTTTATAATTGTTAGTTGTTTTACTTGGTTCAGACTTGCATCAGGAAAAAGGCTGAGGAAAAAAGGTGGAAGGAGATCCTTAGATGTTCTTTACAAATTTAAAAAAAAACTATACAGTGCAGTCAGTTTATTATATTATTATACAAATTTGGGGCGTGGATTTACATCATAGAAAGTTAACTATGTACTGAAATTTAGATCTGTATGTTGTAAGAAAAAAAAGTTATAGGTGTTTAAAGAACAAATGGGATGCCACTGATGACCAGAGAAACGCACAAAAAACAAAATATTTTGTGTGGATAACAAAATTAATTGTATATTACAGAAAATAAGATTAAGTTTTTTTTGGCGCAAATAGGACAAGAAATGACAAAAGTATTAATTTGAAAATTTTATAGTTTCTCCTCTTAAAACGTCAAAATCGCGATTTGAAACATCAAAATTGGTAACATTTAGGTGAGGAACTTGAAATAAATACGGGTTATGTAAAAAAATGTTGAAAGGAGACTGCTCTGCAAACTCTTAATTTTCAGCTACAACCGTCATTGCCCTTCATTTTACTAAAATGTTTCCAGAAAATTCATTTTAAATAGACCCTTTCTCTGAGGCATTGGCAGTAGTTTTAGTTAACTTGATGGTTTAACGGTCTATAATGTTTGGCAAATTTTTTTGCAAAAAATTCGTGTCCGCGACTTTTCAATTTTAAAAAGATTTCTTCAATGAGTGTAAACTAGGCCTCCTAGAATCCATATCCGGGTTTATTTTCAGTTTTTTATCTGTTTACATATATACCGGGTGATGCATTTCTACGGTAAACCTCAATATAATTGTTATTATATAAGATACGGGAAAAAATTTTATACGTTAATTATAGGATGTCTTGAGCTACAACTTATAAAAATATTTTGACAATCAGAGACTGGCCCATAAGGCGTTGGTGATACCTACAATTTTTTTTCGCACATCCCTTATATTATTGCATTTTTGAATTTTTATCGAAATATGATGCATGTTTGTAAGAAAAAAAACTAGACGCAGCAAGTGCTCTTTGGTAGCGATTTTTCATTAAATGCTTGCAATTTCAATAACGTAATTTGCTATTAACCTAAGGTTTGTTGGCTAGGAAACCAGTTTTCTCGGGAACATTTTAAGTTTATTTTCGGAAAATGTTTGCATATTTTCAAACAATAAGTTATTTTGATTATATATGATACATTCGTTCTACTATATATGTTATTCCGGTAACCAAATTGATGCCTGCTTGCATTAAAGACATATTTGCTGTTAAAAATATTTTTGTGAAAATTCACTTCCTTAACGCACCTGCTGCGTTCAGACTTTTATAATACAAACCCGCATACCACATTTGGTTGCCATTATATACTTTGTTATTTTCAGTGATATAAAAATGTTATCAAAATCGGCCAATTATTTATTGAGTTTGCCCATGTGACAATATTTCACTTGGAGATCTCAATCATATATTTTTCCCCTGTCGAAGAAACATATGCGAGGATACACAGAAAATTGCAGAATTGATACGAAAATTAAAATCCAGTTAAATTTCTAAACGTCAATATGGGGTCGACATCATTTCTAGGCTGTCGGAAACTAGGTTTCTGGTAGGTAGCATCTAAGTTGAAGTGAAAATTCACTTCTATAACACACTTGCTGCGTCCATACTTTTATAATACAAACCCGCATACCACATTTGGTTGCCATTATATACTTTGTTATTTCCGGCGATATAAAAATTTTATCAAAATCGGCCAATTATTTTTTGAGTTTGCCCATGTGACAATACTTCACTAGAGATCTCAATCATATATTTTTCTCCTGTCACTTAAACTATCACCCAAGACAATGTTTACTAGGGTTTCTTGTAGGAAAAGGCATACGTTCACCTACGAACATTGCAAGTTTACTTAATACAAACGATAGAGCTATATGTACAACTGGTGTAGTTTGTAAAAGATTCCAAACTAACAATGTAGTGTAAAACTGTTCTCATTTTATTTGTAACTTATTTTATCCAAAGAGGGGAAAATAAGGATCGAGGTTGTCAACTTGTATGAATACATTGTTCCAGATAATATATATTGGCAAAAAGTAAATTAAGGCGTAGAGTTATTTATTGTATGAGTTGATGTTTTTTTTAATTTAAGTTCCTAGTGTTTTTCCATTCGGTTTTACCTCCTGACCGTGGCACAGTCTTATTTGTTTTGTAGAGTATCGAAGGTTCTGGCGGGTCCCTATATATATATATATATATATATATATATATATATATATATATATATATATATATATATATATATATATATATATATATATATATATAAAATGATAAATAAATGAATGTGTAAAACAAATATAATGTAATATAGATATAATTTTACTTATGTATGATTCATTTTGTAAGACATAAACTGCTAGCTTCTAGCTGCTTGATCCACTAAATTGGCGCTCTGCTTACATCTCGTCTAATGCAACAGTTTGTGGCTAGTGGACCTAGCTTCCGAGGCCATACAGTAATCACCACACGCACACATTTTTTTAAGTTATGGATGTGACACACACATACACAAACACATATTAATATATATATATATATATATATATATATATATATATATATATATATATATATATATATATATATATATATATATATATATATATATATATATATATACATATAAATCGGAACTGACCCCAGATATGTGTTCTAGTCGTCCTATTTCGCCCTCATTTTACGAAATTTGAATATTTTCAAGTTGGGAAGAATAAACTATGGTTTTAGGTGACACCAGAGGTGAAAGTCTAAAGGATATAAATCAGCCAATATTCTTATCAAATATGGCAACCTATGAGTGGATGTTGTGTGCCAAATGGGGTTTGTCTATCTCAATTTCATCACAAAAGATGGAAAATAATACATTTTTTTCAAATTTTCCACACTCTGTATCTCAGAAACAACAGGGTTTGGACATATATTTATAGGACCTTTTTTGATTATTTTGAGGTTCCCGATTATATATGTGTATGTATGTATGCGTATATATTTTAAAAAATTGCTAATTTATTTCTCACTAACCTAACAGTTATAAAATATTGAAGGTTTCCCTAGCGCAGGAACAAATTAACTGTGACCAGGGCCAGAGCCGTGCATTTTCAGAGCACGCGCCACACATACGCACATTTAAGTATTCATGGAAAAATAACATTCTTGCATGCGACTTAAGCGAAAGTAGTGCCAGAAATAATAAAAATAGAATAAAACAACCATACAATCAACATAATTTATTCACAATCGATTTTTAACATATAATTTAATTAATTTTTTGACAAATAATCTAGGTCCATCACTTTTTTCCATATCCCCTGAAAAACAACATTTAAATTATAACTTGATATTAACTAAGTATTGTCAAAATGAATGAACGTTTTAAAAGTTACACGAAAGACTATTTTTCTGGACATGGAGTTACAATTGTTGTCAAGCAAGTCAGGTCAGGTCAACGACAGAAACAAGAGAGATCGTTAGAACAGATTATAATTTGTTACCTACCCCCCATATGCTCCAGCCGAGGACGAGGATTGTGATTTTGCCCAGGATCCACTGCTACCTCCTCCATATCCTCCTCCATTTCCACCACCCCCTCCACCACATACAGAACAGGAGCTACCACCACCACCACCACCATATCCACCTTTGCCACCATATCCACCAGGCGAACGACGCTTGCGAACAAGTTCTTTACCGGGATTCAGCTCCTTTTCTGTCTATAAGTTGAAAAAAAGTTATCAGGCACTATAAGTAATGAAATAAAATATAACGGCCGATCGCGCTCCAAGCAATTCTAAACATATTGTCGACCAATATGAGATATGTATTTGGTAAATAGATAACAATGAGTGAAAATTGGAACCTGTGATGAGCACTGATAGGTACAATTTGGAGAATCCAATTCATCAGTTTATTCATCCCTCTGATGATGCTAATTTTGTTAGCGAAACGATCGTCAGGCCTAAAAGTGTATTGTGATGAATTGAGTTCTCCAGATTGTACTTGAATATATCACATAAAAACTCCATATCACATAAAAACTTAAAATAAAACTCTGGACGCAGCAAGTGCGTTATGGTAGTGAATTTTCATAAAAATGTTTTTAATAGCAAATATGTTGTTTTAGAAAGCAGGCATCAAATTTGGTTACCAGTATATTCTATATAATAGAAACAATGTGCCATGTTTCATCAAAATAACATTATTGTTTGAAAATGTACAAAAATGTCCGAAAGTAAACTTAAATTGTTCCCGAAAAAACTGGTTTCCTGGTCAAACTTATAGGTTAATGACAAATTGATTCAAATTTGAAGCATTTAATGAAAATTCGCTACCATAACGCACTTGCTGTGTCCCGAATTTCTTTTCTTACAAAAATGTATTATATTTCGATGGAAAATGCAAAAATGCAATAACATAGGGCGTATTCGATACACAAAAAAGAAAATTTGAATCACCAACGACTTATCGGCCAGCCTGTATTTGTGGAAATATTTTTTAAGATGTAGCTCAAGACACCCTATAATTAATGTATACAACTTTTTTTCGTAACTTGCATAATAACGGATATATTGAGCTTTAATGATTTTTTACGAAAATTCGACAAAAATGATATACCATTAAACGATAAACTCTATAGCCAACACTACTGCTAAAGCATCAGAGAAAGGGTCTATTTAAAATGAATTTTCTGGGAATATTTTAGTAAAATAAAGGACAATGACGATTGAAACTAAGAGTTCAGGCTTTGTAAAACATTATTCTTGAGACATTTTCCTTCCATAGATCATATTAGTTTCAGGTTCATTGCCTAAATATTACCAATTTTGACGCTTTAAATCGCGATTTTGACGTTTTGAGGAAAACCCAAATTTTTTTTTTTTTTAAATGCCTGTAACTTTTTGTCCTCTGACCTACAGAGCTAAATTTTGGTAGGTAGCTTACCTATATATATATATATATATATATATATATATATATATATATATATATATATATAATGATATATATATATATATATATATATATATATATATATATATATATATATATATAGGTACATATATTACATATAATGATATAAGCCCCTGTACCAAATTCCGTTGCCCTTACTTTGTTAATTCCGGAGTTATAAATTTTTTTCAAATGAAAACTCAAAATTTTCCAGGAAAACCTCATCCGATTTTCCTGACTAACAAACTTATCCGAGCCATTTACAAAAGAAAGGTACATGCCAAATTTTATTAAAATCGGCCCATCATTTTTAGAGTTATCGGTGTGATATATATATATATATATATATATATATATATATATATATATATATATATATATATATATATATAAACATATAAAAATTGAAACTGACCCCGGATATGGGTTCTAGGGGTCCTAGTTCGCGCTCATTAGCAAAAAAAAATTCAAAATTATAAAGTCAGGATGTCCCCATTAGTGAATTTTTCTACGAAAATTCACTAAAAGAAAAGAGGCTAAACAATAGCGCACAGGAAATTATTAGTGGAATATGCAAAAAACAAATATGTGGTTTGCGAAATATGTAAAATCAAATTTTGTAACTGAATTTTATATTGTTAAATCCAGTTACCACATCTGGCGGCAGTTTTAATTTAACATTCTATGTACAGACTTGGCTCTTATTATTTAGCAAATCGTTAACTTCAATAAAAGAACAAATATAATTGTCAACTTTAAAAAAAATCCCGTTGCATTCAAACAGAAAAAACCTTAAATGAACTTTTAATTTTTTAAGCTCAATGATGTAGCGAGAGTAGATAGAGTTGCGAAGATACTGAATCTGTAGAGGAAAAATAGTTTATATATAGGCATACACAAATATTTATACCTGGATTTGTAAAGTTGTGTTTTAAAAGTTATCTAATGTATCAATTTTAGTGAATTTTCGTAGAAAAAATTCACTAACGCGGAGATCCCGAATTTTGAATGTAAAAAAAAATTTGCAAATGAGCGCGAACTAGGACCCGTAGAACCCATATCCGGGGTCAGTTTCAATTTTCATATGTTTATATATATATATATATATATATATATATATATATATATATATATATATATATATATATATATATATATATATATCACACCGATAACTCAAAAATAATGGGCCGATTGTGATGAACTTTTGCATGTGCCTTCCTTTTGTAAATGGCTGGGATAAGTTCGTTAGTCAGGAAAATCGGACGAGGTTTTCTGGGAAAATTTTGAATTTTTATCCAAAAAAAATTTATCCGGAATTAACAAAGTAAGGGCAACGAAATTTGTTACGCGGGTTTATATGTAAGCTACCTACCAAAATTTAGCTTTGTAAGTTAAAGTACAAAAAAGTTACAGGCATTTAAGGAAAAATAAATTTGGCTTTTCCTCAAAACGTCAAAGTCGCGATTTAAAACGTCAAAATTGGTAATATTTAAGCAATGAACCTGAAACTAATATGATCCATGGAAGGAAAATGAAAGAGTAATGTTTTACAAAGCCTGAACTCTTAGTTTCAATCATCATTGTTCTTCATTTTACTAAAATATTCCCAGAAAATTCATTTCAAATAGACCCTTCCTCTGATGCTTTAGCATTAGTGTTGGTTATAGAGGTTATCGTTTAATGGTATATGAATTTTGTCGAATATTCGTAAAAAATTATTAAAGCTGTATATATCCGTTATTATGCAAGTTACGAAAAAAAGTTGTATACATTAATTATAGGGTGTCTTAAGCTACATCTTAAAAAATATTTCCACAATTACAGCGTGGCCCATAAGTCGTTGGTGATTCAAATTTTCTTTTTTTTTTTTTTTTAATCGAACACGCCCTATGTTATTGCATTTTTGCATTTTCCATCGCAATATAATACATCTTTGTAAGAAAAGAAATTCGACACGCAGCAAGTGCGTTATGGTAGCAAATTTTCATTAAACGCTTCAAATTTGAATTAATTTGCTATGAACCTATAAGGTTGACCAAAAAACCAGTTTATTCGGGAACAATTTAAATTTACTTTCGGAAATTTTGTACATTTACAAACAATAAAGTTATTTTGATGAAACATGGCACATTGTTTCTAATATATAGATTATACTGGTAACCAAATTTGATGCCTGCTTTCTTAAAAAACATATTTGCTATTAAAAACATTTGTATGAAAATTCACTACAATAACGCACTTGCTGCGTCCAGAGTTTTAAGTATTAGTATCCTCCATGTCCTCCGTGTGAGTGCGTTGTGATACAGTTTTTTCTTTCCAAAAGTCTCCAAGAGACCAGTGGTATCTCATGGTCAAACCTATGGAGGGCAGGGGCGGCTGGTAGGTTGTCTCACACCTTATAAACATATACAATTTCGGGACGCAGCAAGTGCGTTATAATGCTGAATTTTCATAAGAATTTTACACTATTAGTATGGCATATTACTAAAATTAATACGTAAAAAAAAACAGACGTCGAAGATCGGCTATAGAGGTCCTAATACAAGTTCATTTGAGGATTTTCTATCTTTCCATTGTTATACAAAATATTCAAATCTTGTATTCTAGCCCCTTCTGAGAAAAATCTTTGAATGCTCAAAACAAAACAAAATGTACTGAATCTAGGTACTTTAAGTCTCTTTAAAAAGAAACTTGTATTACAAATTTCATTAAAGGCACAAATGCTTTCCAGAGGAAAATTTAATACATGTTTAGAAAAGGGATGTATTTACCAAACTATAAACGTGGCAAGTATTTTTCCTTTTTAATCGCCTGGATGATTTCGTTTTAGTCAACCTAAATGAACCGGTTTTTCCTACATTAAAAAAGTTTTTTAAAACAAATTCTATTAGTGAATTTTCTTAATAAAATTTACTAATATTAACAATAAAAAATGTCTGCTGAAATGGTTACGTTATCTAACTTGCAATAGAACCTCTCTGGTAAGAGAGGGGTAAGAACGTGTGCCTCTGAACCGAAGGGTACTGAGTTCGATCGCAGGGTACCCCTTTCACTTTTTCAGTACAAACTGTAAAATTAATATCAACCGAGGTTCTGGCATTGTATTTGAGCAAGTTGAATGTCTGCACGTTCCGCCCTTCGGAGGGGCGTAAAGCCATCGGTCTAGTGTCCATGCGATGTTGGGCACGTTAAAGATCCCTACTCTGCTTAGAGAAAGGCAGGGGTTCGGCAAAATTTCCAGGATAGTGAGGTGAAACTGCTCCCTGGCGTCGGTGATTGGCCATAGTCGCGGAAATAGACCGACGTTAAAGAAACAAAACGCACACACACACATCTAACTTGTGCTACTTTCTGTGAGCTTCATTTTATATAAGAATCCATTATAGTGAACTAAGCCCTGATTTCTTCGGTGATTCAGTTTAATGGTTTTTTTTCACACAGCAAGTGAAAACGAACAAAATATTCTTACTCCTGAATTCCAAATTACTTATAATTCACAACAGAGGTGTATTTACATCATTTCTAGCTGCATTTAATGTCTCATTCCAGTTACTTTAATGCGTTAAAAAATATAGCGTATTCAAACAAATTTGTGTATATTTTTTTGGGGAAAATATGTCCGTTATAGTTGATTTGCGAGTCCGCGGTTGTAACGAAGTAAAGACATGTTCAATTTTCGTTTTGTTTTTCGAATAATTAAAGAACTAAAAACGACACCGCAAATTTTCTTCAGATAATTGATCACCATAGGAACGCGCAACTTTGCCCTAATTTAACCACCACCGTATCTCTTACGGTTTACAAGATCCTGATGGTGAGGCTTGAATTTGGGATAGCCTAGGGATGGGCACATTTCTTAAAACATCGATGTTAACATCGATGTTTAACATCGAAACCTACTATCGATGGTAGGAAAAACATCGGCTGAAAAACATCGATGTTGGGAAACATCGATGTTTTCAAAATAATTGTGAATTTACCAATTCTATAATTATATGTTCTTTCGAGAAAAAAAATAGTTTGTAGTTTTGTAGGCATTAGAAAATGGAAACATATTCCGATGCAGATTATGGCAGGTGCAAGTAATACAAAAAATAAGTGGTAACAAAAATAAATAAATGTTTATTGTACTGCAGTAAAATAAGAAAGAATGTGTAAAACAAAAATAGAAAAACTTAACTTCTAATGACTTTAATAATAAAAAGTAAACTTCAAATTTAATTCTAAACTGTTCATAACCCTGTTTAATATATATATATATATATATATATATATATATATATATATATATATATATATATATATATATATAATATATAATTCACCAATATTAGTGATAATACTGATAATCTCACCATACAGTTTTATATACTCCAGTAATCTCTGTCAATGGACTGAAGGAATCATATTTTGCCCAAGTGTTCTCCAGTTAAACGGTTTCTTTCTTGCGTTGCTGTCTGTCCCGCTTTGGAAAAAAAATTCTGCCGGTGCAGAAGTCACCACTATGGACAAGAATTTTTTCGCGACAGGGTATAAATGGGGACATACATTTTTATTATCTGACCACTATTTCAGTGGATTCTCGGTAAGATTAATTAGATGATTCTTTAAATACAAAGACATTTCGCTTAATTGTTCTTTCTCTTGTGAAGCACTCTTTTGAACTAACTGAGAATAATGCGCCCATATATTGCCCTTTGGAGTAACTATAATTATGTTAAAATTTTTACCAAACATCATTGTGACAATCTAGCTTACTTACCTGTGTCCTGTTTATTATTTGTCGTTTCACTTTCTATTATTTCGCGATTGTGGTCATCATCTTCTTGCGTTTCTGCTAACAGTGATAACTGTTGTATTAGATCAACTGCTGCTGCAACATTATGAGGACTCTTAAAATAAATCTTTTTGAACCTCGGATCCAGCAAGATAGCCACGGCTAATTGTTGGACTTGTTCAACAGCAGAAAATCGTTTCCTACATTCTTGGAGAAGTGCTTCTTTTAGTGAAATACCTAAGATGTCGTTTACATCACATTCAATGTGTGAAACTTCTTTTTCCAAATTATACGTGAGATGGATTACAAGACTCGAACTAATATACTTTTGACCACAAATTTCTGTTGTTACTGCTTCTAACGTCTTTAGAAGTTCAATGATTTTATTCAGTTCAAAAACTTCCTTGGCTGTAACCATTGTGGGGGCAGAAGGATGTCTGTTCACTATGGTATTTATGTATTCCCGCAGTTCAAGAAAACGATTAATCATGTAGTATGTGGAATTCCAGCGGGTGGACACCTCTTGTATAATTTTTTTTCAGGTTTATGGTCGCTTGTTTGCGCCTTCCGTAATTCATCAGCAGCTACTACTGAATGCCTAAACCACGTTACAATTGTTTTAATATAGATATAACTGATCACAATTCCGAAATAGATTTTATAGCTCTGTCAGCAACTAAATTTATTTGATGAGCGAAGCAATGAGTGTACCTTTTTTTGGAAAACGTTTCCTCAATAGCTTTTGTCATATTGGCCGCTCCATCCGTAACAACAGTAGTAACTTTAGTTTCTAGCATACCCCATTCCTCACATATACGTTTTAACACTCCTGAAATGTATTAGGCTGTATGCCGTTCATCTAAAAGATATACACCTAAGTCAACAGAATTTATGGAATTGTTATCTCCAAAGTGCATAGTAACACCAATAAAACGTCTACATTGCATATCTGTCCATATATCTGTCGTCAAACAATAGCAAGACAATTTTTTTAATTTGCAAACGATATGCATTTGCAACAGGATTTGTGGGATACGTAACGATGTTTCGATGATTACAAGTAACATCGATGTTAAAAATATAACATCGAAATTACAACATCGATGTTTTAAACATCGATGTTCAATGGAAAACATCGATATTCCAAAAACATCGATGTTAGGTGCCCATCCCTAGACTAGCCTGTATAAGTGTATAATAAAATAAGTATTAAATACCTTATATCAAGTATTCACAATAAAATTTTTAGTCATAAAGGTTTGAGGACGTACTTATTCCAAACTATTCCTGGACTTTTCATATATGGTCAACTTAACAAATATGCCCCATGCAGACCTTTTTTAAAATCGACGTAACAATTTTTTGAAACATTTTTTAGCGATTTTTTTTTCGCTCTGTACATGTTATATCTTATCATAAAATAGGTTCTGTTCCTGATTTGCGCCTGGTTTATTCACAAGGAAAAATATATCTTAAGGTCAGCATATTGTATTCACCTACATTCTCGTGGTGTGCTTTCAAATCATATTAGAAAATCCTAACAGTGGAGGCTTCTCATAAATCACCTTATACATTTTATAGAAGAATTAAACCCTAAAATTGAGAACATTATTACTTTCTGTAACATTAATTTCAAATACTAAAAGAAAACTACCTTTAGGTAAGATACGACATAACTTTTCATATGTTACGTCAGCGTACGTCAGGAGCATGATTATTATTGTTATTATTGGCAAACAGCCTGATTACCTAAGCATAATTCAAATAGGCAATCGGATGCCGGCAATAATGAATGGGAATGGTAACATATTACATTGCACATTGTGCCTTCCAAATCTAGATATGCTAATTGATTCTAATCTAATTGATCATTTCAATTGATGCCATGGATTACTCGCATATTTCTAAATGTGTCTTGACAAGCGAGCGAATTTTGGGCATTGGCAATACTTAATTTCTGAGAAATTATTTTGTCTCTTATCCAGAAATAAGAAAAAAGCCTGGACGCAGCAAGTGCGTTATGGTAGTGAATTTTCATAGAAATGATCTGGCACAAAATATTTTATTATAACTTTTTTCTTCTTGTAACATAGGTACATGCCAATTTAACAAAATCGGCCCATTATTTTTTTGAGTTATCGGTGTGATACATACATACATATATATATATATATATATATATATATATATATATATATATATATATATATATATATATATATATATATATATATATATATATATATATATATATATATATATATATAACAGGTTTTCCCGGAAAATTTTGTGTTTTCTTTTAAAAAAGTATGTCTTCGGAAATAACAAAGTAAGTGCAACCAAATTTGGTGCGCGGGTTTATGTCGTTATAGGTAAATTACGTTCCAAAATTTAGTTCCGTACGTTAAAAGACAAAAAAGTTATCGGCATTTAAAAAAATATAAATTGGGGTTTTCCTCAAAACGTCAAAGTCGCGATTTTAAACCTCAAAATTGGCAACATTTAGGCAAATAACCTGAAACTAATACGGACTATGGAAAGAAAATGTCTCAAGAAGAATGTTTTACAAACCCTGAAGTCTTAGTTTCAACCGTCACTGTCCTTCATTTTACTAAAATGTTTCCAGAAAATTCATTTCAAATAGACCCTTTCCCTGATGCTTTGGCAGTAGTCTTAGCTATATTTATCGTTTAATGGGATTTAATTTTTGTCGAATTTTCGTGAAAAATCAATAAAGTTCAATGTATCCGTTATTATACAAGATACCAAAAAATTTTATACATTAATTATAGGGTCTCTTGAGCTACATCTTAAAAAATATTTTTACAATCACATGGTGGCCCATAAGTCGTTGGTGATATATTTTTTCTTTTTTTTTTTTTTTTTCATCGAGCACGCCTTATGTTATTGCATTTTTCCATCGAAATATAATGCATGTTTGTAAGAAAAGAAATTCGGGACGCAGCAAGTGCGTTATGGTAAAGAATTTTTATTAAATGCTTCAAATTTGAATAGCTCACTTTTCTATTAACTTATAAGGTTGACCAAGAAACCAGGTTTTTCGGAAACACTTCAAAATTACTTTCCGAAATTTTTGTACATTTTCAAACAATAAAGTTATGTTGATGAAACATGGCACATTGTTTCTACTATATAGGTTTTATTAGTAACCGAATTTGATTGTTGATTTCTTAAAAAAAACACATATTTGATATTAAAAACATTTTTAAGAAAATTCACTACAATAACGCACTTGCTGCGTCCAGACTTTTTAATTATTCGACAAAAAAACGAAATTTTCAATTTTCGTTTTTTTTTTTTTTTTGTTTTCAAGCGAATACCGAAAGAACTAGACTTTTTTAACTATGACATTGTTCGAACACTTTTTTATGGGCAATCTAAATCTGTCATGATATTTTTGAGGGCGTTCTTGATGCAAGAGTTACAATATTTTACTTTGATTTTCTTATAGGCGCCATATTGAATTTTTACATTTTTGAAAAGTATTTTTTTCTGATTACAATGATATATCACACGATAGGATTACATCTTACTTGCTATCAAAATTTGGGAAAAATCGTTTTTGCGAAGAGTGCTTTGGTTTCTGCTCGCTTCTCAAAAACTCTCCACACTCGTCTAAAAAAAAGGTGCGTTCACCCCGTTTTCTATATGTTTAGACACTTTTTACGCCGCAATAGCAAAAAAACATTAAAATCTCTTTCACCGATACATTTACTCACTTATTGACGATGTGGAAATAGTAATCAATACTGATAACGATTTCCTTCATTCATAAGAACGAAAATTAAATCCATTTAGCACCTACCTGTTGTAGTACTAGCTTTTAGTCAACTGCTCTAATTCTAGTACCATACTTCTTTGGTTTTCCAAATGAACCATATCCTTTTAGATTACGATCCAGTCTATTACAATAAGAATAGTGTGGTTGTCGCCTTTCCGGATATTCATTCAAATAGTTCTCACTAGTAATTCTAGAGTTCCTATTATTTTGGTAATACATTTTTATCATTTGTAAACCTCATGATTTTTGAATACAGTCCACAGAGAACATTTCCCAAAAAAATTCTTTCTCTGGAGAGTGCTTTTGAAGGGACGCAATAAATTTGCTTAAGAATATAAATAATGACAGTTCAGCCAAACTTCGATGTTTTTAGTATTTCTGTATGTACAGTCTTTTCCAAAGTACTCTTCACAGAAATGTTTTTTCAAATTTTTATAGCAGGTGAGATGTAATCCTATCGTATGATATATCATTGTAATCAGAAAAATAAAACTTTTTGAAAATAAAAAGTATAACATTGCGCTCATAAGAAAAATCAAAGCAAAGTATTGTAACTCTTCATCAAGAACGCATGATGGTGATAATATGATGACAGATTTAGATTGCCCATAAAAAAGTGTCATAACAATGTCATTGTTAAAAAAGTCTAGTTTTTTCGGTATTCGCTTAAAAACAAAAAAGACTGGACGCATCAAGTGCGTTGTGGTAGTGAATTTGCATAAAAATATTTTTAATAGCAAATATGTGTTTTTTTAAAGAAAGCATGAATCAAATTTGGTTACCAGTATTACCTATATAGTAGAAACAATGTACCATATTTCATGAAAATAACTTGATTGTTTGAAAGCGTTTTTTTTTTTAATAAACTTAAAATGGTACGGAAAAATTAGTTTCCCGGCCAACGAACCTTATAGGTTAATAGCAAACTGAGCTATTCAAATTTGAAGCATTTAATAAAAATTCACTACCATAACGCACTTGTTGCGTCCCGAATTTCTGTTCTTACAAACATGCATTATTATTTTGTGGTAAAAATTCAATACATTAAAGATCAGCTCAGAACTCGTACGGACTGGGGGACTTCGACTATCTAATTAAAGCCAAGCATTGTTTAATCTATTTGAACTGAGCCGATTTTCCTAAAAATTCGCTACAATAACGCACTTGCTGCGTCCCGAATATTTCTTTTCTCTTTCGCCAATGTTATGTATTACGTACAGTAAAGCCTAGCTTAACATGCTGAAATGCCCCAATACCGCAAAGCATTTGAATTTGTGTAAACTCAAATCCTTATTTAGAGGCACACACCTAATAAATAGTGTTTTTGTGAAATAGGTATTTGTATATATTAAAAGTTCTGTATTATGGGAAAAGGTACTGAAATTTACCTAAAAGAAGAAAAATTTAATAAAATGATTATTTAAACAAACATGTAACTTGTTTTCAGCCGGTCACCCATCCAATTCCTGACCGCGCCCGTAGTTGCTTAACTTCAGTGATCGAGCCGATGTACTCAACGCGTTATTGCTTTTGCCTGTTTGAAATTATTTATTTTAGAGATCTTAGTGAACCGCTGCATTTACTGAAAATTACTGCCAAATCGTCAAAGAATAGGTCTATTTGAAATGAATTTTCTGCAAATATTTTAGTAAAACGAAGGACAACTATGGTTGAAGCTGTAACTTAAGGCTTTGTAAAATACATTTTTTTTTGAAATTTGCTTTACATATACCGTCTTTGTTTCAGGTTCTCCGTCTAAAATAGGCAAATTTTGGCGTTTCAAATCGCGACTCTGGCATTTAAAGAAGAAAAACTATAAAATTTTCAAAGTAATTTTTCTGTTATTTCTTGACCTTTTGTATATAAAAAAACCTAATCTTTCTCTGTATTATACAATAGATCTTGTTATCCACAAAAAATTTTTGGTTTTGTGCATTTCTCTGGTCATCAGTGACACCCAAAATATTTTTAAACGTCTATAATTTTTTTTGTTTTCAACCTAAAGATCGAAATTTGGGCATGTAGTGTAAGTTTAATAGCATAAACCTAAGTGCCAAATTTGGTTGCCATAGCTTTGTTATTTTCGGAGATACAAAAATTTTCCGATAGAAAACCCAACGAACCTATCCAAGCCAGTTACAAAAGGAAGGCACGTACCAAATGTCATCAAAATCAGTCCATTAGTTTTTGAGTTATCGGTACGATATATATATATATATATATATATATATATATATATATATATATATATATATATATATATATAAACACGGATCTCGTCATTAGTGAATTTTTTTTCAGAAAATTCACTAAAAACCAAAATGTAAAATTTCCGCTTTTTTCTAATAATTAAAAAACTAAAAATGGCACCTTAAATTTTCTCTCAGATAATTGATCCCCATAGAAACGCGCAAGTTTTTCGCAATTTAACCATCCTCGTGTCTCTTACAGTTTACAAGATCCCAATGGTGAGGCTCGAATTGGAAGTGCCCTGTATAGTTTGGTATGTTCATTATATAAATAATGTTTTTTATTATTTACATGACTCACAAATATAAATGTTTTTGTCTTCCTTCGTTAGACCAATACAAAGTTCGTGAACATACTATGCGCAGACGAAACATAGACGCATGTCAGATATTTCATTCATCTGACATAGTGCATAAAACCAATCTTGCTTATCTGTTTTTTTTTTATATTATGTGGTGGGCATATTGCTGCATACCAAATAACATTAGGTTGTGTGTTTTTGGAAGTAATAGGCTGTAACTGGATTATTTTCTACCACATTCTGAGCTAGAATACCCATGTATGCGACACAAAATATAACCTATCGATCAAATGAGTATCACTGACACTATGATAAAACCTGGTGAATATTGTAAATACACCACAGCACACACAATGTCCATAACAGTACTCGGAAGAAGACACCTAGTGGCAATATAACCAAACTATTTGTAATACTAGTACTGCAGATCAGATTGTGGTTGGATCAGTATTTACAATTGTGATAGTTAACTAGGCCAGTCTAAAAGAAATAACACTCGGTATATAAGCTAGTATAAACTAACATTGAAAATAAAATACACGTTATATTAGCGAGCTTAAAATTTGACAAGTTTTTCTTCAGTTAACTCTTGAACTTGGGAACCTCTGTGGTTCATGGGTAAGAACGTGTGCCTCTGAACCGAAGGGTACTGGGTTCGATCCCAGGGTACTCCTTTCACTTTTTCAGTACAAACTGTAAAATTAACATCAACCGAGGTTCTGGCATTGTATTTGAGCAAGTTAAATGTCTGCACGTTCCGCCCTTCGGAGGGTGCGTAAAGCCGTCGGTCCCGTGTTCATGCGATGTTGGGCACGTTAAAGATACCTACCCTCCTTACAGAAAGGCAGGGGTTCGGCAACATTTCCAGGATAGTGAGGTGAAACTGCTTCCTGGCGTCGGTGATTGGCCATAGTCGCGGAAATAGGCCGACGTTAAAAAAACAAAACACACACAACTCTAGAACTTGATTTTATAAAAAGAGTAACTTGTTATGCTTAACTAAATTTTGAATCGGTGTATGGGAAATATCTTATATCTTGCGCATGTGTCACTTATCAGATAATGGGAGTGTGGCCCATCAGAATATAACGTTTTAATGGCTTCAGTTCCTACCGTTTTTCTATGTTCTCGTTTTGTTAAGTATATAACGATTGTGCTTGACAGAAATTTACCACTAAGTCACGCACTTATGGATGGGATCTTTCTCATAAAATCTTTCACATTTCAATTACTTTATTTGCCATTATCGTAAATACAAATTATTTTTTTGGCAAAAACTGTCGACTGTGCTAAAGCATTTGTCCAGGGAGACACCTTCATAATTACATTAAAACCGGTTAGTTGTATTTTAGATTATCGGTCGCGTATATATATATATATATATATATATATATATATATATATATATATATATATATATATATATATATATATATATATATCAGAGGATGAATGCAAAAGAAATCATTCATTCATCCTCTGATTTCTTCAAATCTTGTGATATTCCTGCCTTCCTGTTTTACGCAGCTTCTATTTGGTATCCTGAAGACAATGGATGAAAAGCCAAACTTTGACAACATTTCATATAGCATCTTTCTGTAATTGAGACAGGAAATTTGTCTAAACCCCTGAAGATGGCACGATAATGTGTTGAAACGCGTAGGGTTTTAAGAATAAATCAGTTTGTCTGGTAGTAAAAGCCTTTAGTTTCCTTTAATCATTATAGGGATTAGTTAAAAAAATTCACTTGTCTTTGTTTGCAAATTTTCATGCAAAGTTATATCGTGGCGGGTGAGGTTCGTTGGCCAGGAAAATCGGACCAGTTTTTAGGGAACATTTTAAGGTTATTTCTGGAAAACTTTTCTACTTTTCAAACAGTAACGTTATTTTGATCAAACATGGTACATTGTTTTTACTATATAGGTTAAACCAGTAATTAAATTTGATGTCCGCTTTCATTAAAAAAATATATTTGCTATTTAAAACATTTTAATGAAAATTCACTACCGTAACGCACTTACTGCCTCCAGGAATAAATTATAATTCTTACTAATAAACCAAATTCACTTACTGTTTGTTCCTCAGTTAGTTTCTCCTCGCCTATCAATATATTTAATTTGGACTCATCATTTTTACTGGTAACTTCGTTATCATTTTTTTCATGATAAGCCCGTAAAGATGGTGGCGCAATTAGGTATAGAATTCCAAAAGGTAATAATTTTGCTTCTTTCCCCACAGGTTTTTCGTCCACTGCAGGGGACGCAGAGGTTAGACCACATATGCCTAACAGTAAAACTACAATTAACTTCCCACACATATTTCTTCAAAGCGCCAATTTGCAAAACTGGGAAATCAATTTCACTCCACTGCTTTTATACAAAAACACCGTGAATAATTAATTAGCAAAAGCAATCAAAAGGTTTACTTTGTATTTTGTAAATAAGAAATTGTGTAATATTAGAAAAGGATGCTAGATATTACCATATCCATAACGTCATAAAGTGGTTTGAGTATAGTCTTTTGAACTTTTTTATTTGTGAGAAAAGATATAGTGAATCACCACTACACTAATGGAAAAATTAGGTATTAGATATACCAATTAATTACCTAAAAAAAATTTTCATCTGGAAGCTGTTTACAATTTAAGATTAACATCAGTATGTAAATTATAATTGTCTAGAAGAAAAAGGTAGCTTAGGTTGTTTTTGTTATTGTTAAACAGACCAATATCGACGGTAAAACCAAAGCGAATGCCGGTACTGCGCATTATGTGGAACAATATTTATTTAAAGAATGAAACAATAGCTGTTTAACAGATTCTAATAAGTATCTGGCTCACTATTGAATAAGTCTGGACGCAGCAAGTGCGTTATGGTAGTAAATTTTCACAGACATGATCTGGCACTAAATTTTTTTTTTCAAGAAAATACTTATAACTTTTTTTGTGTGTGATAGAGATCTTCATTTTTGGTACATGGTTCATTATTTATAACGTAAACCACAATTTTTTCCAGAAAACCTAGTCAGATTTTCCTGGCAGACGAACTTACAACTTACAAAAGGAAGGTACCTGCCAAATTTCAAATTTCATATATATATATATATATATATATATATATATATATATATATATATATATAGATATAGGGTGGCGCATTGAAAACGAAACAGACCGATTTGCGTCCAAATTATTTTTTTAAGAAACGCTGAAACACGTCAATTTTAATATTGAAGGCGCCATGTTTTGACATAAAACTCAACTTTGTCACATCAACCACTTAAAGGTGGTGATAAAAACCTTTATATTTTAAATAAGGAACATGGGTCGAGTGTTACAACATTTGAAAGCTCTTTCTTTTCTAAATTCAGCACGCTAATTTTTTGGAAGTTTTATCAACTCGTTTAAAAATTATTCACAGTTGAAGATGCAAAAACGCATTTCACTCATTCCGATAAAAAATGTGCTGATAATCAATGTTTTGTTGGTTTGTAAACAAAAAATTGGCTATCAGAACATTTCTCATCAGAATGAGAGAAATGCGGTTTATTATTTCTACCGAAAATTAATTTCACAATGGTGTATTCTGTAGAAGAAAGAGTTGAAATAATTACTCTTTTTTTTCAAAAACGATGACTGTGCCAACCGTACCGCAAATTTGTTTAATGAACGACATCCGAACAGACATGTTAACAGAAAATATATTTTGCAGTTAGTTGCAAAGTTTCGACAAAGTGGTTCAGTAGCCACCAAAAAACGGGATCCTGAACGTGCATTTTCGGTTAGAAATGAGACTACTGAGATTAAAGTTTTAGGACAAATTGCTGCAGACCCAACTTTGAGCACGAGAAAATTGGCCACTGTTTCAAACATCAAAAGAAGAACTATTCAGCGAATATTGAAGCATCATAAATTTCACCCGTATAAAATTCATCTTGTACAACAACTGAATGAAGATGATTTTGCTCGGCAGCTGGGGTTTTGTGAAGTTATGACTGCACGAATAGCTGACAACGGGAACTTTCTGTTCGATATCTGTTTTTCAGACGAGTGTACGTTTTTATTAAACTCTACAGTCAATCGTCATAATTGTCGTTATTGGGCAGATAATAATACAAGAATTTTTCACGAAGTCCACACTCAAACTCCACAGAAATTGAATGTCTGGACTGGCATTTTTGGAGGCCGTTTAATCGGACCAATTTTTCTTGATGGCAATTTGAGTGGTGAAACGTAATTGTAGTTACTAGAAGATATCGTTTACCCTCTACTAATTGACATTGTTGAAAATGATGATCGTTATCAAGAAAATCAATTAGTGTTTTAACAAGATGGAGCTCCTCCGCATTTTTCACAACGTGTTAGGGAGTTTATGAACAGAGAGTTTCCAGGACACTGGATTGGGCGTAGAGGTGCTATTGAGTGGCCTCCTAGATCACCGGATTTAACTTCTTTAGAGTTCTTTCTATGGGGCCATTTAAATAGTAGAATTTACGCAACAGAACCGGAATCTCTGGAAGTATTACGACGACGGATTGTCGAAAAATGCCGTCTAATCACTCCACAAATGCTCCAGAATGTCAGAGCTCGTTTTGGACAAAATTTGTACTTTTGTGTGGAAGCTGGTGGTCAACAATTTGGACACTTACTTAACTGAATAAATATTTTTAAACGTTTGGTTTTGTTTTTTAGTTTTTTTAACGAAAAATTAACTAATTAGAACATTGTTTATCACAATGAATGAAATACGTTCTTGCAACTCCAACTGTGAATAATTTTTTAACGAGTTGATGAAACTTCCAAAAAGATTAGTGTGCTGAATTCAGAAAAGAAAGAGCTTTCAAATGATGTAACACTCGACTCATGTTCCCTATTTAAAATATAAGGGTTGTTATCACCACCCTTAATGGGTTGATGTGACAAAGTTGGGTTTTATGTCAAAACATGCCCCCTCAATATTAAAATTGACCTGTTTCAGCATTTCTTAAAAAAAATTTCTCTGGACGCAAATCGGTCTGCTTCGTTTTCAATGCGCCACCCTGTATATATATATATATATATATATATATATATATATATATATATATATATATATATATATATACATATATATATATATATATATATATATATATATATATATATATATATATATATATATATATATATATATATTGTGCTGAGAATTGCAAAGGCCATATAAAGTTATAAAAACAAAAATGAAAACCCTTACGGAAACTACTATGATAATGTTAAATTCTGATTATTGATTAAAAAAATTGGGTGACCAGATTAGTAATGGGGGGTAGTAGTAGTACCACTGGTCAGTAGTAAGTAAAATACTTACGGTTTACACGTAATGCATATGGGTTATCTGTATATTGTATACATATCCACATCGTTCGACATATTTTACTGTACACTAAAACAGAAAACAAAATAATAACATTAAAATACAAGCACATTCACTATTATTGTTAGTCAGTGTTATTTGGAGAAGCAATGAAAGATATATAGCCATAATTTGTTGAAATGATCATTAAATGAGTCTTTAAAAAGTATAACTAGCAATTTGGAAAATATCTCAGTTAAAGTGAAATTAAAAGAGCCAAAAATCTATATGTAGATAGATTGAAATATTAAGCATGAAATACATACCAAAGAATTATGTTATAAAATCAATTACCTGAAGGTAATGAACAAAACAAACCCCTGTATGATGTTTTCAATATGTAAATTTAGTTTTATTTATGTGAACAATGAACTGAAATGTACCCATATATGTGTCTGTGTTTGTAAAAACAATGAACTGGAAGTTACTAAAAACAGTGTTTAATGTTCTGGAACTTTTAAATCAAGATTACAGCATAAAATGAATTAATGTTAGAAAATTATTGTTGGTTATGTTATGTAGAAATAAGGTTAGGTCAGATGTCAATTTTAAGAATAGAATATTCAACTTACTCGACGGTTCAAAGGTGAATAGCTGTCAAACATATATTAATTAATTGGAAGAGAGAATGCTCTGACCAGAGAGGAAACACCAAATGTTAGATGAATTTGGGCAACATTTCCGCTTTTGTTATGATTTATTGTTGGTTGTTGATGAAATTCAGATGCCAGAGAGCGTTATTCTTGCTTCCCATTTAAAAATAAAATATTTTAAAGTATAAATTGTGCAAGGAAAGTTCAATTTGCCGCTAAAACAAAGAAGAGACGTTACATCAAGTTTTTAACGTAAGAAAGTACGAGATAAGCAGTAAATATATCAAGAATACTTACATTTGAGGATACCCACTACCATTAGCGAGGAAGCCAAGGTTAGAGATTTATTTTGTTTAATGTATATCAGCTCAACAAGACAAATATTTCAATAAAAAGACAGCCCATTCTGTCAAATATCATTTTAAGCAAATGTGTTTATGGGAAACTAAGATTTAAATGCATAAAATAGGAATCTTATAGGATAATTTAACCATAGTTCAACATTGCGAATACAGAGGGAGTGCAGGTCAAGGATCCATATTTATTAATCAGAACATTTGAATGACAGCCGAAAATTCGGGTACTAAGATTAATCATTGTAAATTGATAATATTAGTTTGACAAATTATAACAACGGATCCGTTTAGATTTTAAATTTGAAATTGTGCCAATAAAATTTGTTTACGAATTTTGAAACATAATTCTTTGAAACAAAATAAGATAAAATAAGGTGACTATAAATATTTGCAGGCTATTTTTTTCCCTATTTTAGCAGAACTCACCACTGAGATAGCGTAAGTATATTAAAATATTTGAATACAATTTATTTGACATAGTTATATATATAGTAGAAGGATAGGCAACCCAAATAACCCTGAGATAGCTTAAATCACAAATAATACAAGAGCCATAAAACATTTTATTCAGATAAAGTTTCACATTATAAAATATACAGAGTCACCCATAACACATGGTGTAATATCATTATCATTTTTAAATATTATTTTTCCATATAAAATAAATAGAAATATAAAAACATTGAATTAACATATTAATAAAATATAATAATATAAATATAAAAATAAAATTCAAGCCAATTATATAATTGACGCCCAACAGTGGGGCATTATAATATAAAATATAAAATAAAATATATAATAAAATTAAAGACAATTGGAATAATTGGCGCACAACAGTGTGGCAATTAACATTAAAAATAATATAAATATAATAATAAAATTCAAGCCAATTAGAATAATTGGCGCCGCAACGTTCGGGCACAGCAAAAATAGGGGAAACTAGCCATAACGTCCAGGCACAACAAAACAGGGGAGCAAACTGCAACATCTGGGCACAGGAATTCTTAACATTGGTAGAGCCAGACCTGAAAAACAAAAATTTAATTACTGACCATCCTAAATAAAGAAATTTAAACATAAAAATGTCGCAACAAAAACAAACCTTAGGACCAAAAACACAGAAAAAAATGACAAGCATGGAACAAAATTTATTGCAACAAATGGCAAGTATGTTTCGACGAAATATGGAAAGTATGAATAAAATGGAAGAAAGTATAAATAATAAAATGGCGGAGCAAGAGAGAAGTATAAAGGAAAGTATAAATGAAAACGTGAATAAAAAATTGCAGAAACAAGAAGAAAATCTGAGTGAAAAATTGGCAAAGCAAGAAGATATGAAAAATCTAGAAGGATTTATACAGAATGTAACAACAGAAATCAAAATGGATATGAATAAATTACAAGAAAATGGTACTATATTGTATAGAAACATTCAAGATCTCAGAGAAGAAACGAAAGAAAATATAGAAAAACTCAAGCAAGATATGGAAAACAGGATGGCAGGGAAAATAGAAGAGAGTGAGAAATATCTCATGGAGGAAATGAACAGGAAGCAAAGCACCTTGGAAAAGGAAAATGAAGGGGTAATTATAAAAATAGGAAGTGATGTGGACGAGGAAAAACAGAAATGTCAACGAAATTGCCAGAAAATAGAAACCGAAATGAATATAGTATGCAAGAAAATAATGGAGAAAATGATAGAGAGAGGAAACGTAAAAAGTCGGCAGATAACAAGTGAAAGAAAGATGCGCAAACGAAAAAGAGAGAGATATGAAACTGAAATGGAAGAGAGATTAAGAGAAACGAATGGAAAACTGAAGAATTTAAGAGAAGAAACAGATATAAACCTGAAGTTGGAGAATAAAGGGAATAAAAACGTGCGAACACTCGACCAATCCATTAATTACGTGCAAAGGCTTCCGATAAGTATAAATAGAGAAGGAAACCGACAAGAAAGCAAAAATTGGGGAGATAATAAAAATAATGACAAGCAAAAACTTAATAAGAATAATCGACATGGCGAAAGTAGAAAAAACTACCGGGAAAATGATCAGTATCAAAACAGGGATAAAAACAGAAATGATCAAGGAAATTACGAAAAATTAAAACAGTAATAGACCAAGATCAAGTCTATAAACTGAACTAAAAGTTTTTCGGATAAATAACCATTCAAAATTCAAAATTTTAAACAAATAGTAAGTGGAACAGACGAAACAATAAAATAACCTAAACGACTTGTATGAATTTAAATAAAGGAAATTAATCCACCAATAAAAAGACCAGGAGAGCAAGAATTTTGAATTAATTGAACAATTTCGAAAGAAAGAGACAAATAATTTTGAAAATCAAAAGGCCAGGAGGCAAAAGAAAGGAATAAGATATATGTATATATATAAAGGGGGCTGTGAGCACAAAAGAGAAGTAACGTATAGGGAAAACTCGAGGCATATAATAAGAAAAGTGAAATAAGAAAATGACAATGACGGTGAACGCAGAGAATCATATGAAGCAAGCAAAGAAAAAATATATATATAAGAAAATGGACAAGAAGATAAAATTTTGAAGAATTCTAAAGATATATGGTAGTGAATGAGGAAAAGAATTATAGTTGGAGTAGCGAAACCAGTATAAAGAAGAAAATAGGCCCAAGAGAGGTTCTGATGAATAAAATGAATAATGAATATGGAAATAAATATATGAAAATGAATTAATATAGAAATATAGTGTTAAAATGAAGAAATGTTAAAATAAAGAAGATTTAGGGGATAGAAGATAAGGTACAAATAAAAAAGGAAACCATGTAAGAAATAAATTGAGATATATATATATATATATATATATATATATATATATATATATATATATATATATATATATATATATATATATATATATATATATATATATACCAGATGGAGAAAATATTTATTAAAAAGCTGCTAATCCGAGAAAGTAAAGTTGAATAAAATAAAACGTCGTTGTACATTGATGAGAAGAAAAGTATGAACAAGAAGACCCGCGAAACCAAACGTGAAACTAGGAAAACCGTAAATAAAAGAATTTGTCAACAATACCAAGTGACATTACGATTTACAAGTATTCGTCATCCACAATCAAACATTTCTGAGAGATATATACAAGAACTTAACAAGTATTTGAGGATAATGGTACACAGCGATCACCGAGAGTGGCAAGATAAGCTAAATATAATAGAAGAATTACTTAATAATAGTCCACATACAATGACTGGACAATCACCGATTTATCTATTCAGAGGTGCCATGCCTGAAAGAAAATGGCTCCAACAAAATAGTAAAACCTACGAAGAAGTAGTAAAAATGGTCAACAAATTAAATGAGAGACGTGCAGAGAAATGTGCAAAAAGGTTTTTGAAAAAGAAATCTAAGAAATCGACATTTAAAAGAGGAGATTTAGTAATCATAAGGGCATTGCGAACCTCGAACTATAAGAAAAATATCAGTGCCAAGTTAATGATGCCATTTGAGGGTCCATTCGAGATCACAACAGAAAACCCAGTTAATAGTTGTGAAATCAAAGACCCAATCACAGGAAAAATTAGAGGAATATTTAATATACAAGATATATTCCACTTCTATCAATAACAATGAAAATAAAATATCAGCACGTATGTAAATTTTGCCTCCATTACTTTAGAGAATCGAAATAATGTATGCAAAATTGGGGGGTGTTGTGCTGAGAATTGCAAAGGCCATATAAAGTTATAAAAACAAAAATGAAAACCCTTACGGAAACTACTATGATAATGTTAAATTCTGATTATTGATTAAAAAAATTGGGTGACCAGATTAGTAATGGGGGGTAGTAGTAGTACCACTGATCAGTAGTAAGTAAAATACTTACGGTTTACACGTAATGCATATGGGTTATCTGTATATTGTATACATATCCACATCGTTCGACATATTTTACTGTACACTAAAACAGAAAACAAAATAATAACATTAAAATACAAGCACATTCGCTATTATTGTTAGTCAGTGTTATTTGGAGAAGCAATGAAAGACATATAGCCATAATTTGTTGAAATGATCATTAAATGAGTCTTTAAAAAGTATAACTAGCAATTTGGAAAATATCTCAGTTAAAGTGAAATTAAAAGAGCCAAAAATCTATATGTAGATAGATTGAAATATTAAGCATGAAATACATACCAAAGAATTATGTTATAAAATCAATTACCTGAAGGTAATGAACAAAACAAACCCCTGTATGATGTTTTCAATATGTAAATTTAGTTTTATTTATGTGAACAATGAACTGAAATGTACCCATATATGTGTCTGTGTTTGTAAAAACAATGAACTGGAAGTTAGTAAAAACAGTGTTTAATGTTCTGGAACTTTTAAATCAAGATTACAGCATAAAATGAATTAATGTTAGAAAATTATTGTTGGTTATGTTATGTAGAAATAAGGTTAGGTCAGATGTCAATTTTAAGAATAGAATATTCAACTTACTCGACGGTTCAAAGGTGAATAGCTGTCAAACATATTATATTAATTAATTGGAAGAGAGAATGCTCTGACCAGAGAGGAAACACCAAATGTTAGATGAATTTGGGCAACATTTCCGCTTTTGTTATGATTTATTGTTGGTTGTTGATGAAATTCAGATGCCAGAGAGCATCAGTCTTGCTTCCCATTTAAAAATAAAATATTTTAAAGTATAAATTGTGCAAGGAAAGTTCAATTTGCCGCTAAAACAAAGAAGAGACGTTACATCAAGTTTTTAACGTAAGAAAGTACGAGATAAGCAGTAAATATATCAAGAATACTTACATTTGAGGATACCCACTACCATTAGCGAGGAAGCCAAGGTTAGAGATTTATTTTGTTTAATGTATATCAGCTCAACAAGACAAATATTTCAATAAAAAGACAGCCCATTCTGTCAAATATCATTTTAAGCAAATGTGTTTATGGGAAACTAAGATTTAAATGCATAAAATAGAAATCTTATAGGATAATTTAACCATAGTTCAACATTGCGAATACAGAGGGAGTGCAGGTCAAGGATCCATATTTATTAATCAGAACATTTGAATGACAGCCGAAAATTCGAGTACTAAGATTAATCATTGTAAATTGATAATATTAGTTTGACAAATTATAACAACGGATCCGTTTAGATTTTAAATTTGAAATTGTGCCAATAAAATTTGTTTACGAATTTTGAAACATAATTCTTTGAAACAAAGTAAGATAAAATAAGGTGACTATAAATATTTGCAGGCTATTTTTTTCCCTATTTTAGCAGAACTCACCACTGAGATAGCGTAAGTATATTAAAATATTTGAATACAATTTATTTGACATAGTTATATATATAGTAGAAGGATAGGCAACCCAAATAACCCTGAGATAGCTTAAATCACAAATAATACAAGAGTCATAAAACATTTTATTCAGATAAAGTTTCACATTATAAAATATACAGAGTCACCCATAACACATGGTGTAATATCATTATCATTTTTAATATCACTTTTCCATATAAATAAAATAAAAATTAATACCTAATATCAGTAAATATAATATAAAATTAAAGCCAATAATAGTATAATATATATATATATATATATATATATATATATATATATATATATATATATATATATATATATATATATATATATACAAACATATAAAAATTGAAACTGACCCCGGATATGGGTTCTGTGAGCCTTAGTTCGCGCTCAATCGGAAACATTTTTTCAACATTCAAAAGTCAGTATCTCTTCATTAATGAGTTTCTTCTACGAAAGTTTACTAAAAAGAATCTATTGTAATTTAGCACTCAAAGTGATTCCTTTTTTAATTTATAGGGCCCCCTATTAAATCTTTCTCCTGCATATCTCTCCTACAAATACATAATGAGAATATTAAAATTCAATTGTTTTTTGTCACACACATACCTATAGCTTTTTGTAAGACTAGATGCATTCTCGCAACAATTAGAACCGTAGACCGGTTTCGCTCTCATTAGAGCTCTTCAGTACGGCATACTAATTGCAGCAAAAATGCACCAAAAATAACACGGCTATCGTATAGCCAGTCTTAAAACACTAAGTGAGTAGCGAACGTGTCGCCACCTAGTTCGGAACCAAGTACTTGTTGCCACGCCCGCTCCAAATAATACAGAGTATTAAAAATAGAGACGGTATACAACTAACTAACAATTTAAAAAATTGTTAGCCCTGGCCCATTTCTACCCCAATATAGGGACAAAGTATGTAAGACTAGATGCATTCTCGCAACAATTAGAACCGTAGACCGGTTTCGCTCTCATTAGAGCTCTTCAGTACGGCATACTAATTGCAGCAAAAATGCACCAAAAATAACACGGCTATCGTATAGCCAATCTTAAAACACTAAGTGAGTAGCGAACGTGTCGCCGCCTAGTTCGGAACCAAGTACTTGTTGCCACGCCCGCTCCAAATAATACAGAGTATTAAAAATAGAGACGGTATACAACTAACTAACAATTTAAAAAATTGTTAGCCCTGGCCCATTTCTACCCCAATATAGGGACAAAGTATGTAAGACTAGATGCATTCTCGCAACAATTAGAACCGTAGACCGGTTTCGCTCTCATTAGAGCTCTTCAGTACGGCATACTAATTGCAGCAAAAATGCACCAAAAATAACACGGCTATCGTATAGCCAGTCTTAAAACACTAAGTGAGTAGCGAACGTGTCGCCACCTAGTTCGGAACCAAGTACTTGTTGCCACGCCCGCTCCAAATAATACAGAGTATTAAAAATAGAGACGGTATACAACTAACTAACAATTTAAAAAATTGTTAGCCCTGGCCCATTTCTACCCCAATATAGGGACAAAGTATGTAAGACTAGATGCATTCTCGCAACAATTAGAACCGTAGACCGGTTTCGCTCTCATTAGAGCTCTTCAGTACGGCATACTAATTGCAGCAAAAATGCACCAAAAATAACACGGCTATCGTATAGCCAGTCTTAAAACACTAAGTGAGTAGCGAACGTGTCGCCACCTAGTTCGGAACCAAGTACTTGTTGCCACGCCCGCTCCAAATAATACAGAGTATTAAAAATAGAGACGGTATACAACTAACTAACAATTTAAAAAATTGTTAGCCCTGGCCCATTTCTACCCCAATATAGGGACAAAGTATGTAAGACTAGATGCATTCTCGCAACAATTAGAACCGTAGACCGGTTTCGCTCTCATTAGAGCTCTTCAGTACGGCATACTAATTGCAGCAAAAATGCACCAAAAATAACACGGCTATCGTATAGCCAGTCTTAAAACACTAAGTGAGTAGCGAACGTGTCGCCACCTAGTTCGGAACCAAGTACTTGTTGCCACGCCCGCTCCAAATAATACAGAGTATTAAAAATAGAGACGGTATACAACTAACTAACAATTTAAAAAATTGTTAGCCCTGGCCCATTTCTACCCCAATATAGGGACAAAGTATGTAAGACTAGATGCATTCTCGCAACAATTAGAACCGTAGACCGGTTTCGATCTCATTAGAGCTCTTCAGTACGGCATACTAATTGCAGCAAAAATGCACCAAAAATAACACGGCTATCGTATAGCCAGTCTTAAAACACTAAGTGAGTAGCGAACGTGTCGCCACCTAGTTCGGAACCAAGTACTTGTTGCCACGCCCGCTCCAAATAATACAGAGTATTAAAAATAGAGACGGTATACAACTAACTAACAATTTAAAAAATTGTTAGCCCTGGCCCATTTCTACCCCAATATAGGGACAAAGTATGTAAGACTAGATGCATTCTCGCAACAATTAGAAAATACGATAGCCGTGTTATTTTTGGTGCATTTTTGCTGCAATTAGTATGCCGTACTGAAGAGCTCTAATGAGAGCGAAACCGGTCTACGGTTCTAATTGTTGCGAGAATGCATCTAGTCTTACATACTTTGTCCCTATATTGGGGTAGAAATGGGCCAGGGCTAACAATTTTTTAAATTGTTAGTTAGTTGTATACCGTCTCTATTTTTAATACTCTGTATTATTTGGAGCGGGCGTGGCAACAAGTACTTGGTTCCGAACTAGGTGGCGACACGTTCGCTACTCACTTAGTGTTTTAAGACTGGCTATACGATAGCCGTGTTATTTTTGGTGCATTTTTGCTGCAATTAGTATGCCGTAGTGAAGAGCTCTAATGAGAGCGAAACCGGTCTACGGTTCTAATTGTTGCGAGAATGCATCTAGTCTTACATACTTTGTCCCTATATTGGGGTAGAAATGGGCCAGGGCTAACAATTTTTTAAATTGTTAGTTAGTTGTATACCGTCTCTATTTTTAATACTCTGTATTATTTGGAGCGGGCGTGGCAACAAGTACTTGGTTCCGAACTAGGTGGCGACACGTTCGCTACTCACTTAGTGTTTTAAGACTGGCTATACGATAGCCGTGTTATTTTTGGTGCATTTTTGCTGCAATTAGTATGCCGTACTGAAGAGCTCTAATGAGAGCGAAACCGGTCTACGGTTCTAATTGTTGCGAGAATGCATCTAGTCTTACATACTTTGTCCCTATATTGGGGTAGAAATGGGCCAGGGCTAACAATTTTTTAAATTGTTAGTTAGTTGTATACCGTCTCTATTTTTAATACTCTGTATTATTTGGAGCGGGCGTGGCAACAAGTACTTGGTTCCGAACTAGGTGGCGACACGTTCGCTACTCACTTAGTGTTATAGCTTTTTGGTAAAACCTACCCACTTTATTATTTCAAATTAGACACTGTATTTTTTTAATTTGTCACTTAATTTTTAATTGATTAAAGTTAGTTACTTGAAGATTGGAACCTATAACGAGCACTGATAAGTACACTTTGGAGAACCCAGTTCACCACAAGACAATTTTCAAACCTGACGTTCGTTTCGCTAACAAAGTTAGCGCTATCAGAGGAAAAAACTGAAACTAGTACTTATGTATTAGTTGACCATCGCAAACGGCACTCTCTATTAAGGTATTTATTTATTTTATTTATTTATTAATCATACAGACAAACCCCTACTGTTCGGTCAAAAGTCCTTATAATTAAAATTATATTACCTGATTTCTAAAAGATTGCGTGTCGTTATAAAATATTCTTCCTGCGAGAGAGAGAGAGAGAGAGATAGGGAGACTGACTGATTATGAAGATAACAACTCGAAAAACGAACTACACAAAACTGAACATGTCTTATTTATGGAATATTTGTTATTTAAATTTTTAGCGACATAGTGTATATCTTCATATGCCTCTAATTGTCGCAATTGTCTGATACCTTTGATTACCTTGAGATTTTCCCTATCTGTGATTATATAGTGATTATTATCACAGATACTTTAAGCAATACATTATTTATCAATATGGCACGTCTCAGTTGCTTCAAATGCTCTATAAACCTAGCTTCAATATATCGATTAGTTTATATGATATTATCTCATACCTTTGATTACGTTGAGATTTTTCCTATCTGCATAGTGATTATTATTACAGATATTTTATATATATATATATATATATATATATATATATATATATATATATATATATATATATATATATATATATATATATATATAACGTCTAAAAGATACGTCACATATGGGTATTAAGGGGCCCAATGTGCAATCAGTTTAGGAAATATTCTCCAAATTCTGTAGCGACCCCTCATTAAAGGCCTTACCATTTGGTAAATCGTGACACACACACACCACACACGCTCACACACACGCGTACACGCGCCCACGTCCACATACACACGCGCGCGCATGGTTGCCATTTCAATATGTTTGTCTATAAATGTGGATTTCTCTAAGTCGAAATCACAAAAACTATTTATTTTAACGCTTGATCAACTAATAACACTTGGAGAACCCACATCACCGTAACACATTTTAAAATACCTAACGATCGTTTCTCTAACCAAGTTAGCGTTATCAGAGAATGAAAATATTCTAAATTCTAAATCAGAATATTTTCATCCTCTGATGACGCTAACTTGGTTAGCGAAACGATCGTTAGGTCTTTTAAAATGTATTGTGGTAATTTGGGTTTTCCAAGTGTGCTTGTCAGATCACAGGTTCCAATCTTCACTTAGTGAACTAATAACAGCAGATTACACACACACCCACACATACACATATATTCAATATATTGACATTGTCATTTTAAAACTTGGTATGTTTTACGCTACGTCTTTAAAATAAAAAAAAGATCGGGACGCAGCAAGTGCGATATGGTAGTGAATTTTTGTAAAATGCTTCAAGTTTGAATAACTAAATTTTGTATAAAGATAGAAAGTTGAATTTTGGTATGCAATAAGGTCTGTTTCAGGGCAAAATTTTTTTTGAAATGAAACTCCAATTTTTTCCTGAAAACCTTGTCGTGTTTTCCTGGCTAAGGAACTCATCCAAGCCATTAATGAAAGAGAGGTACTTGCCGAGTTTCATCGAAATCAGTAAATTATTTTTTGAGTTATTGGTTGGATACATATATATATATATATATATATATATATATATATATATATATATATATATATATATATATATATATATATATATATATATATATATATATATATATATATATATATATATATATATATATATATATAAACATATAAGAATTGAAACTGACCCCGGATATGGATTCTAGGGGTCCTAGTTCGCGCTCATTTGAAAAAAATTTTGCAAAGTCTCACCATCGATACCTCTCTATTAGTTTTTTTTTTAATTCACTAAAATTGAGGCATTACAATATATGTTTTTGACTTTTGAAAAAAGGTATAGATCAGGGGATCACGACTGTGATTTTTTAGTACGGATCTATTTTACTATTTTATGATAATCTAGTTCAATGCAAGTGATCATCAGACGCTATTCTCAGTAACCGCGAGTAGAGAATTACCAAAGCTATTGGGAAAAGGAGATCCCAATATGTCAGTCTTCCAAGAAGCAATTATAATCGCAGTGAGGATAAGGTCAAGGTGAAAATAAATAATGATTTATCTACTTTAAATTACAAACAATATATTAATTAACATTGAAACTTCAACTACACTGTAATTTACCTTGGAATTATTATGTATGTGATTAAGCATTGTAAATATTATTGTATATTTACATTATTTTAATAGTACCTAGTTTGTTTGCATAGGTATAATAGCCAAGGAAATACCTTTAATGTATTATGATTACCTAGCTAGATTGTTTTAATCAGGGTTTAAGTCTGGACACAGCAAGTACGTTGTGGTAGCGATTTTTTGTTAAAATGTTTTTAATGGCAAATATGTCTTGTTTTTAAAAGAAGGACATTTGGTTGGCAGTGTAACATATATAGGACTAACAATGTACCATATTTCATTAAACAAGCTTTGTTGTTTCAAAAAGTACAAACATTTTTCGACAATAATATTTAAAAGTTCCAGAAAAAACTGGTCCGATTTTCCTGGCCAACGAACCTCTTTCAGCTATTTACACACCTGCCAAGATATATATATTCACAAACAGCTTTGGGACCAAAAGTGAATTATTTTTTTATGAAAGTTTGCAAAAATTTCTTTTATACCGCATGGACACGGGACCGACGGCTTTACGCCCCCTCCGAAGGGCGGGTGTGCATATATTCAACTTGCTCAAATACAATGCCACAACCTCGGTTGATGTTAATGTTACAGTATGTACTGAAAAAGTGAAAGGAGAACCCTGGGATCGAACCCTTCGGTTCAGAGGCACACGTTCTTACAATTGAACCACCGAGGCTCTTGTAATGAAGGTACGCCGTTAGTTGTAAAAGTCGATTTGTTTGAAACATCATATTTTTATAGAAAATTTGATCTTCTAGAGATTTCTCACCTAAAGTTAAGGAAAATTCGAACCGTCCGGATTCATCCCCTTCTTCTAACTTTATATGGCTTTACCTTGTTCTACGTTGTGATTTGCTAATACGAGTCTCTTCGTAGCGCTTTCTTGGTAACTTGGGCTTTTCACGTAATTAATCCATTGCTTCCACAGTCTCTAAATCACCTCCATAAAAGTTTTGCTTCCTTTTTGTTATATTGTGTACAGCACTGTTAGTGACAAATTTTTTAGTCATCTAACTGTAGACCGCAAGTGTGTTCGGAAACTTCACATGAAATAGTCTGATAACCTCTGGGATAGATAATTTACCAATTCCGTAACACTGGATTAGGTAGATTCGTGTCGGTAGAGTAAGATTTTTCTTTATATTTCACAGTTAAATTCGGATCACGTTTAGAGCACAGCTACGACAATAATTACAATTAAAGATTCTTGATAACTGTGAAAACATTATTTTGTCCGTCTCTTTTCCATAGCACACTATTTGTTTTCAGAATTTCAAAATATCAAATTAGGCTTATGTTTTTTTTAAATTTTGCCCTCCTACTCATTTTTTCTTTCCGGTTTTCTTAATAACATCTTTTCGTATCTCCTATACAGGCTAATTCATAAGTGGTGACCAAAAATGAAACCCCATGTTCTTTGAACAATTTTATAGTGGGTATGTCCCATAAAAAAATTTCCTATAGTGCTGCATTAAAAAGATATAGGGTGTTGAAGTTCAATTTCAAAAAAAAAATCCCAATTTTTTAAAAAGTAGCACATATATTTTGCTGAAACTTCGCATGTCTAGGCTGTTATAGAAGGCGCGTATTCTACCATAACAATTGAATCGGCTAATCCAGCAGTGGTGCGCGTACCCACATGTCATTGGTTATCCCTCAAGAAAAAAACGGGTACGCCAATGATTTTTTTTTTTTATATTACTTTCATTCGTGAACAAAATGACTCTCTTGATAATTTTCTGACGACGCTTATTTTACGAGTAAACAATGAATCACGTAAGTGTTTTAGAGCACAGTTCATGATTTTTAACCAATCGTTGTTTGGTAGAAAATCGCAATGATACACTTTTATCAGGCTTATAGTAATTTATTTATTACAATAAATGTTCAAAAATGCCTCCATTGGCCTGAATGCACGCACGACATCTTTTTAATATGGAAAATTTAATGTCTTGAGGATTCATTGTTGCTTGAATACGACGAAAAACATTATTTATCAGTATTTGTTCACCGTAGACCAGTCGCTTAAAATCACTCAAGATAGAAGTCAAGTGGGTTTAAGTCCGGTGATCTTGCAGGCCAATGTATTGGTCCAGTTCTGCCAATCCACCTTTCATTATTCGAGTTTACGAAATGAACCGCGCAGAGTAGGTCGATGTGATATCTCTTCCAGTTTATAAGTACGTTTTTGTTGTGATTTTGCTTACAAATTATATGGAAATTGGTATGAACGGATGCAGAAAAGTGGCCATTTCAAAGCAGTAAAGTTTTGAATTAGAACAATAAGTGGTTGCGCAGTAATCAATTGTTTTACCAAAAAATTATTTGTCCTCTACACTAGGTTGAAAATTACAGCTCTCCCAAAACAACAAAATGGTATTGTCAAGATCTCAAGAATCTGAGTTAAGAAGTTTTGTAAAAGTCGAATTTACAAAGTGTTTGGAAGATATGAGCATATTTGAGAAAATAACAGAAAAAATAGTGGAGGCAGTGACATCGAAACTTGAACAGAAAGTTGAAGAAATGTTTTCTAATTTTAGAACGATGAAATTGAAAATAGATACTCTCGATAAAGAGAATGAAATATTAAAGCAGAAGGTAGATGACCTAGAACAAAAAGTCAATAATAGAAACATTCTAAGAATGTATGGATTGGAAGTACAAAAAGACAGCAGCACTTCTGATACGGTAATCCAGTTTTTAAAAGAAAAGATGGGTCTGGATTTTGGATGCGAAGTTGTTGATGTTTCCTACAAACTGAGACTGAACCAAAAAAATGGAAATGACAGTCCTTTGGTTGTAAAGTTCAAAAGTGATGAAATAGTAAATCAGGTACTGAGTAAAAGAAAACTTTTGAAACACTCTAATGTTTATATTGTGGAAGAACTAACCAAGAGAAGGTTAGATTTGTTAAACCGTGCAAAGCAAAAATATGGGAGAAGCAAAGTATGGGTTTGGAGGGGAAGTATTTACACAAGAAAAGATGGAGTAAGAATCGCGATAAAAGATTCAAGTGAGTTACAGGCTTAGAATAACAAGGTAGGAGGAAGAGACTATCAATAATGTAGTTGTTTTTTTTAAATATTTACATCTAATATTGGTAACTATAGAATTGTTAGTCTGTTAGTTTTTTTTACGTGCTTTATAAGTGCATTAAATTTTGTTTGTGTTTTTTTGTTCAATCTACATAATCGTTATATTTTATTTTGTACATAGGTATACTGTTTTCGGATTGCATTGTGGTAGTGGATAAATTAACGTAGGAAAAATTCTCCAATAAATTTTGAGATTTAAATTGGATTGATACGATAGAGCTATTTTGGATATCTTGCAACTAGTGGGAAGGAATTGTTTACCTTGTCAGTAAAACATTTTAAGTTATTTTGAAAGATAAATTTCACCGTATTTATTATCGTTTAATTATTTAGATAAGAGATTTAATATTTGTATATAGGTGCGTTAATTTAAATTTATACCTGTTTATTTTGATGGATTGCCCTGCGAACTAGCTATTAGGGGTAAACTTTCTGTATTGATATCCTATAATATACTTGAGGTTTGGTGTAGTTTGGTGCAGTTTCGTACCTTCGCGGGATGGGAGATGTGGCAGAATTAACTAATTTGTTAGATAATTATTGTAATGTGGAAGAACGACAGTGCTATAACACAGATGACTACATTAAGTTGATAAAAATAAGTAAATTAAAGTATAGTATTGTTAGCCTTAACATAAGAAGTTTAAAAAAAAATTATGATGAATTTATGATAATGTTGGAGGGATTGATGGGTGGGGGAATCATAGCAATTGTTTTAACCGAAACTTGGCAACTAGATAGTATAGATAATTTTGCTATACAGGGTTTTACAGGTTATTATAATGAGGCCTCATATAACCAAAATGACGGAGTGGTAGTTTTTGTGAGAGATGATATAGTAGTGTTAGATATGATAGTTACAGATATTACAGATGTGCGATTAATGAAGGTGTCTATGGATATAGACTCCATCTCAGTCAATATTGTTTGTGCTTATAGGTCACCCGCCACAAACGTAGCGTTATTTGTCGATGAACTGGACTCGTATCTACGTGCTGGTATTGCAGGGGATGTTAATATATTTGTAGGAGATGTAAATATTGACATCTCGGAAAAAAATTGTGACAAAGATCCGATGTCTTCACATTACATGGGCACTTTATATAGATATGGTTTTGTGCCTTATATTCGCTCTCCGACACGAATAACCGATACTACCGAAACATGTATTGATCACATATTTGTTAGAATAAATCCAACTATTCGTAACAAGAATAAAGTTTTTGAGTTGCAGTCTGCTAACCTTCATTCGCATATTACAGACCATAATGCTATTTTATTAAACTTTGGTCTTATTGGTTCCACTGAAAAAACTATGGCGAGACCTGGGGTGCTAAGGAGGATAGATTTTCATAACTTGCATGAGAGGCTGAGAAATGAAACCTGGCAATCTGTGTTTTTTGAATCATATGCACAATTGATTTTTGATAATTTTGTTGATATCCTAAATAAGCATATAGATAGCTCTACATACAGCATACAAGTTAAGTCAAATAACAGAAGAATAAAACCTGGGATAACTGCCGGGATTATAACAGCCATGAAACATAGAGGCGCCTTAAAGCAGAAATGGAATAGGGAAAAAACCGTAGAGTCGGAGGTAGCATTTAAACACTACAGAAATATGCTTACAAAACTGATAAGAGTGACACGTAATGACTATTATAAAAACTTGATTACGTCACACAGGGGAAATTACGGCAAGATTTGGAAAACTATTAATGAAATCACAAACAGTAATAAACGTTCTAATGTAGTGAAAACAATAATAACAGAAAAAGGGGGTGTTTTGACTTCGGCGAGGGATATTGCATTGGAATTTAACAATTATTTTGTTGAACTGGGAAAAGGTATATCTCAGAAAATTAAAAGGCGAAATATAGAAACTAGAGCAAACAAGCAATATGGAGATTCCTTTTTCTTGCATTCTGTGACGGAGAACGAAGTTATCGGCATAATCTCTTCGCTGAGGTCAGGCGCTGCCGCTGGAAGCGATGGTATTTCGGCCAATATGATAAAAAATTGTCATCTGTTTTTGGCTAAACCTTTGACGCATTTAATGAACACTATATTTCGGACAGCTATTATTCCATTGCAATTGAAAGAGTCTATAGTGCTTCCAGTTTATAAGTCAGGTGATCATAAAAACGTTTCAAACTACAGACCTATTAGTCTACTTAGTGTGTTTACAAAAATTTTTGAAAAACTATTAAATATCAGATTAAATGAATATTTGGATAAACATAGCATGTTGTCCAAAAGGCAATTTGGTTTCAGACGAGGACTATCCACTCAAGATGCATTGTATGAATTGACAAGTACTGTTCTCGGAAGCTTTAATAGCAATATGAAAACTCTAGCTGTGTTTTTGGACCTAAAAAAGGCTTTCGATACCGTTTGTCATAAAAAATTGTTGGCTAAACTAGAGTTGATTGGGATAAGAGGACATACGTTGTCACTTTTTGGTAGCTACCTTCATGAGAGAATCCAGCGTGTGAGAGTGGGTGACTGTGTGAGTGAGGGACGAGTGGTTACGTGTGGTGTACCACAGGGAAGTATATTGGGTCCAATATTGTTTTCTATTTATGTAAATGATATAATTGAAGACCTAACTTTGGACTGTATACCTATTGCTTATGCAGATGATACCGTTCTGGTGTTTGTGGGAAATCAATGGGAAAAATTGTTTGAAAGAGCGGAGACAACAATCAATCATGTGAAAGAGGTACTAGACAGTAACCTACTAGCGCTGAACCTAACAAAAACATCATATGTGGCTTTCTCACCGACAGCAGCCGGAAGACCATCCTCCAGTCTATCAATTAGTATACATGATGATTGCTGTAAACTGACTGAGTCTCACAGTGTCAAATATCTTGGTCTGCTGGTAGACAATAATTTAAAATGGCAAGAACATGCAGCGTATATGAATGCAAAGGTGAAAAAGATTATATACAAATTCTATACCCTGCGAAATATTTTAACAGAAAACCTAATACTGGTTTACAAGTCTCTCGTGGAGTCTTTTGTGGGGTATGGTATTATTTTCTGGGGTGCGTGCTATGAAAATGCATTAGCTGCGCTTCAAGTTACTCAAAATAGTATATTGAGAGTCATTCTTCATAGGGATTCTAGGTCTAGTACGAACTTTCTTTATAGTAACGACTATATTAAACTACTCGATATAAGAGGAATGTTTATATTAAATGTACTAAAACATATGCATCATCATTTTCGGGCAATAAATGTGGTGGACCACACATATGGCACAAGTTGTAGAATAGGTGAAAACTTGACTATTCCACCGGTAAATAGGAGCGTTTATAAAAGATCGGTTTTATTTTGGGGTCCAAAGTTATATAATCAATTACCAGCAAATTTGAGGATTTTATCTAAATCTAAATTTTAAAAAGAAATTTTTAGCTTTGTTATTTTGAAACAGGTCGAACTGAAAGCAATGTTAAAGTAGAGAGCAGTATGATAGTTGAGTGGTATGGAGAAAGTGGAGTGGATGTGTTGCCTGGACAAGGTGCAGGGAAAGTAAGTGTGTGCTGTGTGGGAGTGTGCTGTCGTGAGTGCGTGTCTGTGTGCATATGTGTGTGTAAATATAATATGCATGCGTGGAGAAATGGGTGGGTGAGTACTATGATGTGTATGAACATTTTGGTTGTGGGTGGTATAGAGGTGTTGGTTGTATGGATATCATATATGCAGAAGAAAGATATGAAAAAGGGAGACTAAGGGTTGACAAAATGAACTATATTGAGTGTAGGATATGCTGTTGATTCCCCTACTGAGGTTAACACTAAGACATTGTTTTGGCTTAAAGTTGCATCTCTCATCTTTTGAGGATCGGGGCACATCTGGTTAGATAGGGGCACAAAAAAAAGAGGGAAAAAAAAAGTAAATATTGTGGATGTTAAGTGGTTTAAATTAATGTACTGGCGATTGTGTGGAGTTAGCTGTAAAGGATACAAACAAGTCATGTTGACTTAGGTATCCAAGAAAATATATTTTAGTTGTATTAATAAATGTCTGATATTTGGAAGTGTTTATAATCTTAAGTTCTGTGTATGATCACGTGTAATGGTGGATTGAATTGAATAAATAAATTGAAATTGAAAAAATTGAAATTATAATGTTCATGTAGCCATTAACAACGTTTCGACTATGATGCGCTGGTGCACCGTCATGCTGGTACCACATTATACCTCTTGCTGCTAGTGGAATGTCATCTAGAATGTTTTCTACACGGTTTTCTAGGAGCGCTAAGTACGAAGATCCATTTAAACGTTGTGGCAGGACTTCCATGAACAGTGATCCGTTAAAAATACCACACCATAAATTGATGGAAAATCTATGTTGAAATGTGCGAGTCCTTGTTGCATGTGGATTTGCCAATGACCAGACATGCTCATTATGAGAATTATAAATGCCATTTCTTGTAAATGTTGATTCGTCTGGGCAGAAGATTAGATTAGGGAATAAGATATTTTGATTGTTCATTTACAACATCCATTCACAAAAGACTCGTCGATGCACATTATCTCCAGGTAGAAGGCAATGAACATTCTGTCGATGATATGGATATAAGGCTTCTCGATGTACAGTTCTCGAAACAAAGCTTTGAGAATATTGTAACTGCGTGGAAATCCTCCGACTAGTTGTAAAAGGTTGATCCATCACTGCATCCACCACTATTTCTTCGTCTTCAAGTTGATGTTGTCTTCTACCATTAGCTCTAGCGTCAGGACGTTGTCCAATACCGCATTGCCGAAGTCTTGAAAAGGATCGAGAAAAAACCTTTGGTGTAGGTTGACGGCGACTAAGAAACCTACGTTGATATTCCCGACAAGCAGCTAGAGCATTTCCATCAGCATATCCGTAGATAAAAATTATATCTGTATACTCTTCTATGGTGTACTCCATTATAAGAAGTAAAAGAGTAGAAAATTTTGCAAATTTATAAAGTTTACCACTTACACCTATTCAAAATAATAACTTGTTAACCTAAACGTCAAGTGACACTTAATGACAACTTTGGCAAACCAGGCTACTACTTACTAAAATACAACAAAGATAATCGTCGTACAAAAAAAAATATCAAGACATTAAATTTTCCGTATTAAAAAGATGTTGTGCGTGTATTCAGGCCAATGGAGGCATAAAAGTGTATCATTGCGATTTTCTACCAAACAACGACTGGTTAAAAATCATGAACTGTGCTCTAAAACACTTACCTGATTCATTGCTTACTCGTAAAATAAGCTTCGTACAAAAAAAACTCTGGATGCAGCAAGTGCGTTATGGTAGTGAATTTTCATAAAAAGGTTTTTAATAGCAAATATGTTTTTTAAGAAAGCAGGCACCAAATTTGATTATCAGTATAATCTATATATTAGAAACAATGCACCATGTTTGATCAAAATAACTTTATTGTTTGAAAATATACAAAAATTTCCGAAAGTAAACTTAAATTGTTCCAGAAAAAACTTGTTTTCTGGTCAACCTTATAGGTTAATAGCAAATTGATTCAAAATTTGAAGCACTTAATGAAAATACGCTACCATAACGCACTTGCTGCGTCCCGAATTTCTTTTCTTACAAAGATGTATTATATTTCGATGGAAAATACAAAAATGCAATAACATAGGGCGTTCGATTAAAAAATTCACTAAAAAAAAGAAAATTTGAATCACTAACGACTTATGGGCCAGCCTGTAATTGTGGAGATATTTTTTAACATGTATCTTAAGGCACCCTACAATTAATGTATACAACTTTTTTGCTAAATCGCATAATAACGGATATATTGCGCTTTAATGATTTTTTACGAAAATTCGACAAA